>JAZDUA010000629.1:0-375000 GCA_038098605.1 Gryllus longicercus | reverse complement strand
TTTTCTTTCGGAGGATATTTTGTCGGTAGAATATTTTTTTCGGTAGATATTTTCAGAAGTCCCTAGCGTCTCACAAGAAGCCGGTAGAGGCTTCTGAGACTAGCCTATGCACTAATCAGTGAAAAGCATTTAAAGAAGAAATATTTTTTCTGTAGGTAATTTTTGTTTTGGTGGAATGTTTTCTGGGAGAACTTTTTGACTGGATGAAATTTGTTTCGGTGGAATTTTGGATTCGGAAAATTTGTCTCGATTGAATTTTTGTTGGTTGCGATTTGTCTGTTTCGAAAGAGTTTTTGTCTCAATGGACAAGCGACCGCCGAGTATCTTCATCGTTGATCTCAGGCAAATGATTCTCGCTGGAGCATCCGCTCTTAGTGTTCCGCCCCGCCTCGCCCCCGTGCCGCCCCGGCCCTCATCGCCCCCTCCTCCGCCCACACCGCGCCCCCGCGGGCCCCCCCTTCCCTCACCCAGGTCGCCCCGTTGATTTGTTACCGTCCGCAACCCGAGCCGTAATGGGTTGAGCGCGGTGCCCGGTAGCAGTCCCCGGCCCACGCCGCCCCGGCCCCGCTCGCCGCCACCTCGGCCGCTGCGCCTGTCCCCACCGACGCTTCGGGACGTCTCGGAGAAACTTTCATCAGCGCGAGATTCTATATAATTATCTTGGATGTCTATAAACTCGTTTGCTTCCGAAACCGTGCTCATGAAATATACGTGTATTCCGAACGCTATACATTAAAGCTTATAAACAAGCCGTATTTAATTGACATAACACTTTATGGTTACAGATGGATTCTCGTGATATAAATACAATTTGCGTTATTTACGGCGTTCTGTATCGCATCGGATACTGTGGAGCGTAATGGCTTCCTGGCCGACACGTCCCACGAAAGGACGTGCGCCTGGGCAGCTCGCAACACCGAACGACTGTCTCCGCCCCGCCCCGCACCGCTCCGCCCCGCCCGCCACGCCGCGGCTCGCTCCGCCAGACCCCAGTCCAGCCAGCCCCGCTCCCGCTCCCGCTCTCGTCTTTGTGTCGCTTCGCGCGCTCTTTTCCGCCGCTGATAAAATCTCTCGAGTTGGGCTCCAATTGGAATGGCTCGCTTTTGACGTCGGGCGCAGGCTGGTGCTTTAGGATAATAATAGGTAGCGTGCCAGAGATAATCGTGCTATCTGTGAACTGCTAATTGATAGATTGATTGATGTGATTTATTTAGCGTTCTGGGCTACTTCTGATACCTTAAATTACGCATTTTACATACACTTATTTATAGGTACAATGTTTAAAATATTTACATGATTACCTTTCGATTTTTACATATTAACTTTTTTGTTTAAATTTCATAATTTGTCACACATTTTAATTTCCAAAGCTAACTTATTAAAATAGATCAAATTCCTGTAGCTGCTTTTTCCTTATTCAATTATAGCGCTAAATTTTGTGCTAGTATGCTTCCCTTGTAATTTCCCTTAAATCAATATTTTGTTCACTAAATTTTCTGTTGTATTATATTTCATTACTTTATGATTATAATATGGGATAATGCGACATATTACCTGATTTGAGGCTGTTTGGAAAGATACCAACGTACCTTCCTCCAAGCAGGCGTAGATGTTACCTCAAATCGCGTTCAAAAATATTTGGTGTTGTCCTTGTTGATAGGCACAATTTACTGTAGTTCCACAAGTTGGCATTTTGTAAATATAGAAATTAGTAGAACTTCGTGTATTTGCATTATGCATTATATGATAGATCAGGCACCTGAAGGTCGCGGGCGAGATAGCAAGCTCGCGGACGCTGCCTCCACACCAACTGGCGGGAGATTTAAGAGTAATGATTGTACAAATTGTCCCGGAGTGGCGGTAAGTCACTTGATACCTGTGCCATGACAGTCTTTGGAAGAAGCTACTTGACAGATATTGTCACAAATTGTACTATATTATTTCCCATTTTCTCTTTAAAGAAAGAAAGAAAGAAAAAAAAAGATCCATTATAATGAAATAATACACCAGATTTCAGATTGTAAATTGCGAGTAAAATTAAATATTTTGAATCGAAACTATCTTAGTTTTGTAGACGTGTTTAGTTACGAGTGAGGTAACAGCATTAACGTTCAGTTTAGGAGATTTTACAGACCAAGATTCTGTTAAAAGCGCTGACCGTCCGTGAACGAGAATTGTTAACTAATAGAGATTTGTTAATTTATTTTACATTATTGCTAAATAAATAATTGAATGATTTTGAAAACACGAAATAAAACGAAAACAAGGAACGAAATAGTCATTCAAACATATTCCTGGTTCTTGGCAAAGATTTTGATAAAATACAGAATTTCAAAAGGAAATAAATATAAAATATTAATAAATAGTAAAGAATATAATCATAATTCAAACACCGGTTGTTTGATAGAACAAACCTGGCAAAAATATTTTCGTATGAAGCCACTATTCCTTTCAGGGCGACGCTTCATCTTGCACGTGTGCATCTCTTTCTGGATTTGGAAGGAAAAGGAGAGCGAAGTCAGGGGAAGTTACTCGTGCTCGTAAGAGTGCTTGGCTTCCTAGGAGAGTACATAGCTCGTGCGGCCGCAGTTTGACGTGCCTGTGCTACATGATATTCGACAGGGCCCGGCAAAATTGGGAACAAAGCTATGGGTTGCTACTATAGAATGCGCAAGTGTCGCCGGATACAGCTGCTGGTAAGGCTCGCTAAGTTTCCCACATAAAAATTGATCAGGAAATACGAATACACTTTGATTATGAGCGATTTCTAAAATAATTATAAAATAAGTTAAATACTATGCGTTTGTCTTCTAAAATTCATTTATTCATAATAATATATGCATGAAAGAAAAGGTAGCGCGAACAGCGGCGCGATCTTTTGTGTCAAGCGTGTGTGTTTGCGTCCCGAGAACCCACGCGCGTTTTAAATGATGTTGGTGGCAGTTCGTATTTTAGTTCGTGTAAGAAGGTGATGCTGTAGAGCGCGCCACTGCGATGGTCCCCACCACGTTATATGGGAATTATAGGGCCCTGATATTCGAAGTGAACTACAGTTTGAGATAGCTCAGGGTAACAACCTTTGCCACCGCGTCTCTGACCTGGAGGCCATAGGATTCCAGTCCCGGCGATAGCGGACTTTCGACTCTAACCATATAGCTAGATCGGATTCAATGACTGTCTGGAGGAGAATTCTAGCGGTCGGATGCTCTGCTCGGAACTTTTCGTCGGTTTCTTTTATCAATACCAGTGAATTCCAGAGTAGTACCTTAACAAACCAGACAAGAACCGCGAGCGATCGTTCCTTCCTTCTCCATGAGCCGTCCTCCCTTCCTCACACACACACACACACTCACACACACACACACACACACTTACGTGCAGTATCATATGTTAGAGACCAGTCGAGAGCTTAAAATTAGTCCCTTGGACGGTGCGCCGCTAAGGGTGAATATGTTAGACTACATGTAGGTCGGCGCCGGATCGCTCGATTCAGAGAGGGGAGGGACATTGACACCTACTGGGATGGACTTATAATTGTTATCAGCTGACGTATGAATCGCCGTAAAAACAGTACAGAATACGTCGGCGAGACTACACTATATGAGCATGTACGTGAATTGCATGGTTACACACGTCGCTTTTCGAGTAATTTACGAAAAGCATGCCTGATTAGTAAGTTTGTAATTTTTTTACTTGTATGTTTAGTTTGTTTTTAGTGTTTAATAATAATTGCGAATCTCCTGTTAAGAAAAATGACCCTCAGATTTGTGTTTCATATTTACACACGAGACATATTGAGCCGTGGAAAAGCGACGACTACACTGCTTGAGCAACGACATAGGAACTGCACCACCAAAACATGAGCCGTGGAAACATGAGGTCTTTTACATTAAAAGTGAAAGTGAATATGCATAACCGTAATTGCGAGAAGGAAACATCATTATGAATACGTTATCACATAAACTGTAATTGTTAACATTAATATTATTTAGGATTGCGCATAGTATAAAAAAATTAAATTGCTACTTAATGCCAAATTGCTCGATCCCTAAGTAAAATGATTTGTGAGATTTTGCTAAAAAATATGTTATACAGACTACAGCATCGCAAACGGCGCAAAACAGTAAATTTTATTTGAAATGTGCATTACAAAGTAAGAAAAAATATTGCGTGAAAATACCGGCCAAAAAGTACGTGCTGTTTTAACACCACTATTTATAATTAAACATTGCCCTTGGATAGCGTAAGGTTGCTTATTAGAATGGTGGAGGTCTCACGTTAATTGAAATCCTAGATTTTTCGAAAATTGCCAAAGTGCTATATTGTGGGGCGTCTTCCTACAACTACATTATTGGAGATGATAGATATTCAGTGAATTTACGAGTGAAAGGCAGCGTTCGAACACGGCATACGTTCCGCACTTTTACCTCTTACCCCCTCCAAGGTCAGCCCCTCTTCCCGTCTAGACAATCCCTCGAAGCGGGAGCAGTGACCCAGAGGAGTAGCATTGAGAATACAATCTACGATCTGGCAGTAGTGTTGTGATTTTTGTGTTACGTAAGCCTCAATTTTATCTAAAATTTTGTTTGTTCTCGAGAGACTCAATTATCTTAAACAAATATCGGAGATTTTTAGATATATTGTAAATGGACTATAAATGGTCAAATCATGTCACTGTTTATAATTTAAATGTTGTAACAAATGCTTATAAAATATTTTAATGACTTTTAAAGAATTGATATATCTACTAATTATTTCTAAAATGAAAGTGTTGTTTGTTAAATTTTGATACTCAAGTGTTCACCTGCGCGTCCGCGTCCTCAGCCTTGCTCGAGCGACGGGGCATTTAATACTCTTGCTGACAACTCTCTCCAATTGCCAAAAGCACTT
This sequence comes from Gryllus longicercus, assembly GCA_038098605.1. NCBI lineage: Eukaryota > Metazoa > Arthropoda > Insecta > Orthoptera > Gryllidae > Gryllus > Gryllus longicercus. Next base: position 370,110 of record JAZDUA010000629.1, on the reverse strand, counting down.
CCAATTTGGACTATTCACGTTTTTTATTACACACTCTCTGCTTGCGTGTAAGGAATGGAAAGAAAAGGAAAAAGAGGAAATTTTACGAAGTCTCATGCAGAGGTGTCTCATGCTCATCTTTTCTCTTATTTTGAGAGTGAAGTGTACAAAAATTCATTAAGATTGGAATAAAGCCATAGATTTGTACAAGAAAAATAATTTGAAACAAATGTAACCTAGTTATTCCCGACAAAATACGATTAGGCGTGAACCTCTATCAAAATCCGCTGTTTGAGAGATTACCTCAGACAGACTAAAAAAATTGTAAAAACAATTGAATTTATTTTCATATCATGTAAATAAGCATATGTGATTATAAAAATGTAGTTATTTTGGAATCAGAGGCACTGCAACATTATTTACTTAGAATAAGATAAGTAACTGAATATTTGAATAACAGTAATTTTCTTTGTTCGACACATCTCTTTTAAATATAATTCTCTTGTGAATAATAACAGTAGTTTACGTCTGAAAATAATACAAATAAAGAGTGTGATTTATTTGATATTGCGTTTTAGGTTTCAAAATTAAAATTGATCGTCCAATGGCATGGAGACTTCTTAGCTCCAACGGCCACTCAGGTTTTCCAAAGAAGCACACACAAGAAAATTTTTATTTCATTTCAAGTTTTCATTGGCCACTTTCTCACTACAATCAGCAAACAATTAAATTACTAGTTTTGTCTAATGTCTATTTATTTGTTCATACCGAAGGTGAACGTAATACTGCTTGATATCTGCATTAATAACGAATAATGCTTGTTGTTAATATGTACTGAGAAATATGAAATACTCAACTGTAACTTGAGCTCTTATGTTACAATAGGATTACAATAGAATGAGATTGTGACATTTTTTAATTTCTCATGGAACTGTATGTGTAGTATTTTCTCTTAATACTTAGAATCTCTAGACTTCTAGAATCTCTAGAATCCTAGACTTCTATTAATACTTAGAATTGACTAATTTTGGGAAAAAATTGGAAGTTCAGTTAAGGATAAAACAAAATGAAAATAAGAAATTGGCCCTTGGAAAACGTCTGGCCGACTTGCCGCGGGCGCCCTGAGCGGCGTGTTAGTTCCTGCGTTCTCTCAGAGGAAGCGCTAGCAGCGCCTTGCGGCGAATGCACAGTCTCTGATACGTCGTTGTCGTGTAGACTCTGCAGTCCGGTCGCCTTTCTCGACTATCTTGCATAAATATTCATTGAATCATATGTTGAACCCCTCTAGAAATGTAGAGTTTGAATAGTGTGACGATTAAATTGTGGTAACTGCTTGAGGGACGTAGACTGTGTTAGTAGTTGTTGTATTTAGAGGTTCCTTCATTAGTGACGCATGATCGCAAGAACAAATCTTTACTATCATTATTACTTATTTCTGGCAAGAGGATTCTGATTATAACAGCAATCATAAGTTGTCAAAGCGAAGTAATTTTCATAGGAAGTGGCAGTTTCTACATTTACTACAATTTCACCTAGCACAACCACAAAAATGCGAACACCAGTGGATTGTAACATCCCAATTTAACTATAAAAAAACGATTTATCACAAATCACTCATGATTGTATATATGTATGTATATATGCCCAATTGTTTACTTTTTGTTATATTTAATGGAATGTTATTTGATGGCATGCTTCGAAAATCTGCCGTGTTTAATACAAAATACCTCTTAGTAATTACTAATTTGATACTTCTATACTTTTCTGACTACTTCTACAAATAAATACATCACGATTGAACCAGAGAAGTTGCAGTTTGGAACCGTTGTACCATATACGATCTCACGGAAGTGACTTGAGAATGGGTAAGATCAAATAAGATATTTTTACGTACTAAGTATGAACACGCAAGGGGGATGCTCATCGGAGACGGATGCTCATGCCTTGAAGCTAATTAGTACTACCAGCACAATCGAACGTACAAGATGAAAACAAAAGCATAAACAGAGAAACTATTTCCTTTCTAACGATATATTTTGAACCACGATTAAAATGTAACTTTTAATTAAGTGAATTATAACAAAAGAAAACTATTGATACTTATTTAATTATAATGTAGGGGAGAACAAGTTATTTGACTTGAATCTTTAAAAGTAATTGGTGACATGCTTTTAGTTTTGTATTAACATATTTTGTATTTTCTTAGTTTTGCTGGTAAACAGCATAATTTTAATGCTATCACAAACTAGTCTTAAAAAATTAAATGAGTAAGATCTTGGGTTTGTGGCATTTAATTAGCCCTTGAGGATCCTACGGGATAATCTAATTTGATGAGACAAAAGGATAATCAAATTAACCTTTGAGCTCTTGAGTTATCATAGATTTAGATCACTGAAACATTTATCTATGAAACATCTGTATCCTCTTCTGAGGTGGCTTCCGGAAATGCCAGTGATTTAGAAAATATATTGTTATTTTATGCAGTACCTTTAGTGCCCTTGCAAGATGAGAATTGGCACAAATCAAGTCGGTAGATTCTTAAACAAACAATAGTTTTGTAGTGTAACATTATCATTGGTATTGTTAAGTGTCATTGTTACTTTTGACTACGTGTGACAATAGATTATTACAATTTTTCAAATTGTTTTTACATTTTTATGAGGAGTTGCTTTACTATACAAATATAAAAAAAGCAATCAAACATAACACAAATATTTCTCTATTTAAATAAATATGTAAAATTATCTGAATAAGCTTTTATGCTTATCGGTACTGAGCGAACCACATGTTAAGTGTTTTTATGGTTGCAATTAGTCGTACATTGATTTTACAAAAACAACAACAACAACAACAAACAGACTTGTCTTAGTTTTTACAGGAAGAATTTTCGAGTTTCTTAATTTATATAAGAATGAGTGACGATGTAAAATATTTATGAATTGAAAAAAATGTTTAATAAAATGTCCAGCACAGTTTTAAGAGATAATTAAACTTTTTTTTCCTTTTACTTCGAGAGAAACTTATAAAGGTGAGGCGCAGTTCCATTTACGTATTTGTTGGCATATTAAAAAAACACCTGGGCACAGTAGCACATTTGCTAGATTTAATATTTTAACAGGTGTCTAAGTTTAAGAATTACCACAAATTAAGTTAGTCAGAATAGTTTATTCGGCATCTATCCCTGAGATAACCGAATGGAGCTTGAAATTGGGTTGATATTCATTTTGATTAAGTAATGTGTTAAGTTTAGAATTGATAAAAACTAACCAAGGGAATTTAAATATTTTTACAAAGGCTTCTGTCAATGAATAGCAGTGGAACAAAGTTGGTATGATTAAAGAATGTATTCAAAGTGTGTCTTGAACGAAAGAAAATAATTAAGTTAACATTATATTAGTTTAAAACTTAGAATCGAAGAAAGGTGCGAAAAATGCTTCCGACTTTTTACGAAAGCTTCCTATTTCTCACTAAACCTTCTTCAAGATGATATAAAAATATTTGGAATGATGCAATACTTGCGTTTATTGAGATGTTCTCTACTGCTTCCAAATGCTTTGATTTTGTTTGTTAATATTACGATTGATTGATGCATGCAGGCGCGTCAACAGCTAGGGTCCAGTAAGCGTAGTGCATGTTTTCTCACAGCCGGTGGCAGTGTTCTTCCCCTGCTGGTTGACGAGATCCGCCACCGACCTAACCGACAGCATGTTTTTTTTTCACAACCAGGTATCTTTCACCTGCGGGCACCACCCCTGACGGAACAAGCTCTAAGCACCCGACTAACCTCATAGCATGTGGTAGTGTAGTGCATGTAAGTGTGTGTGTGTTTATAGGATATGAAAGGAGAAGCAAAGATGTCGCGCGGTCCGTGGCCCGTTGTAAGGGTACTGCTTCGGCATTCGCCTGGTGATGGGACTACGGATAACTACTCGTACCAGTCAGAGCAGCCGGCCTCTAGAATTCTCCTTCAGAGACTGGCTGAATTTCCACCTATGTAGTTAGTGTTGAAAATCCTGCCACCATCGGAAATCTAGCCGTAGGACCTTGCGGCCAAGGGCTCTGCAGTCATAATTGATGTCCTGAGCCAGTGGGAACAAATTGATCTATTAATTGAAGGTTGCAGGAGATATGACAGACAATAATTGAGAACTACGGAACGCCATGCAGTTGTGGACATATTAATGAAATGATAGCACGTTTCTGGGACATGGCGTGGTCGGATCTTTACGTTGCTTTAAAAAGCAAAATTGTTCACGCCAAAAGTTTACAGGAAAGAAATAACTACATCATGTGTACACTGATCTGTAAGAAAACGTTTTTAGATAGTGAAGCAACATTTAGGGCCGATACATTCAGATCCCGGAGAATTCTTCAATTCAGTTAAAATTTATTCGAATTATGTCTTGTTTTCCACGGTGAAGCTCAGGCTATCGGGTCTGCTCTTTTCCCTGAGCATGATACTTCCGCTACGCTCCTTTCACCAACTAGCAGAGAAAAGAGGTATCACTTGGCGACGAAACAGGTGATTTGAATTTTGCTCAGGGGCTTCTTTTATGCTTGAGGATATTTTGCATGCAGTAAGTGGACAATATGGGACATCCGGCTGTAACGCGTATGAAGGATTTTTTCACTCTTAAAAAATCCAAAGCATTGATCGGGTTTGAACTCTCTAATTTGGGAATAACAATCCGATACGTTAACCATTTCATCACGCAATTTTCTTTGTATGTGGGACGAAAATGTTCGTAGTGAAGGTCTGTGCTTGCGCCTCGCGCTTTCCGTACAAATTTGGCGTATTGAGTCATCTAGGCACGATGGACGAAGCGTGGCGAAACACCGATTTCGATTTGCAATTAACACTTCTTTAGCGTTTAGTTTAATTTTAAGAAAGCTGTGGATTTTAATTGCAGTTGACACTGCCGGTTTTAGGTCTTATTTAAAATATTCGTTGATACTTTTCAAATGGAAATAAATACATTTGTCTATGCAGGTATATGATTGAGTTAATTTAATAAAATAATATGTGATAGTTACACGTAATTAAATTTACTTTAAATCAATTTAGAGGCTATCATTTTTTCTCTCATGCCTACACGTTACGTAATTTGCAACGGATGTGTAGACGACACTGCCCACTAACTGTGACACGCATTGAGAAGAACTATTACAGTACCGACCAGCAATAGTTCTTAATTCTGGATGTAGATAGAAATACTTTGGAGCGCCAGGCGAGTAAATACAATATCCCATCTGTGCTTACTTTGTGGACAACTGTGTTGACTATTTTGTGACACACGGTACAGTTAAGCCATACTTTGAAAGCTGCTGAAAAAGGTAGAGATTTGTTAGTCAGTTCGTAGGTGACTTTGTTTTTGATGACATTTGTACAACTGTATATCCCTATTCTACTAGGTTGAGAGCAGCTGTATTAGTTTTGTGACACTGTCCAAAATAAATGTGTAATTGCCCTCAATATTTTCGTGTCCGTCGGCACAGAGCTTCCACATGCCCACTACCGACCAAAAGAAAGTCAGACCTAAGACCGGGATCTCCTCTAGCTTCAACCCATCATCCTGAACGGGAGAGACCATTCTTTGCCCTCACTTCAAATCATCTTTCTAAATAAGAGTTTAGCCCACACGAACTTGTGCATCTCATTCTTACATCAATATCTCATGCATCTCTTCTGAGTACAAGAATAATGTTGATGAGATTTCTCCCTCAAACAAAAGTAAAGAAGTGAAGGCAGCAAAGCGGAAACGGCGAAATCAGCGAAATGAAATATTAACATCGACACCTTACAAAGAGAATATTGGCAAGAAAATAGACTAATTGAAAAAATAAGTTTCAATCAGAGGTGATGAAGGATGAAAACTATGCAAAGAAAAGAGAATATTGCCCTTCATCGTGGCGATTTCCCACATCTCTATTTCCATACATTTATATCCCACACGTCTTTTTGCAGTTCTCTTTTTTACACAACTTCAGTTATTGTCCTGTTCCATGTCATTTTCGGTGTCCTCTCATCTTCTTTGATCGGATATCCATTTCCATTTTTTTATGGAAGTATATTTCTTTTCCCTATTCTCATACACACACACACACACACCATTGAAGTTGCAAAAATTCCATCTCCTTGTTGAAGGTTGTTTGCACTTTTATTTTACTTATTTTGTTACTTATTTTGTATAATAGCGAAAGTTTAAAACATCTTGGCCAAAACACAATTTCTGTTGTCTGAAGTTTGTCCTTTATTCTGCTTCCTCGTCATACTAAGTAGCAGTGGCGGCTCGTACTTATAAAATTTGAGGAATACATAGTCTCGTATTTTACTCACTCATTTTAATGACATTCAATATTCCAGATATTGAAGCAATATTCAAGATATTGATGCATGAAGTCAAAGGGCGCCCAACTGGCGCTCTCCCCGCGTCTGTATTGCTCTCCCAGGTATTGCTCTACTCTTATCTCTATCGCTCTTGGCTCTTATTACTGTGTTTACTGCGTTTACTCTTTGTCCCAACGCTTCTTCACACTTCTTTCGGTCGGGCGGACAGTTAGTCTGGCGGATAGCCGGACAGTCGGTCGGGCACCCGGACAGTCGGTCGGGCACCCGGACAGTCGGTCAGTCAATCGGATTATCTGTCAGTCAATCGGGCAGAGAGAAAATCAGTCGGACAGACAGACAGACAGACAGTCAGTGAGACGTTTTCACGTCTATCGATTTTTCGAAATCAAGGCCCCAAAAATCATGTATTCTGAATAATCAGCATGTTAGAAGTAGTAATTTGCTATATGCAGGGAAAAATACACACATTTTGTAACCTGGGCAATACAATAAGAGTTTTTCTGTCGAAAGTTCACCGTTTTTTGGCGCACTATTACAATAAATTCGTAATCTTCTTACATCGTAAGAAGATAAAGTAGCAGGGATGGATAGAGTGTCATATGATAGGGAAGTATTCGTTTACAGAATGAAATATCATTGGTATGATGAAATATTATTCTCATTTTGGGCTGAATACCCTTCTGAGAATATGTGCAAATATTTTACATTTTCAGGAATACATGTAATATGGTGCATTTTTTGTATTTAATCTGTGTATCATCATACATCCCACTGTATCCTCATTTCTTTTTGCACTTGCCATGTGTTGAAGTTGAGTGTACATTTTTTAGATCTCCCCAAGTATATCTCTTTTTCAAAAAATAAAAATAAAAATAAATTATTTTAACATATTCAGCTACACTTCCATCTTTATCTTAAAAGAACAAGATTCCCATGTCGGAAAGCATCTACTTGAGGCATAAAGTTATGATGATATATTATTTAATTTCTTAAAGTATTTCTAGATTATTTATTATTTCTTTAAGTTTTCTATTATTTTAGAATTATTGGATTTATTTTCATTGCAGTTAACATTTAATAATGAAATATTAAAATTTTCGGCTTTTATAAGAGTATTTATAAATTCGTTATATTGTATATATATGAGAATCAGGAAGTTGATATATATCAATTTCCTGATTCTTATATCCTTGTTTAATTTAACCTTCACAAGTGCAAAGGTACGCACCAAGTATTCTATGACGTCAAAGAATACTTCCACACGATCTCACGATCTCAAATCTGAATAAAGATAAGTTTGTGACAAATTCATAAGAATGTGTCACCGAGACGTGATACTGTCTCACAAAAAGTAGTCACAAAAACTTGTCCCAAAGAAAATATATATTATTGATCAAAATTATGATTTAATAGTTTAATTGATTTCATTATTTTAATTGCTTTATATTTTTACTGATTTAATAGTTTAATTGATTTCATAGTTTCATTCATAAAATTGGGTTTTTAAACTTATAAAATATTTTCAAGAAAAATTCAATAACTATTATACAGAACTGAATGAATTTCCACTCCTTGGTCTCAATCACTTAGATTATTAAAAATTCTCATGAGTTGTATTTCTGCTTACCGTACATTATAACATAATCTATAGTGTTAGTCAACAAATTTTCAGTAAACCTCATACACAATTTTATAGATGTTTTGTGGTTAACAGCTACTATTTTTATTTTCTATAAATTAATAACCTATATTGGAAATCTTGAAATAAAAATACTTGCTGTTATTGATAATTCTGTATTTCCAAGTATAATTCTCTTAAAAGCAGTATATGTATCATAAGCTTTCATAAATACATTAGGTTTTAAGATTCCAATTTTCTTGTGGAAACACTTCATTTCTACCATTTTGTAAAGAAATATTTTGGAGTTTACAATGATCAAATTCATTAGAATCTTTTAATTGATTACCTCTATCAGTTTTTAATACAACAAAGACGAAATACGACATATCAATTTGTAACGAATGGTAGTAATTAGTAATATACATTTTGTAACTTTTGTATCCAGATAATCCAGATAACTGAAATGCTTGTAGATTAAAGAATGATATTATATGTGTATGATTCTTAATAATAATTTCTTTTAAATTCATACCATAATATGCTTCATAACTTATGGCAGATACTCTAATATACATTTATTCAAATATGATAAATGAATTAAATAAAATTAAACATAAATTATTTGAATTATTGAATAAGTTTATATATTTTAATTATTAAATTAAATTAAGTTATAAATATAAATTATTAAATTAATTTACATTATTAAATAAATCAAAGTATTAAATCAATTAAACTATTATATCAACAGAAAGGTATTTTAACAGACAGATTGATGCACTTTTTTCACCTAATAAATGTTTCAAAACTTTAAAAGAAAGCGAGAAAGAGATAATATAAGTAAAATGAAGCAATTGAAAAAAGACATGAAACGATAAGACACGTTTCAATTAAAAGAAATGATAGGAGTCGATATGAGAAATACAAGAAACCACATCAACCTGTATTAGATAAAATAGAATATGTCGATAAATTAGGGAATATCGGGGAAGAAGAAATAAAATGTATAAAGAATCAGAGAATCAAGTAGTTCTATTTAAATCTGATTTTAGTCAATACGATTGTGATCAATTATTTCCGACTCCTTCGACACCTGACGAATCATCTTTTGAGAAAAATATATTTGTTCATAAAATTGGAAGATCGATTAAATGCAATTGAAGATAATGAAAGAGAAAAATGATACAGAGAGGTGAATTAAAAGATAATATGAATATAATCTGAAGAAAAATAAATCGAGATCAAAATCAGTTTCATACGTAGGTACTGGTTCTATTAAAAAAAACTAACAAATACATCTATCGAATACATTTGGATGAACGATGATAAAGATTTAATAGATAGGTTAATAATATATATATATATATAATATTGTAATTAATAATTAATAATATATAGTTAATAGGTATAATAATTAATAGGTCACGTATTATTCATGATGAAGAACAAGCGCGTAATAATAATTATTAAAATGAAAAACATTCAATTACTAAGATGTTACCGGGTAAACTTAACGATTTTATTATCAGTAATCCAAAAGGTATACCGTATTTAATTTGATTTTTACATTCTATTCCACATACATTCTGTAAATCTAAGAAATATGGAAAGGTTAGATGAAAGGTTAGCTCGTGGAGATAAAGGTATTAATCCATTAGATGCTATCGATTAGATGGGTTCGAGTCCCGTAGGATCCCCGTAGAACCCCATGTGAAATTTCTCATGACTAGAAGAGTTTGCAAGCTTCACAGGGGCTAGCCCGACCCCTGTGAAGTATCCTATCCCATTTCTAATTCCTTCCCAATTCTTGCCGGTGAGTAGTGAAGCAGGGGCAAGTAGTAGGAATCGCGTACGCGGAGATGCTACTTGGCGGTCCTCTTGAGAACTGACCGAGACGTGACGAATATTTTGAAATATTAATGGAGGATTACCCCGGACTCCCGGGCTGATATTAACAGAAGATTACTCCGGGAACGCCAAGCGCTCAACGCCCCGCAGGGATTAGAGGTCAATTAAAGACGCAACAAATTTTTAAAAACTGAAGCATGTGCAAACATATTGTTTGTAGGGATCATAAAGATTTAGAATCTAGACATAAGAATCTAGATAAAATATTGCAAAAAGAAGCAATGAGTAGAATATTTAGTAGAGAAGCTGATTTAAAAGAAAGAATGTAGTCTACTGCAGTAGCTGGTACCATGTATGGAAAACGAAAATTGGATATGGGAATTGAAGATAATTGGGACATAATTTTGATAATATATTAGTTTAATTTATTGAATAGTTTGATTAGATTTAATAGTTTAATTTATTGGATAATTTAATTTATGGAAGAGCTTCATTTTAATAAGTTGTTTAATTGATTGAATTTTCAATTTGATTTAATTTTTAATTTTTTAACATAATAAATACCGAAAACAAAAACATTTCAGTTATCTTGAGATGAAGTAAAACAAATCAATTTTGATGATATTTTAACTATAAAAGAACTCTGAAAAATGAATGTGGAATTGATGTTGGTTCTCATTGAGCATGTTATTATAAAAAGTATAAAAATAAATACTTTTTTTGGTGGAAATATACCTAATCAAATAATAAAATATCTTAAATCTGATAATTTATTTTACAGTAATGAAAAAGTTCAAAATTGTAATGGAAGTATATGTGGTCATTTATGTGTTTGTTTTAAAATTATTATCAGATGGATATGAATCAAGTGGAACTTAAGATGCTACTAGACATATTTTTGGCAATGCAATCTAATTAAATTTTTAAGTGAATTAAGTAATAAAATTAAAGAATTTGTACCTACTTCAATTACTAATAAAATAGTAAATTTTGGTAATCGAATAGTAAATAATTATAATATTATAGATATAAAGAAAGAAATCGTGATTTAATGGAAAAATATAAAGAAGAAACATCGAAGCTTATCACAACATTATCTGTTATCAAAAATCTGGAAATTAATATTTTCATAATAACTTCATTAGAAAAGTAGATGAAGGCAAAGCTGTGTGGCAACATTTTAACGCATGGGCATTGGAAGTTTTTTCTGCACAGGTCAGCATTTACCTTTTAAAACGCGAACGACCAAGAACGCTCTTCTCTCTTTAAAGTTGCAAAATATCTATTTACCTTTTAAAACGCGAACGACCAAGAACGCTCTTCTCTCTTTAAAGTTGCAAAATATCTATTTACCTTTTAAAACGCGATCGACCAAGAACGCTCTTCTCTCTTTAAAGTTGCAAAATATCTATTTACCTTTTTAAACGCGAACGACCAAGAACGCTCTTCTCTCTTTAAAGTTGCAAAATAACGGAGTGCCATATAAGGGCACACGCGTGGGCGTGGCGAGGGGGGTGAACCCCAGGGCGGGGAGAGGCAAGGGGTGGCCGGCTGATTTAGCAGAACCAGCATTGCCGTTGTTTATGCAGCGACTCGAACCAGGAGGACATGAGGAAAGTACCGACGGTGGAATTTCCGACATTAGATGGGGAGGTCGAATTCAGGAAGGGGCGAGGCGAGGTGCGAGGAGAGGAGTGGCGTGCCGAGACGAGGGGCGAAGCGCGAGGTGCGAGGCGCGAGGCGTGAGGCGTGTGGCGAAGGGCATGGTGAGGGGTGAGCGTGACAGGGGAAAGGGTGAGAGGAGACGAGGCGTGAGGCGAGGCGTGAGGCGAGGGGTGAGGCGAGGGGTGAGGCGAGGGGTGAGGCGAGGGGTGAGGCGAGGGGTGAGGCGAGGGGTGAGGCGAGGGGTGAGGCGAGGGGTGAGGCGAGGGGTGAGGCGAGGGGTGAGGCGAGGGGTGAGGCGAGGGGTGACGCGAGGGGTGAGGCGAGGGGTGACGCGAGGGGTGACGCGAGGGGTGACGCGAGGGGTGACGCGAGGGGTGACGCGAGGGGTGACGCGAGGGGTGACGCGAGGGGTGAGGCGAGGGGTGAGGCGAGGGGTGAGGCGAGGGGTAAGGCGAGGGCTGAGGCGAGGGGTGAGGCGAGGGGTGAGGCGAGGGCTGAGGCGAGGGCTGAGGCGAGGGCTGAGGCGAGGGCTGAGGCGAGGGCTGAGGCGAGGGCTGAGGCGAGGGCTGAGGCGTGGACTGAGGCGTGGGCTGAGGCGTGGGCTGAGGCGTGGGCTGAGGCGTGGGCTGAGGCGTGGGCTGAGGCGTGGGCTGAGGCGAGGGGCCGATCGAGGAACTGGGCGTGGAGCTGTGCGGGGCGGGGCCCAGCGGGGGGAGGAGGGCGCAGGGCGCGTGTACGGCCGGCGTTCGCCAACACGCGCCGACCCGACCCGCGCTCGCTCGCTTGCTCGCTCGCGCACTCGCGCACGCGGCGGCGGTATGCAGCGGCGTTGGGGGCGGGGGCAGCGGGCTAATGACAAGTTCGTGCCGTCGTCTGCCACGCGACCGAGTGGCTGCCATCGCCGGACGCTCCCCGCCCCTCTCGCCCCGACCTCCTCCTCCTCGTCCTACTCCTCCTCCTCCTTCGCCTTCGCCTGCGCCGCCGCGGCTGCTCGGCCCATCGCGCGGGCTGCGGGATGTGGCTGTTTGTTTTTATCGGGCCAGTTAATTGCATCGAGGGCGGCGATGGAGGCGGCAGGGTGGTAACGGTAGTGGTGGCGGTGGCGGTGGTGGCGTCCCCGCGGGCCTCGGGCTACCGCCAGCCGCCGCCCTCACACGCACCCCGCTAGGCACCCGCCCCGCCCTCTGCGCCGCGCCCCGCCCGCCATGGCCCCGCCGCGGGACGGGCTCGTCCACCTGCCTCGCCGGCAATTAGCAGCTCTGCCTTGTAATTGCGTGGTGTCTGGGCGCTGCCCCCGTCGGCGCTACCGGCTGCCTGCGAGCGCGCTGCGCGGCTCACGCGCTGGCGGGTGAGCGGGCGGTGGGCGGGCGGTGGGCGACGGAGGGCGATGGGACGGACAGGCGGACGACGGGAGGACGGGCGTTGCGGGAGACGCGCAGGCAGGAGGGCGGGCGGGAGGACGGGAATGTGAGCGGGGAAGAAGTCGCCCCGCTCAGGAATGGGGCGGCGAGCGGGAAGATTGGCGTCTGGAGGCGGCGCGAGGCGTGCTGGCGGTCGCGTTTCGGCGAAGACGCAACGGACAGCGCGTGCTATTCACTGGATGGGTTTGGGGGTTATTATCCCTACGCACAATATTATAGCTACCCTTAACGCTACGCGAAACCTGGAAGTTCGCTGGTCTCATTTCTTCGCGTTTTTTTCTCGCTGTACCAGTTAATAAGAAGCTGTTAAAATTGGTGGGATATACCAGATTTTTACAGAGAAAAAAAAAGAAGTGTGCGCCCATCTTCAGTGCCAGACTGGTCCACGTTTGCTTTCCTTAACTTCTTAACGGTTAAAAGATAGAGGGTGTTATAGAAAAAAATGAGTTGGTGACTCTAACATTAACGTCCAGTATGCGGAGGTTGCGATCGTAGGGAAGTAATTCTGGTATTAGTGTCTTGTACTCGTATTATCTCATTCATCCTTGGAAACGTTACCAGGAAACATACTAAGTCCGAGAGACTTTTTTCCCCTCACACATGTAATTAATTCTTCCAGTGCGTTGTTCGCGTTTAAGTAGAGAGACCTTAATGAGACGTGTGTGAATGTCAGTTCAATTTTAGGATCCATCCCATGAGGCCAAACAAAGTACGAGGAAAGGATGAACCAGAATTAGAGTTATAATGAGCACAAAAACCACACCTGTATTGTATTAAGAATTGTAATAAAGCTCAGATAAGTTCAGAAATTTCCTTTTCATTCCCAGTTCAAAGAATGACGAGTTGTAACTAATATATACATTTTCTCAGGAATGTCAATTTAGATTAATTTTTTTAGTAACATGAATAATAAGAAATAGTGTACATAGCATGTTATCAACGATCAAAACGACTCGAAAAGCATGAAGATCTGCAAGCAGGAAACAACATCTTGTGGCAATCAATGTTTAGCTCCATTACAATCAAAACTAGTGCGGCTACAACAGCTTATACTTTCTCGCAGTATTTGCTATATACACGCAATATTCTACTAGTTCATGCCGCAAAAGTGTTTCCAATTTGTAAAAACATGTTCCTGGATTGAGATCAGAACCGTGAGTAACCGATTTACTCACCCCCCAGTTATTTGGATGAAAACAGCATCCCCAACGCATCCACAAGAATGTTGATTTTTTTTAATTATCGAAATTTGAAAGGTTTTAATGAAAATGTGACCCATGACCTGTTATGACACGAACATTATTCACTGCAAGTAAACAAATAAAAACGAGAATTGGGAGTCGTTTTGGGGGAAATCTGTTTTAAATTAATTTTATTTATTCGTAATAAACAGAAAGATCTTTACCGACGGCGAAACTGAAATATTGTTGACTTCGTAGTCTACTTTCATTTCACTACGTTCCATAACAGTTTTATATTCGTAAATAGTCTGTTTACAATTAACAATGTAGATCATACTCACATAGTTTACGGAGCACAGAACAATGAAATGAACGAGGTATAATCTGTTGATAATTTTGTAATATTTCTGCTCTTTTACGTAATTTTTTATCTTGTTTACATAGTTTAGAAAATTCACTTTTTACTCGAAATGGCACGAAAACTAGTCATTTTTTCAAAAATGTGTTCGAGACATCATATAAAGATCTTATTTTGAAGAACACAGAATACAAGAAAAATATATTTTAAACTTTTGCAAATATCTACAATTCAGAGTTTTGACTGACACTTTGTCCTGTAAATTTTTTTGTGTAAGTAATTTACTCTATTCGAGCACATTTTTTTAAAAAAAATTGAACCATTTTTGAGAAAATGTTGCAAGACTTCATGTAAAATTCCACCCAAAATCAAAATATTCATTTCGAATTCGAGGGGCCGTGATAACAATCAAGGAATAAACGATAGGGGAAAATTTTGCTGAAAATCTTGTGTAATGCTTTGCCATAGTGTTGTTTACAGAGATTCAAGGAAAACACTTTCTCTGTATCAATGCCCAACAAATCGTGAATTCTAACGGTATTGCTTATTTTACCAAGCAATTCATTATATGTTGGAGCAAGAAAAATCAACTTTTTTGTCATAAACCCACAAAACTCGCTGTACTGTAAAGAAAATCAGCATTTTCCCTTAAAGTGATACATAAGACTCTTTCTATGAGGTAGATATGAAAAAATTAAATTAGTGTGGCTACAATAGCAAATACTTTCTCACAATATTTGTTTCAGACATTTAAAAATCTAATATTTGTTTATTAAAGATCTATTTCTATTGAGTAATGTAATTGTAGGAAGAAACTTTTGTTTTACAATTTTTGAAAATTCAAGATAGAATCAACGACAATCGAATTTACGTCATGTTTAAAGTGTACTGTGCTTGAAAAAATTTGAATAGTTTTGTGAGAAAATGTTGAAAACGTGGTTGGAGCTTCAGGAAAAATACACCCCAAAAATAAAATTTTGGTTTTATATTTAAGGGAACACATTTAAAAAAATGCCTGAAATATTAATTTAGTTTAAATCCTGTTAGGCAGTTTTCACAGACGAACGGTCAGGATTATTGCCGTAAACTAATTATTATGTATACCAGCATTATAAACGGCCTTTTCTCTTGCAAGAAATCGTTCATAATCGGAAGTTTTACGGCACAAATGATGACGTATTAGATTTTACGGCACGTAGGATTGCGTAATCATGCACTCAGCCAATCGCAGCGAGAGAATCGTGGGGAGGTAGAGGTAAACGGAACAGCCGGCCACAGTTTTCAGGCACAGATGTCAAATACCCGAGACATAGCAAGAAAGTTGTTTCGCAAAATTAAGTTTGATTCTCTTGTAAATTTAGAATGCTGTTGTACCAAAAATAGCGTATGCAACTCGTTTGTAATGTTGCTTTATATTGCATTTGTATAAAGTTGAAAACGTGCGACGTTAGGAACATGTACTCATGCAATAAAGCTTAATAGTGTAAACTAATTGCATGAACTAATTGCACAATATTTCGGTATCAAGAACTTACGAAATGTGGATTCTGACTACACAACGTGTTGGAGGAAGTAATTTACAGATACAGACATTTCAGCCTACTTATATTTCCGTAAATTTTTGATTTTACCGTTTTTTATTTTTAGCATGTTATCTCAATTACGACAAAATAATTTTAGACAAAACTAGTAACGCTAAATTTTGACACAGACTTTCTCGTACTATTTGTAACGATTATGTAAAATGATAATTATACTGCAAATTATGTACTACTGTCAATATTTCATTTTTCGTGGGTAAATATTTTTGCATAAAATTGCTGGAATCACGTCGTTACCAAAGCATCACTGCTAGGAAGTTTCTTTAGTCTGAAAAACGGTCGTCCTCGAACTCGTTAATAAAACAGATTTGAATACAATGTATTGAGAACATTTCGGTGAACATGACGGTTTAGTTTTTCCTTGTGATGTTTGTATTGTGGATATTATTTTTTATGAACACTTTCACACATTTAATTTTCTCGGTTTTTTGACCACTTATTCTTCAATTGTAGTGTTTCTTTCAGGATATCGCAGTAGAGCAGTCTCTTTTAGTAAGAACAATTTCTGGGAAAGATTAAAGCAGTTTAATTATAATGGCTATTAATTCGTGTAATTTAGTGCACTGCGCTTTATCAGTATAAAATATTTTGAGAAAAATCGGATATATTTTTAGAAAATATGATTCAAATATTGTTTTAAAATTGAGGTTTGATTCAAAATGACACCAAGACAACTAAATATTTTGAAAAACCTATACGTGCAATCATTTAAGTCCCAATATAGATATGTCTATTTCGTTACAACTAAAAAGTTTTAGCTTTAATATTTACAACGTAAAATAGATCCGAAAATAATTTGCAATTTGCAATTTGCAATTTTCTAAAAATTCAGAATTTCAGAGGTTGTAATGATTCGATATTTACTATATTTACAAGCTATCTATCATTCGAGCAAACTATAATATAAATTAGAGTCGCTTTTCAATTTTTTAAATATACCTTTCGATCTCCATATAAAGAACTCCTAAAATATTTATTTCAAATTCTCAGGTCCTGAAGTTGAGAAAGAACAAATAATAATATTCAATCGAGAGAAAATTCCGTGTACCGTTTCAGACGGTAGTGCTGTTCACAGACGGACAGAGAGCAAAGTATCCAAACAAATTGGCTTAGTTCCGGTTCAATGTCTTTTGGGCTAAAGATATTAGAAGATTTCTTATGAGAAAGAAATTATCACACATAAAGCATGCCGAATCTCAACTTCCTTTTTCCAAGAAGATAATGAGGAAGCACGTATTGTAAGGATTTTCTAGTTATGTTGCAAATAAACGTCTCCGTTCATTCAAAACAAGCGCAAAGTAGTGGCAACTACCGTCTGCAGACAGTACCTCCAGATAAAACTGAATCCGAGTTTGAGGGATCTTCCGGGCGAGGGCTTAGTGATTCAAGCGCAACCGCTGCCTAATTCGGTTAATGCTGCCGTGACTGGCACAAACCAAAAAATTCCAGCGTCTCTCGCAAACGTTTGTGTGTATTTTTTACCCGGGAAAAAGTTGGTTACCTTTGTGGTTATCTGATGATTACCTACTCTCTTCTGATTACTTACTTATAACGTGTGTAGTCTGCAAGTTGTTCCAGACAACAAAAGGGGTATTTTTTCGGTTCTCGAAGACGGCTGGAGTTTACGCATGCTTATGGTTACCTGGTTTTGAGAGTCCGATTGCAAGATGATTGTCAAGATGCAGGAGAATAATAGATGAATCCCCTTCTCCTCCTGACTCGACATCCGCTCACGTCGTCACCACCGCTACAAGGTCGTTGCCTCCTGCGAGAGATTTTTACTGCACAATAAAATCTCTCTAATCACTAAAAGCAACATTGTATACAGCAGTGGAAATTGAATTCAATATGCATTAATAATCGCGTTTCTTTAAACGTGAATGGCCTTCATACCCATCCTCTAATAGTGGAACGTTCAGATGTCCTAAGTAGTATTTGAGACATCGTAGAAACGTGATATTCTAAAAAAACGTGATAAATAACAAATTTACCACTGTAATCTTCTACTAAGAGTTCATTGAATTATCCTCTCCGCACAAAAAGAGCGGTTAATTATCCAAACGTATATTTGATGCTGTAGAACGCGTTTTTTGGTTTTCCAAATATCACGAATTCAGTGTTAGTGCAGTACAGTCTCCAGGCAAGTAATACTGAGAGAACAATCTCTCCGCAGCTTTTCTTTGATTTCGTTTTCAAAACCTGTCTACGTGAGTTCTTCCGCGATGTCGTGTTAAGTGGGCGAAGTAACATAAGCAGAGATCGTGAATTCCTTAAAGGACTATACATCCCTCGCTCGTTGAATTCTGACAAGTGGCTTCATCTCCTCGCAGCGCTTGAAAAACGTCGACTGGCACGCCCGCGCTCCGACGCTCGAGTGCCGCGGCAAACGCCTGCCCGCCCCCGCCCCCGCCCCCACCCCCGCCCGCCTGCACCGCCTTCCGAGAAGAGCCCCGCGACACTGCACGCGCAGATGCCTCTCCTGCCCACCGCCCCTCATCCCACCTCTCCCCACCTGCCCCCGCTTCCCTCACTTGTCGCATTCGTCATTCTTCCTCTCGCTGCCCGGCCTCTCCTTCATCGCGCCTCTCTCCACCCCACGCCTCCCTCACATTACTCTCATCTGTCCTCTCGCCACCCGCCCCCTGTGTCATTTTCCCTCTCGCCCCCCGCACCAGCCTCCGCCATCGTTTCTCTCACCGCCCGGCCCTTCGTTCGTCGTGGCCCTCTCCGCTTCCCTCGTATTCTCTGTCGCCACCTGCTCCCGCTGTCGTCTTACCTCTCGCCACCCGCACCACCCTTTTATCTTACTTGTGACCGGCCGTCACTGCCACCCTCATCCCACCTCACGCCCCCCCCCCGCCTTCCTCATCCCACCTCTCGGCAATCGCCCCCCACTTCCTCACCTTACCTCTTGCCATCGTGCTGCCTCTCTCCAGTCGACCCTCGTTCATCATTTACCTCTCGCCTCCCGGCCATGCCTCCCACATCCATCCTGTCGCCACTCGCCCCCGCCACCTCTGCCATACCAAAATATTAAGGCAGAAGGCACTGGGATTCGTCTCTTATGTGGTTTGAATATATTAGAGGGATTTCCAAACTGGTAATGTCAAAGTAAGGAAATAGTTGGCAGAAATGTAAATCTTGCATTATTTTCTAACATATGAGCGTAAAAAATACGAAAAATGATTTTGTTCATTCCTGTGATTCTAAATGTTTTTTGAGATAAATTTTAATTTCAAATCTAGTTAAAATCAAACAATTAGTTTCAAATTCGGCAAAGTCAAACCCCTGATTTTCAATCCAATTTTTGGTTTCACAACAATTTAAGTTCTACTCTTTATTTTAAAAACGTCTTAGTCCCGGTAGCGAAGCTAGAGTCATGCAGTTGGCTATTCTGAAAACATTACCTTACATTTTTTGTAAAGTAGCTCCATTCATCGGGGTTTTCGTTCAGCAAAAACATCGATAATTTTTTCTTTATACATTAGTTTCTGCACAGTTAATTTTGAAGACAGCCAGTGTACTGAAATTACTGATTCTGATATTTCCCATGGAAGTTCTCAGGAATGTCTTCACTCTCTTTAATGTAATCATATTCCTTTGAATAATGTTGTAGATAAAGGGAAAGTTAGACTGAGTTGTATCAACCGATCCATCTCTTGATTATGTTTTTCTAGTCCAATTTATCCACCAAATATTTCAGCAACAAATCCGCAATGTACATGTATTTTGCATTATCAATGTATACATTTGTCAGTTCATTTTGAAAATGCTCACAGTCTAAGAATGGATATTTTTTTTCATTAGGAGAGAAAACTTTTCTGAAGGAAAGGACGCTTTGTAGGAGCAAAAATGATTTTGTCAAGAAATTCAATAAAATGAAAGTTTTAAAAATATCCAAACCAATATTCCATCTAAGTCACTATTGTATCAATAATTTTACAAGAAACAATTTTGTGACTTTCAAATAATTCTGATTTTGAAAGGTCATTCATGGTAATGTCTGTTTTAATACAGATTTCAATAACCTCTTCATATCTAACACGGCAGATCTCTAATATTAATATCACTACGGCATATTATTTACCTCATGATTTCGCATTGTTGAGCGAAAATCAGATTTGGATATCGTGAACCGTTTAGAAGTTGGCCCATAGTCGGTGGGACATTCTCTATAACGTTAAATCCTTAGCTTCATTTTTCGTAAAGAAAACACGAGCAAAAATCACACAAACAACCCACTCTACTTTCGCACAACGTCAGATGATGGGTGAATTTGCTTGGCTGGGACGTAAACGTCTGTGCATGCTGTGAGACTAGGTTCCCTGCCCAGTGAGTGCGAGAGAGAAAGAGGTAGCGCGCCGCGGAGTCTCTCCACTGGCAGGCTCCCCACTCAGCTATGGCCCTGCTAATTCGCTCGCGCGTAAGCGAGGGATAAAGAAGTCGAAAACATTTAATTTTCTTCCACGATGCAGTAAAACATATATTGAAATGTGACTCTCATAACGAATGATTATTGAAAAATAAATTGTGCACTCAAATTAACCTCGTGGCTAGTTCTTGGTCAGCTTGCTCGCTTTTCACAACGCGACCCCGGGTTCGTATTCCGGTCAGGCAAGTTGTGCGTTTCTGTTTTCCTTGTGTACCAGTATACGTCGCTGAGTAACGATGAGAAAATTCACTTCTGGAATACTGCGTGAGGATGTCTACTTGCTAACCACACGTACCATCTTAATCCATGGCAGCGAGGCAGGGACGTCGCCGGTTGGCCTGAGCCCGTTCACGGGCTGTCGTGCTAAGTGCATACGTACGAGGTGTGTTCTAAAAGAAACGGGAATTTTCATTTTTATGAATCAATGTTATCACCTTCAAAGTACCCTTGTTTTGCTCATAGCAGTCTCATCAAATGCAATTTTCAACCTTTCTAGAACTTTGTTATATTTAATTCCGTTTATATAGCAAACTATAATGCAAATTCTTTGGTCCGTCTTTTCAACTAACCAAAAATCGCCACTTATAGGCAAACACACGTAATCATCTTCGCAACTAACAACAGACTAACCATCCAACAATGGAACCAGTGTGCAGATGCATTTCAGACGTGTTTACCAACACAATAAAAAAACTAATCGCACGAACCAGACTTAAAAATTCTCGTTTCTTTTTGAATATATTGCAAATATTTACTTCTTGTTTAAGAAGTGCATGAGTGAAGGAGTTAGTAGGTATTTTAAAACCAAGTCCAATCTCTTACTCTCAAAATCAATCAAGACCATTATTATTTGCAAAACGGTATTAGGTCCACTTTGATTTCTTTTTTTATGTGAACATTTAAATTGTATACTTTGTGTATCTGATTTGTCATACACTGGAACAATGAGTAATTCTAGAGTGTACATTGTTGTAGTTTTACTATTTTTTAGAATAATAGTAAACCTTGTTCTCCATTTCCTGGATATTCCAGATATGGCAAAAGTTGTTAGTACACATTATGTTGCGCTCTTTGTTTTTTGTTTATATAAACAAAATTAAAGAGCGGAAGATAATGGCAGTGCAGTCGTATAAATTGATACTGTTGATTCAGACATCACTGCGGTCCGCGAAATGAGAAATACCCTGCGTTAATACCCTGCGGAATTGTCTGTGGAACCATTCTCTGTAAGAATCTTTTGGGTGAAAATAGTAGAATCTCATGAAAATTTCTTGTGTGCACCAAAGACATGGTGTTGAGAGACAAAGGCACTGCATTATTTTTTGCTTGTGAATATACGATCATATCATGAGAAATAGAATACAGCGATACTAGAGCAATCTATTTTTAAGGGAGTTGAAAAATAAATACAAACGATTATCACTTGTGATTAGATATTTTCGGGGGATACGCCAGAAATGTACAGGTCATTTGATACAAAATAGTTGAAACGAGTTATGTCGAAGCAGGCTGTTCCTAATGTACACCTATTGAGATTTGAGGAGGTAAACCCTCACGTTCCAAATCATATCTCTTCGCCGTTATAGAGTGGACACATAGACCAGTCTGGCACAGGCATACATGAGAGCATACTTGTTTCTTCTTCGTTGGGACATATCTAGACTAATCTATTCTCGCACTGATCTGCTCATCGATCGATCGATCGATCGATCGTCTCATATACATAAGTACATAGATTCCGTGGCAAAAGATGCGACGTAGAGGCAGCGAGCCGAAGAAAGGAATTTGCGGGGTGGCACGACCGGCGGGAGAGGGGAGGAAGTCCATGAATGGACGAAAGGAAGCAGAACGAGTATTTTGAAAGGCCCCCTGGGCACGTGCTTCCGTGCGGAGCCTCATCCACCGCGCGAGCAGGACACGTCTGCCAGCCGCGCCCCGGGGCTACGCCACGCCACGCCACGCCACGCCACGTCACGCCGCCCGATTCTCGCAACCGACTCGACCCGACGGAGCGACCGACTCGGCGACGGATGGGCGCGACAGCGTGCCGACGACCGCAGCGAAGAGTCGCGCGGTGGCGTGGTGGGGCGTGGTGGGGCGTGGCGTGGCGTGGCGTGGCGTGGCGTGGCGTGGCGTGGCGTAGCGTGTTGTGTATCGTGTGTCGTGTGTCGTGTGTCGTGGCGTGTCGTGTGTCGTGTGGCGTGGCACGGTGGAGCGCGCGGTCAAGGAGTGAGGTCAGAGGGCGGGTTCGGAGCGCGGGGTTAGGGAGAGGGGTCAGGAAACAGTGATCGGGGGAGAGGGATCGGCGGAAAGGGGTCGGGGAGAGGGGTCGGGGGAGAGGGGTCGGGGGAGAGGGTTCAGGGGGCAGGGTCAAAACTCGGAGCTAGGAAGCAGGCCACAGAGCAGGGGAAACATAGGCCAAGATCATGACCAGGGATGAAGTATTGCATTTGTAATCACGTCTATAGGGTCCCACTATATTACTGCTTTCAAATGCGCACCGAAATTAAAAGAAAACAATGTAGTCGTGTAAGAAGTATCTATGGTTTTGTTAGATACCCAAAATAAAAGTTTCGATTTGATTTAGAAATGTAAATACCTTGATTGTCGTATTCCGCCTACTCTGGTACTGCGCGTACCGATTGAATTTTCGACTGAGTGCGTCACGGTACGTTCGTAAAAGTTCGTAGAATGTGAAAGAACACAAGAAATAAAATCGAAAACATTAGTATTATTTATGTTTACCCCATATTCTCCAAACAATCACTTCTTGAATATGTGCAATACTTTTCAGTCACTGTATCAGTTGAATGGCAAACTTTCGCAAAATGTATTTGTTCAAGGTGTTGCTCACAAATTATTTCCGGAGTGGGTTGAGGGACATACTGCAGTAATGTAGCACTGTTTCTCAATTAATAAATATTGTGATATTGCTTTTAATTTCGGCGTATGTCGTTTTAACGCTTTCGTAGGTAGGGTAATATGCTCTGCGGTATCTCGCACGTTGGACGGAGTTCTGCAGTCATTTTAAGACAAAAGAACAACTGACGATATTGTACAGTTCTGGACACAAAAATTGATCGCGGCCGTTTGCGGCTAAGTTCAGCGTTTGCACGGCTTGCGCAGCCCTTATCACGACGAAACTTCGCAGGTGGGGCCTCACAAACCACCGCAGCCAATCTTAATGAAAGAGGGTGTTGCCTAACATAATTATGAAGGAAAAATGGCGTACATCCGAGATACAAATGTGGAAATATTTTCGAATAAAATACATCGAATGAAACAATTTTTTGAACATGAAAGTAAATTCATTGAAATAAATGTATAAACAGATTCACTTCACCAGTTTTAACACATTTCTTATTGACGAAAATTCGTTGATACGAGATGAAATAACACTAATTTTAGACCAGTTACTTTCTCATAGACATTTTAATTTCAATATTATTTTTCATACACAATCCATGAACTTTATCAAATATCTAGTTTACTATAGATTTTATAAATAAGAAAAACTATCATAATTGAAGATTTGCAATTGTATGTTTATATAATTAATATATTCGAATCGGTAGAGAACTCCTAGGGAACCATTTCAATCAAATTCAAGAACCAAGTGTATATTTATCATTATAGTAACAATTAAGCTAGATATTAAGCAATTAATTTGCATCTCTTGTGAAAATTGTTATTTTGCAATGTTCAGCTCGGAGACAAATTTGGGAGTCCCCGACAGAAATAGCGCACATTTCGCAATTGTTTATAAAATTGTTAATTGCTGCTAAATTGTTAATTCACAATTTTCGGTTCTGTGACATTAGGGAACCTTTCCAACTGTAGAATTGGAACATTTGGAAATTGTTTATAAATTAACAAATTTTGCAAATATTTTTTATTCTCTCATCACAATTACCTTTCAAGAAGTATCGAAATTCCGCAATCCGATCGGTGGTATCGCCTTTCGTTTTCGAGATACGCAGTTGTTGATAGGAAATTAGCATCTTATGCTAACCCTGATTCGTTTTAAAGACAGTCCTTTTTCTCTTTGGAGTCAAGTATAGTTTTCAGACCGTTTTGCACTGTCTCGCTTTTCGCCGGTTATATTGAATTACTGATTTCTGACTGACGGCAAATTGATGGAAATTCTTTCTAATGGATTATTGCTCCTTTTTTAACTTTCAAAATTTTGTTTATATTCTAAATGCATCGTTTAACCTGTCGTATTGATATTTTGATTCGTTGGCTATATAAATAAATTTTGTTGCAAAGTTCAAAACGCAGAAACTAACTTGTCCTGCAAATGTGAAAGTCTCTTTCTTATGTGCTAATATTTTAGCACGTATTATACATTATTATACATTATAATATTATAAAATATATGATATAAAATTTAAACCATATTTCTTTCAGTCACTTACTAATTACCCTCGCCCATAATCGGCTGTGAGACCCGAGTGTGCCAACGAGTTACCTTGGCACCTGTATGAGATAACTGCAGAGAAATCAATGCGCGGATGGGCCTACGAACTGAGAAAGAAGGTTCCGTTCCGGTGAAACGGTACATACACGGTAACTTAAAAATGCCTCCAGACCTTTGAAAGCCTTGCGGCAAGATATGATAAGTCGTGTGTGAATCTCTCTATTCTTCCGAATCCGTAAGGGCCCCTTCCCACGGCGCGGCCGCGGCGCGCTTCGCAGCAGCGCGGCGCGTAGCAGAGCATTGGTTTGAATTGGTATGGAGGCCTTCCCACGTGCAGCGGGTGGCGGCAGCCGACGCCGAACTCCAGCTACGCGAAGCGGAGGAGGGGCCACGTGCCAAGGCTAGCAGAACACAGCTTTAAATGGGAGCCTTCCCACTGCGCCGCGGCCGCAGCGTTTTACCTGCTCCGGTCCCTTTGTTCGTCGTCGCCGGAGGGTCGGCGAAACCTACCCCTCCAGACCCCACCCCCTTCCACGGCGGGCGGCGGTGCGGCAGTGCGGCAGTGCGGCAGTGGCTCCGGCGGTGGCTGCGTCGGAAGGGCACTGCTGCTTGAAGGAAGCGCGCCGCGGTCGCGCCGTGGGAAGGCGGCCTAAGATCTTCCCCGCGAGGGAAAACCGATCATTATGCGCCTTATGGCGACAAAACGTGTGACTCCAGGCCGCCAGATCCACGCGACAAACAGGAAACCTTCCGCTTAGTAAAGCGATGACAGTGGGTAACGCGTTTAGCGCAAAACTCGGCGGCGATGGTGTAACGGCGGCGGCGATGGTGTAACGGTTAGCGTACTGGACTGTTGTACCCAAGTTGGCGGGTTCAAAGCCGTGGATTTTTAAGAGCGAAAAAATCCTTCGTACGCCTTTTTTCGGAGGGGAAGTAAAGCCGGCTGTCCCATGTTCGTAGATTTACTTGCATGTAAAAGATCCTCAAGCCTAAATGACGCCTCTGAGCTAAATTCAAATCGCCTGTTTCTCGCCCAAGAAATACCTTCTTTCTCTGCTAGATGAAAGGAGCGTAGCGAAATTTGCGTGGTCAGACGGAAGAGCGGGCCTGATGGCCCGAGTCTCGCCACGTAAAATAAGGCAAATTCAATTCAATTCAATTCAAAAACTCACTGTTCCGAAAGTTTGCCCTCATTACCGTACGCTTGGCGTCTTACGTATCACAAGCTGTGGCTTGTGCACACACTATCCAGCGTAATCAGAATTTCAGCGTGTTAAAGTAGACAATACATTCTATCCTAAGTCAGTGTTTTATTTCTCTGACTTTATATTGCCAGTATTAAACTTATTCGTAACTTCAAAACAACGATTTCCATTCAATTTTGAATCACTCTGGATGTATAATAAGCGCAAGGGCGGCGGAACGAGTCCCGAGAACCTGGGAGTAAGGGGGTTCACTGAGAATCAAAAGGTTACAAGGCGGCCTAATGAATTAAGCCGAACAGAAAGAAGAGCAAAAGTAATTGCAAACGTTTCGAAGCGAAGTTAATAGCGCTGAAGGTACGTACAAATATGTAAAAGAGAAGATACGAATAAATAATAACATCATACACTGATTTGCATTTCAGTAATTACATTTAGTTTATTTTAGAAAAAAGTGATTTCCGTTGTACGGGAATTACTGAATATTAAATGTTTGAGGATTCGTCTCCACATTTATTCTATCGTCAAAGCATCGTAGATATTGAATAGAATTCACCATTATTGAAAACGGGGAAGTGGACAAAAAAATCACAGATTCCATCCTTGAACATTCTTTCTCAATTGGGTTTTCCATCTAGTTTCCCTTGATGTAAACGCTGACATGATATAACTGTAGCTCTTCAACCAACCGTAACTACACATACATGTTTTAACTGTTTTGTATATGTAGCTTTTCAACACCGCTTTAATGTCACATGTATTTTTGCTGATGTCGTTAAATAAATGAATATATTCACCTCTAAATTGACTACAATTTTTTTTACAAAAGATCTCTGAATTGTGTTAATTATTTTCCTTGCAGTTGGAGTAGCCGTTTGCAGAGGGTACTCCACAGCAATGGTGGCTTGTAGGCTTCGATTGAGGTAAAGTAGTATTTGGTAAGCAAAAACTGTAAGTGACGTGTGGGTGAAAAGTACGTTCTGCGCACGTTTTCTTGAACTCCAGAATTTCTTCCTAACATTTTAACTACAAGTAGTTGAATGATGAATAAACGTTTTAAAAAAGAGAGGTTAACAACATTTGAAAACTAGACATTTTCGCTCACAAAATAATTCTTAAATATCACCAAGTAATACTCTTTCATGGTGCTTTATTTCCCATTTTTTATATTTGTTAGGCATGTATATAATTATTAATACAATGTGATAAAACTATTGTTCAAACTCATTAGGCAGTTAAAATCCGATTTTATTTTATTGTCATAAAGCAAATTCAACATTGTCGTACTAATAGGGAATCACACAAATTACTAGAGGCATATTCCGAAATGAATAGTCATTGTTAGCACAGTGGGCTAGATAAGATGCAATTTACAGTGCATTATGCGCAGCATAAGTTATTCAGACTCCTAGTCCAGAAAATAAGTAATGTTAAATTAATTAAGTAATGTGAAAATAAGTTATCCTCTCGCCGCCATGGTTGCCATGGAAAGCATTATGTGATCTCGCTGCTACCGAATTGAGGTGTCTTCAAAGATTTCACTGGCAAAGCAGAACAAGGGGAGACGATGAACTCGTTTCCGGGCCGCAAGGGAATGGGAGAAAGAAAAAAACGGAGGAATGATTGACAGAGAAATTTTAAATACAGTAGTTATTCCTAATTTCCTTTTCTTTCTCAAGAATAATCCAAGGAGACTACGCCAAGTACTCGTTTTTTTGCCTTCTTTGTGTTCGAATATACTTCGTTCATTTGCTGTGTGCTTTTCCTCCTTCGATTCCAGATTTTCTAGTTTATTACTTTTTGGGTATATTGTATGATGTGTGCGCCCCATTGATTTTCAAGCTATTGCTCCCTCTCTCACTTTCTTACATGTGAATCTTTTTTTATATATTTTTTATTTAAGGTCGCATCAACTTCTAGGTCATTAGCGACCACTATTGCGTGTAACGGTATGGTAACTGTGAGGATGACACTATATGATGATGATAGGGGCGTGAAAGGACGCACAAATCACAACCATGCCCGAGGCGGGACACGAACCCGCGATCCTTCGGTCCGAGATCGCTACGGCACCGCTTTAGCGATCTCGGGCAAACGGACTAGCTTGTGAACCTTTTTGTGTGACTCCTGCAGTTGAAAGTCCTTTTTATTGCATTTGGAGTCGGTTTTTTTAATAAAATTTCATTCATATAATTTCACATTACCTTTTATCGGCAACAGTCCCCTCACATGGCCGCCGCCTGTGTGCCACAATCGGAAACGTGGCCCTTCAGATTGGAGTTTCGCCCACTGGCCGCGCGACCGCCACCGCGATCGCCACCGCGACCGAGACCGCGGACGCCGCGCTGCAAAAAGCCGTTCTGGGAGGAAGCGGCGGTCGGCGGACGACGGACGACGGCGGCGGACGGCGGCGGACGGCGCCCGCAGCCCGACCGTTTACCCCTTTCCGGTAAATAATTGTCGTCTAATTTGGTTTGCTAAGAACCGAAGTTCGTATCTGACACGCCACGCCACACGCGGCATACTCATGCGCAGAATGCATTCTGCGTGCCGCGCCGCGAGAGGCCGTTGCCGTCGCCGTCACCGCCTCCGCCTCCGCCTCCGCCTCCGCCTCCGCCCTCGCCTCCGCCGCCGCCTCCGCCTCCGCCTCCGCCTCCGCCTCCGCCTCCGCCGCCGCCGCCGCCGCCGCCTCCGCCGCCGCCGCCGCCTCCGCCTCCGCGCCGGCTTTTTGCGGCGCTTCACCCGAAGCCGCGCAATTTTCGACTGCTAATCGCTTGGCACCGAGAGGATCCTGGTCGGAGCGATGTCACCGCGCGTTCGCGCCGTTAGAAATAGAGCGCGAAGCAAGAATGTCACTTGCGATTGCCTGCCTTCTCAAAATATCGCTTTGGACAGTATTTTGAGAATGTTGTCTAGGCTGTCCGGGACGAGCCGCGTCACTGTCATGGTGGCTAACGTTTCGGCCAGCGTATTGTGGCCTTCTTCAGAGCGTACTGTATGAAACGTTAGCCACCAAAAAACCTGAGGTCGAAACTTGGTACGTTACTGAACTCTACAAGTACTTGTACATGTATGACCTCGCGAGTCTGACATCTCAGTGAAGGAAACGATGGCTTTAGCATTGATACAGATCTGCTTTCGGGTGGATGACACCATTGGAAGAAAATAAGGACGAGGCCTGGTATGTAACTGTACTCGTATGTCGATGCGAGCCCGCAACTTAGGCATGCGACGAGTAGAACGTAGAACTGGAGGTCGTAGGGTCGAACCTCGTCGACGGTACATTTCTACACCAGATAATAACTTGTGAGGGCTGTCACTGCCTTGACGATAATTCTATTGAGCGGCTTTTCTGACCTACAGGCACCTGCATACTAATAACTTAAGGAAAAACTTTGTACCAAGTTTTAAGCATGTTACGGCACGGAATATGAGATTCAAGATCGTTAAAGATTACATGGAGGAGTGCCCCCTAGGGAACAAGAGTTTTGAGTTCTGTGCCCTAATCCAAAAAATGAGACATATTTACAGGCAAAAATATATAATTAATGGTTCTAGTGATAATAATTGTAATAATTTTCGCACGTAAACGATTTTAGTTTTTACGAAAGTGATATTATTGTTTTACTTAATATAACATTGCACATATCGCACCTCCAATAGAAAAGTGACACAAGTGCGAATTTCTGATGTCTCAGAAATTGCAATTTTATGTTTCGGAGTTCTGTAATATTCGTAATAGATTGCACCAAATATTAACCTTCTAGCGGATAGTAATTGAACTAATTCAATATCAATTTCAGAATAGTAGCAGTACCTCTTGGTCACCTCTTATCAGCGTTTAGCTGAAAAATGACGATTTCGCACTTGTATCACTGTTGTATTGAAGGTGCGATATACGATTTCCGAAGGACATTGCTCTGTGGGTGCTTGAGGGCACGAGACCAGTTTCCGTTGTATTTCGGAGCCACGAAGGAGTGGCGGGAATCCCAAGTGCGAGAAGCCCCTGTTTTCATTATTAGGTTTTTAAATTTCATAGATATTGCTGGGCTTTAAGGTACACAACACATGGTAATGACATATTTGTACATGCTCGTGAATGGCGTAATAGAAAAAAAATAATTTGCAATAATTGTACAGGTATAGTCTGACAAAGGAACCTCGATGACATTAAAACTTTAAAATGTTATGAATTACGGTCGAATTTCGACCACTGGGCGACCTATAGTACTATACTTCGATTGAAACTTATCTGCACTTCGAGGTCACGAGCTGGAAGGAGAGTGGAACACTGTCATCCTTTCGGGAGCTTCGTTAGAACATATATTTTTGGTATTTTAGCTCTCGATTGGATAACAATGCCCCCCCCCCCCCCTTTCCTTCCAGCTCGTGACCTTGAAGTACAGCAATGGTTAAATCTGAGTATATTGGATACGTCAGCGTTAGTACAGTACTACACAACTGAATCTTCGACCGGGAGAGGTGTCTTAGGGCATCAACTGATGTCACTGCAGTGCCTCTCACGGGGAGGTCTTGGGGTTCGAGTCCCGACGGTGGAAGGATTTTCAACACTAGCCAGGGCGACTTCAGTCGCTGCCTGAAGGAAACTTGTAGCGGCCGGCTGCTCTGATGAGTAGTTCTCCGTGGTTTCTCCGATCAATACCAGGCGAATGCCGGAGCAGTAGCCTAACAAACGGGCCACGGATCGCGCGCAAGCTTTGCTTCCCCTTCATTGTCCTATCCTCACCCCTTACTTACATACATTTACACTCCCTTGCACTACACTACCACACATGTCGGGAAACCAGTCGGGACCTTGTAGCTCTTCACGGCTGGTGCGATGCTTCACTAGTGGAAGATACCGGGTTGTGGAAAACCTCGATAGCCGCCATGTAGGTCGGCGCCGGATCTCACAATCCAGAAGGGCAAGATCACATCCAGCTCACGAGGGGAAACATGCACTACACTTACGTGACTAATGGCACATTGTGACATGACTATTGGCAGTGGACGCACTCGGAATCACTAGTAATCAATCAATCGTTCTGAAACTTCGTAGACAGAGAGGTCGTAGTTTCGAGTTCCGACGACGGTGGATTTCAAGACCAGCAATATAGCTGGTGATATACTACACCACTTTCGAAGCTTAGTTTGACACTCAGCAATTCAGATAAACTATATGAAAACTAATTTTGAATGCCATTGGGTCATCGAACCCTTAGATTCGATTTAAACGCTTTTGCCAAAATATTCTGGAGATTCAGCGAACGCGCGCATACGTTGTGCCACTTCTAGAGCCCCAGAAGCCACAGAAGCCAACTTTGAGAAAGTTCGCTTAAAGTCCAGTCAGATGGAAAAGTGAAGGTGTCCTTGAGATAAACGACAATTCTCGAAAAGTGTTGATTGAAAATACTGGCAAGTTTTATCGAGTCTATTCGCTGCCATCTTATAAACAAATTTCTCAACTTTCGAGATGATGTATAGTCTCCGATGCTGCATATTGCATTAGTTCGTTTTTAGCGTTCAAAATATACTGTTTATTTTTCATTATTCTTACCTTTTCTATGACATTTTTAAAAAGGTTATTGTATTTTCGGAAATACTCATAGAAATTGTGACATTATTTAGCGTTACCATACGCTCTCCCCCCCGACATGTTTTCTTTTTGAAGTAAAAAAAAAAGAAACTGTCCGGGTGGATTTAACAAAAAAGGATGAAATGTGCTCTTTTTTATTGAAAAAGAAGGAACTTCCACTATCTCGTCTAACAAACACCTAAATTCATAAGAAACATTTGTACATTTACGTTTTTTTTACTTCAAGAAATACGAGAGTGCTGGCGTCAGCTGGTACAACATATTGTACAATTTATTGTGTGCTGGGGCTGGCTATAGATTATGTGGGTGGTGTTAATACTGTTCTGCTGGCCTTGTGAAGTTAATACCATCAGTTAATAAAATCAGTATTTCAATCTCCATGTCTTGTATGCCATTCTGAACTCCTAAAAACTGGCAAATTTTATTTTCCAATCCCTAGTCACAATGCTAACCCAACATCTTCTCTCATTTAAATGAGCTGTGATCTAAAGACCGGAGCAGGTTTAAAATATTTGTGTAAAATATAAGTGTAATGTGTGTTCAATACAACTGTAAGCATCTAACCTGTATGAATTTCTATGAGTACTTGTTGGAAAATAAAAAAAATGTTCAGGGATATTTCATCATTAACCAAATTCTTGCGGGATAAAAGTAAGTAATAATAATGAAGGAGGCATATTGTGTGATTGTGAAAGTGATGACAATAATTGAAGTATTTATTTTCTCAGTAGTATTTTTCCTTTAAGAAAAATAAATTATTATATTAGAATATTTTATATGATGTATCCACTTTTTTATAAGAAATGTCTTCTTTTCCCATAATGGAAGAATGGTATCCCTAGACGTTATGATAATTAAAAATTAAGAAATAGTACGTTTGTAACATGTTGTTCTTAATCCTTGTGTTATCCAAGTGCATTTTCCGTAAAATGATGTGAGGAAAGCATGTGTGAACATTATGATCCTTTGAAGCGTTCGCGACGTCGTAACAGCACAAAAGGTCTAAAGAGTTGTGTATTTTCAATAATTAATGTAAACACGGGTCGCGTGAAATGGCATGTGAATCTATTGTTCAATTTTTATCTATCAATTACTCTAAATTAAATTCATGTTAATAGTGGATATATTTTTATAATTTGTATGTGTAATACCCATTCCTTCCCCCATTCATTAGAACACAATAGACAAGAAAACTTACTCATAATGTCTTAAGAACACGTGAAGGATTAGAAAATGCATTTAAATTATCTTGTATTAAATGTTGTTATCCAATATTAATATCTTATAGTTTTCAATATTTGTTATATTTGTAATATTCTTATTATTTTATATGGTGCTAATGAATCAAAGAGTAAGTCATCGATATTGCTAGTTATCACTTAACTTTCGTAACTGTTCTAGAGTACTGTTCACATTGCTAAGAAACAGTGTTGAAATCCAACAGATTAACTTCTTTTTATAAAATTATCACTACGGTTTGGGTAATTTAGGGTTCATTATTTTCTTTTATGTTTTTAGTTTGAATGTAATGCATTTTTTAAGTTAGATTGTTCGCGGCAATGATATGTGAATACTTTTTTCGGAAATCCTGATCGAGTTTGACAACTAACTATCCATATTCGGTGTTTGGGTTCTACGAACTGGGATACCGTTTCAAACGCCTTTTCCCCTTTTTTGGTTGATCGGTTGATTTGAAATCTTTGTCTTATTTGCCTCCGTGTTCTTCTCCAGCAATTCAGTTATTCTAATTAATTTCATCAACACCTTCTCCTTCTATTCATACCTCCGCTAAGTTTCGGGTCCTTGCCAAACTTTAGCTAACCTAAGTCCATAATTTTTAAGATATTTATTCGTTTTTTGTCATTGCATACGAAGTAGAAACAAAAAGTCCCATGCAGCTTACTTATGATGCTCCCCATGCTTATATTGCTTCCCACATCCCATCAACTAAATTCCATTGTATTCAATTACGAATCGTACTTCTGGCGGCAGGATATTAGAACAAGTTTGACCGTCGGTCGGGGGCTGCCGGTAAGGCGGGCGGGAGGGTGGGGGGCAGCGGAGGTATGCGGGGGCGGGCGGGCGGATGCCGGCGTCCGAAGGGTGCCGCGTCCGCCGCCCTCCGCCCGCTGCGGACCGCATCCGCGGCCAGTCGCAGCCTCGAAAATGTATTTTGATTGGGTGTGTCGTAGGTTTGTGTGGTGATTACCGGGGCTTCGCCTTGCCTCTGATTACAGGCCGCCGCGTGCAGTTGCTGGTTAAGCGGCGGGCGGACGGCACGGCGCGGCACGCGGGCGCGCTGGCGCCGGGACCCGGGGCCACGCCCCCCTCGTACCGCCTCGCGACCCCCTGCCGTCCCCTGCCGTCCCCGCGCCACCGTCCCCAGCTGCCGGGCGTCGCCCGCCCCTTTGGCGTATGGCGATGTTCCACTTCCAAGTATTCTCATAAGCATTGTCGTCCATGGCTTGTTTGTGCTCCCATGTTCATCTACAGAGCGTAGATGTATCTTTACGGAGTGAGTCATTCCACGTGTACAAAATCAACACCATCGTGTACCTCCTCCTACACTACTAATTAGAGCCGGACAAAATGCGATCTTTTATCGATTGTTCTCGCTGTCTCGCTTTCGCTGTCTCGGAGGGCGAGCTCGCTCAGTGAAATTTATACATAGGTCCTGTCAAGGACCGAACTGTTGTACCACTCATTCTCGGCTATTCTGAATACTCTGTGCGTAGTTTTCTGGTAGTTTAGATGTGTTTCACTTGTAAGAAACATCATGAGCTCGATTACAAGGAGACAATTTAATACAGAATTTAATTCGTTTTAATAATGAAAATATTTAAAACACAATAAAAATTATTTAAAACTTAAAAATTACGTTACTTTCAATTGTACAACTATGCGAAGGTTAGCAACGTGCCTTGAACGATCGAATTTTTATTGTTTTTCTCGTAGAGCTCGCCATACTAGTTTTACGCATCTTTCAGAATCCTCTCCATTGAAAGCGAAATAAAAAAAATGCGTCTAAGACATTTAATGAAAACGCTTGAGAGACAAACGTTATCGAGAGATCCGGTGACAATTCCAGCATCGTTATTCGTTGAGTTATCGTCTGTCGATGCGGAGGGCTCACCCCGATAACAGGCCTAGAATCTGTATCGTTCGTTCTCGATAGTGACAGGTCGGAACTAGTATTCTCGAATGTAGTCGGGTGTCGTCGCCAGGAACTATCGGAACGGTGTTTTTGCGTATGGCTCTTCTACTAATGCACTTGTTTTGTGACGTTTCGGTATCAGAGGCACGGATAATTGTAGAGTGTAAGAATTTTCTAGTTGTATAGAATCTTGTATCTCACTGGCATGTCAAATTGCACTCACTGCCTTCAGCAAGGTTTTACAGGATTGCTAGCTGGCGTACGGTCGGTAGGACAAAGACTGATGTCATGTATACAACTGGGGACAGGGCGGATAACAGTTCGTAGGACACAGAAGTCTGTCCTACTTTGCTTGGCGTGCGCGTTTCAACTTTTGAGACTAGGTTGTAGATAGAAGATGCCTAGGGCGGTCATCTGTCGTCCTGGAAACACACACTGCGGTAATGAGTGGTACTGAATTTTAATTTCATTGTGTGTTTGTTTTCAACGGAAAGGGATTAGTTTAATAAAAACGTATTTAAACTCGTACTTGTAATACAGCTTCATTTTCTATCCCACTTTTATGGAACCAAGTCGTAAAGTTGTAGGAGAGTGATAGTTTTCGTCCTCAGGGTTGAAATGAAGAAAAGTAAAATATTTGGGAGTGTAGCCCTTCCACACCCAAAGTGTAGTTCCGAGAGAAAGTGTAATAATACACATAACAAACATTTTAAATATCCCTAATGTGTATTGTTATTCTTTAAAAGTGAAAATAAAGTCAATAAAATGTGATTGTCTCAACAGGAATTAGGCTTACTCTCAGTAGTAAATAAGTAAATGAATGTCCAATGAATAATTTTCACTTCAAACGACCACCAATTGCGTGTTTTTATTTAATATATCATCACAAATAAACGAACTTTCTCAATCGTACACGGTTAATGATTAACACATTTCTGGTCATTGCGCGCAGGGCCATTTTCCCTCACATCGCGGACAGTCAGAACAACGCACAGTCGCCAAGGCCAATTTGCCTGCCTTCGCGCGTTTCCACAAGCCCAGTTCTTTGCAGTCAGTGCAGAAGACAGCTACTGAAAGAACATCCAACCGACTGTCGGGCAGCTGGCTGTGCTCGTCAAAACGGTGCTTTAGGGCAGAATGACGTATCATGCGCCACTGCCACAGGCTGATACAGGCCGCTCGTTAGTCGCGCACCTAATCCTTCAATTCACAAATGTGCGTTTTTTGTCGTTTGTTCTTTTCCTTTCCAGCGACAGTTTGCATATAGTTTCCCAATCCGCCATTCCAGAATCTCAAACATCTGAACGATATGGATCAAAATTCGGGACAATCGTCTTAGGAGTAACGAAACTTTTTTTTACCAAAATGCCATTTGTTCATCTCCGTGTGCGTAACACGCTAGTATACTTTAATTCCGACGGGATTAATCCTATATTTAATGCGTCAAACGATTTCTTGTTAACGCTATACCTCGATTTCCACCGGTTTTAATGTTTGAGGTGTCTTTGAAAATAATTTATTCACCACAAAGCATATAGACGC
Source organism: Gryllus longicercus (assembly GCA_038098605.1). NCBI lineage: Eukaryota > Metazoa > Arthropoda > Insecta > Orthoptera > Gryllidae > Gryllus > Gryllus longicercus. The sequence goes on along the minus strand of JAZDUA010000629.1, from coordinate 333,741 downwards.
ATTTGCGATTATACGTAAACTAGTACGTTTGTTTAAATGAGCAAATCAGACAAGGGTTACGCCCTTTACCTAGCTAGCACAGTCGATTCCACACGGTGTATCATTTAACAGAATAGTACACAAGACATTGTTAAAAATATAATTGCGATATTGTGCAGTATTGAAATAGTATTTATTATATTTTTAATGTAAGACATTACTGAATTTTCAAGATTTTAGTACTTTTCTTCTATAATCCTCAGATATTAAAACATGTTCTTGCTCATCTATTTTCAACTAGTCTCATGTGTTGGAGTAGAGGTCATTGATATAACAGATTGGTAGATGTTGAAGAAGGTATTGTAAGGCAAACAGATGTGAGAGGGATCTTTAATTATAAGGTGTTTGTGACTAAAATTACAACGAACGCGAATTTGGAACGAGAATTCTGATCGAAAATTTTCTGTGGTTGCTCCGTTTAATATGAAACTATTGTCGCAGCTGTATTTTAACAAACGAGCCACGAGTCGCGCGCGATGTTTCCTTCCTCGACGTTATCCCCTCTTCTTCCTTACATAAATACCAGCAGCTGTATCCGGCGACATTAGCGCATCCTATAGAAGCAACCCATAGCTTTGTCCCCAATTTTGATGGAGGGTTGCCGGGCCCTAGCAGAGCTGATGTCCATTGCGCGGTTGCCCTCACACCCAGCCTCTGCCCTCAAGCCAACTCCCCACCCTGAAGCTCATCCCCCACCCACCGCCGCCACCGCAACCGTTCCCACTCGCGCACGCGCCCCCTCCCTCCGCCGCCACCGCAACCGTTCCCACTCGCGCACGCGCCCCCTCCCTCCGCGCGGCCGCGCCTGCCTATCCAATTAGCATAATCGCTGTGACAGCCCTGCGGGAGGCGAGGCACTCGCTCCGCTTGCTCCCCCCCTCCCTTTCCCCAGGTCCTCTCATTCCTTTCCTCCCCCTTTCCCAACGTCTCAGTCTATTATCGCCCCACGCTGCCTCTATGCTACAAATTCGTTTCAAACTTCAATCGCCTGGATTCATATACATTTGATTGAAAATCCCCTCAGGAATTTAATGTAACTGGTTGTCAACCAAAGGACGTTATGGATTACTTTCTTTAGGGGCTGAGCAGAAACAAAGGTCGCGATTTTAACATTTATATTATCTACTTTGTAATTATTTATTTATGTTTTTATACGAGAAGTGGACGTTTGATTGCAACATACCACATCTTTCATTGATTAGCGTATCATTTTACTTAATCCTATTACTTAAACCTGTATAGTAAAAATATTCAACCGTAAGTTCTCGTAAGAAATAGGCCATGCACTTTTTATGTATTAATTTTTTCACATAAGATCGTTTCGTAGTACGAAAACATTTGACTCTCGCGGATTGGTCTATCAAGGTTTGTCCTCCGAGGATAATCGTCAATCAGAATTTATTAATGATAATCACTTATGTTTACTAGTATTTTTATTGATTTTTTTCAGATCTTTATAACAAATTTCGAGTAACCGTAAGCCACTATATAGCAAGCCGCAAGGAGTGGGTAGCAGATTCCACACTCTGATTTTTCAACTGGGGACATGTCGGTGCACACGTCTGAAAACTGATTACCGGGATCCGATTTATACATATAGGTGAACTTGAGCTCTATCGTCAAGTGCCTCCTGAGTACCCAAGGGAACAGTGATGTTGACGTCAGTCGAATCGATGATCACCGATCTCACCCCTTAGCGATTGTTCTCATTATACGGAAGTTCAGAGTAAGAAAATGAACGGTGGCCTTCATTTTCGAATATGTTCATCTGACCATCTCACTTCTCCCCGTAGCATGTCACGCACAGTTTTTAACTACTTTGACGTAAAATAAATAAATAAATAAAACCATATATTATTCAATTCCAGTCGGGAGCTTCTGAAATTTTACCTAGTTTCACTTGTCTACGGACCCAGTGAGTTCTCGGCACAGTCGGTTTATAGCATTCGAAATCCGGTCATGAGGCTGTTTTGAACCAGAAGCGATCCACACCGGTCATCCGATTCTGCGTCAATAGAGTTTCAGTTAGATGCATGTTCAATAGTCTGGGGAGATCAAGATCCGATTTACGTTTTCTTTTCCGAATGCATTCGGGGTTTTCACAGAAGTGCGCATGCACTCTGTGGCTTCTGTAATTCGAGAATTTGGCAATTTCGTTTGCTTTCGTGAAATCTCAACTTCACCACGAATGGTCCCGAACGCGAGTTTTTTTTTTTTTTTTTTTTTTTTTTTTTTTTTTTTTTTTTTTTTTTGAGAAACAGCTAGAGCATATTTAGATTTCATCCAATGATAAATCCTTTTATAAGATATTTATCCCACTTCAGATCTGATTCAAATATAAAAAATTGTTATCCCACTTCAGATTATCCCACATCTCACTTCAGATCCGATTCCCACATCCTTATCATGTAAGGATAAGCGTCATATTGATGTCGCGCATCGTAGACCCGGCACGCAACACGTTATATTGATGACTGAGTTGTTCGTGTGTTGGTGGGTGTACTGTTGATCTCCAAAGATCATTTCATTCGGGATAAAGGCGAAGTGAAGGACATTTTGTGAAGTGTAAGAAGATACAGCAGAATCGAAGACGCCGCACGCAACAAGTCATATTGGTGAGTGAAGTGAGCTGTTGGTATGTGGCTGTTAAGATCTCAGAGTGGTAAAAGTACGTTGTTTAATTCTGTTTGAGATCTCCAAGGATTTCAAGAACCATTCCATTGAGGATTATTGAATATTCCGACACATGAATAACTACAATATATACGTAGGATATACCTGAATAACACAAAATTTAGGTAGGATAAGGATGTGGGAATCGGATCTGAAGTGGGATGTGGGATAATCTGAAGTGGGATAACAATTTCTATTTGTACTTTCCATTTGTATTTATAGGATATTATTTGTTTGTTTTTCTACTAAATTCACTGTACACCCCCCTTTTTGTGTTCAACTTGTGTTAATGTTTTCATTTGTCCATTTTGCTAGAGATCCACTGAGGTTGGGAAAAGTGTTTTCCCGAAAGTGAACGCTGGAAAATTATTAATAAAAAATATTAAAACTTTTGTGGAGATTGTTTCCTTTACCATACCGTATTACAATTTCTTATATTTGAATCAGATCTGAAGTGGGATAAATATCTTATAAAAGGATTTATCATTGGATGAAATCTAAATATGCTTTACCTTTTTGTCAAAAAATACTCGCGTCCCGAGCGGAACCGATACTTCCCGATCGGCGGTGATAGTGGCCCGTGCGGACTAGCGCTTATTATTTGTGATTGAGTTTGCTGCAGGCTTCTTGTAATTTGACGTTTGATCTGAATTTGTTTGTTTTTGAGTGTTTCGTATTGCTTGTTTCTGCCTATGTTGCTTTTATGTGCTAGCTCATAATGTGTGTGTCGCATTATGTGCTAGCTCATTATGTAGATAGTGATAAATTTGAGTAATTTATGTTTGTCTTTGCTACGAAATGTAATACAGTGTTCAAAAGATAAAAGAAATCAGTTCATTAAAAGTGCATTTTCTCACTCTATTGGCACATTCCCCAGATATAATTTCTCTTCTGATATATGGAAACTCCAGTGATTCTATTCTCTTTGCCTTTACTTCAACAAAAGAAATTCGAGTTGGGCAAAAAGGAAATGTATTGGGCGTTGGAAAAAGCATCACTGGAGAGGACCTTGAGGAGTAGTTATTGGTATTTTTAGAGATAACTCCTTCATGAAAACGTTTGCTGCGTTCTCTTTCAGACATCTTTCCGCCAGAGGTCGTTCGTCAAACGGAAGCATGGAAATGGGATGTAAGGTCCTAATCGATGTCAATTCCCGAAGAACTTGGTATAGAAAAGTCTTTACGAAATCAGTGAAAAATATACTTCGAAAGAGACAAGGTTGGAAGATACAAACTCAGTCTCAAAACAAACGTTAAAATTTGATAAATTACGTTCTTTTAATGAATGAATAACCTAATATTAATTATTTTTAAGGCTTGTTAACCTGACGCCATACTTGTACGCTAAGCCATCATCTTCACTTTTACTTTCAAATATTGATTTTAGATTAATATTAATTATTAATAAGCATTTCTAAGAAAAATAATGAAATGTTTTAAAATGCAACACTATTACACTAAAAAATATAAATGAACTGTATCTATTTGTGCCAACGTTACTAACCGGCAGATTAAAAGTCATTGAAGTGAAATGTTTTACGTTTATGTTTTATATGTTATAAAAATACTCTGATCATTCGGTTCTTATTCACTTAAATATGAGATTTTTGAATTTAAAAATTATACGACTCACTTTTTCGTGGCGAGAAGTAAAATTAGTTTAGAAGTTGTGGTAATTGCGAAATCAATGAGGGGAAAATACTTTCTGTTTGTAAATGAGACGGAAATTTTAAAGTGGGGTTTAAACCATAGAACTCTAGTTTTAACTATTTGGGCGGAATATAATGCACGAAATTGTTCGCTTTCCTTTCGTCACCCTTCTTTCTGTCATCGTCCATTGCCCGTTCCTTGCCCATAGCCTGTACTTTTAGCTGCATCGCCTGACGGTTTGGTCACCTTCGTCCCAGCCCACCTCTGTCCAAGGAGAGAACCGTCCCCTCCTCGGCCTGAGACCCGAGAAGCCGACGCTGTTGGGGTGGCGGTTCGGCGCGGCGCGGCGCGGCGCGGCGCAGAGCAGCCTTTGGTTATTTGCCCTAACTACCTCCCTCCGCGGCTTCACGGATTGACCAATAATAATGACTCTGGAAACACCATCTTTATGCCTCCTTTTTTCCCCTCCGACTGCCAGCGTTAAAGCTTGTTTTCATAGTATTTTCTGTAATCAGTCATACGTACGTGGCCAATTAGCAGCAACGTTATCATAGTGATCAAACGGAATCGCATTTCATTTGTCCCGGAGAGAATATGGCTTCTTACTGGAGCATCGCGCGCGGTCCGCCGGTCGGCCGGTCGGCGGCGCTCGAAGCGCGGCTCCAAGGTACAGTCGACGCCACTGGCAGTTGGGCCTCGGGCTCGCTTGGGCGTTCAGAAAGAAACCTTGCAGCTCAGGGCAGGGACGGATTTGGGTACTGTGATGACCGCAAGCATAAAATCTTTGGGACCCTCTCCGGAAAAAGCAACAACTGATTTACTAACAGGCACTAATTATAAGAGAATATTAGAGACTTGCACTAATAAAAATGAAAATTAACACATTGCTTCTAGACTTGGATATACATTTTGTATTTCTATACATTATTAATTTCTTTCCTACAAATACATATTTAGTCAAATGTTTCATTTTCAAATACAAGCTTTTTTATTATGAAAGACAATTGTTAACAATTATTTTACATAAACAAACATATTTTATGATATTTCCGGACCGTGGGTGGCTGGAGACTCCTGAGCAACTCGTTATTTTGCTTTTGGGTAAATTCGGCGGTAGCTCAGGGGCGGGCACGGTTTTGCCCCCTCGAGGGGCCGTGTTCCTGCCCTTGCCTCGCGCGCGAGCAAAGCAATTTGACAGCGGAAACGTCGCCGGCAGGTCGGTAGGTGGACAGAGAAAGAAGACGCTCCTGTATATCGAATTGATTTAATTAATTGACGCGTAGCATAGTTTAAGAACAGCGTAAACATTTGCATAGAGAATTATTAACGGTTATGAGCAGCGATATTTAATTAGAATGTAAATGATTTAATTTTACAAATTTGTTATTAATAGGATTGGTATATAGGCATTTGTTATTATGGACTATTTTTACTTTAATTTACATTTGGAAGAACAGTTTGAGTATTGAGAAGGCGAGAATATTCCAAATTGTAATCAAACAATACTTCTGTTGTTTTAATTTGCTCTCCTCAAAACCAAAAATGTTTTTCACTAACGTAAGTTACACTTACACATAATGTTTGGAATAAATTTTGATAAATGACGAAAACGTGTCCGAGAGAGTATATATCTATATATATCTATATCTATCTATCTATCTATCTATCTATCTATCTATCTATCTATCTATCTATCTATCTATCTATCTATCTCTCTCTCTCTCTCTATATATATATATATATATATATATATATATATATATATATATATATATATAAAAGCATCACCTCCGCTGGAGGGTGATACCCGGCGTCGACCTACCTGTCGGCTAGCGGAGATTTCCCCAACCAGGTATCACCCACCAGTGGGGCATTGACAAGCTCTAAGCTCACGACTGGTTTTCCGACATGTGTGGTAGTGTAGTGCATCGGAGAGTAAGTGTATGTTAGTAAGGAGTGAGATACGACCAGGAAGGAAAGGTCGCGCGCGGCTCGTGGCCCGTTTGTTAGGCTACTGCTCCAGCATTCGCTTGGTATTAACGAGAGAAAACACGGAAAACTACCGATCGCTGCAGCCGTCCACTAGACTTCTCCTACAGACAGCGGCTGAATTGGACCTAGCTATGTAGCTAGTGTCGGAAATCCCGCCAGGACTGCAATATTAGAACCTTCTGGTCAGAGGCACTGGAGTGACATCTATTGATGCCCTGAGCCACCTAAGCGGCTTTGAAGTTTCGGTTCGCACCGCATGTCGGTGGCGTGTCGTCGCCTGAGGCGAGGGGCTGGCGGTGCGGGGTACATTGTCGGTTCGGTGCCTTCGACGCGGGCGACCCAACGCCGTTCGTGCCGACCGATCTGATCTGGCGCGAATGCTTGTTAGTCGTCTTCGTCTTGTATTGCACAGCACCGTGGTGACACGCTTTAGTGATTTTCGTGAATGTTTCTTTGAAAAAACCGCACCGTTGGAACTTCATTTCAGAAACACTCTCCTTTACAACAAAGTCGCTGACGACTATTTGTGCGCGTAGAAAAAGTTTCATCCGATTATTTGCAGATGTCAGAGGATCGTTAATTTGGTCTTCGACATGCTAAAAGAGCTAAATGTAAACACTTGCTTTAAGATATGAATGATAATGAAAGTCGTGTTCTTGGATAATTTCCGTGCACTGGATTTGTGCATGGAAATCAGTCCTATCATTACAGTTCGTTAATGTATGCAAAGATGTTCGTAGTCTTGTGATTAAAAATTTACATTTCAGAAGAGCATCATTTTACACTGCTCACAAGCACAGTAGTTCTTACAAAACGTGTTTCAGATACTAAATTATTTGTGTATGCATCTCAAAGGCAATACTCTGATTAACAGATTTACAAATCTTCAATGTCAGTATAATTATCTATATTAATAATTTCCGATGAAATTGAAAGAAGACTATGCAGCCTCCTGCCACGTGAGAGGAGTCAGTTGTTTTCGTTATATACGCAGGTACTAGGAAAAATATAAGAACAATGAAACAGTTTCTATTTTGACCGAAAAAGGCAAATATTTTATTGTGTTATTCGTCATCACTACACAGAATTTCAGTAAAGTTCTTGAGTGTTCGGACGTGCAGATGTATGTTTTTGCCATTCCGTCACTATGCTAGAGAATGAATGAACGTTATGATCGATATCGCACTTTTACATTCTTACATAAATGTACAAATGCCGATATTCAAATGAACGTGACCCACAACTTATTGTTATTAAACTTAACTAACACCTTATTCACGTAAACATTTACATAAACACCTTTTAATGTTAGATTTGCGTACAACGCTATATTCGCATACGAAACGATTAATAGAGCAATTTCAGAAGTAGAAGTGAACACAAATTAGACTGAGATTGTAAAGTTTTAATCTCTTCAAAAGTTAGGGAAGAAAAATATGGAATTGTTAAGGAAATCCAGGAAAAAATCAAATTTATTTGTAAAAGATGTGATAGAACTTTCGGAACTAATTTGGAATGATCTTCATTTTTGCATTTAGCATTTGTACGATATTTGCGTGCATTTTTGTGCATATTACCAAAAAAGCGTAAAAATATAGCTGTACTAAAATTTAACTATTTGCATCATTATCATACCTGCAAGTACTTGTTACGGCGATTATAATTTTGAAATTGCAGTAAAACCAGTTCATATCCCGTATGGAGGTTACGCACAGGACCATTGGGTGTTGGGAACTTTTGAACGGGTGAATAATATTATCAGCTACTACGATTCATTGGTAACTCCAATACCTGATACTGTAAGAACATATATAAACAAAGCAGGGCATGAAAGAAATTTTCAACACGTTTTGCTAGTATTCCCAGAATGCGCTTACCGACTCAGTTCTTATAGTGCATCCCTGCTTATGACACACTAATCTCGTACAACAGCAAGGATCTATAGATGAGACCAACCCGCCATTTAATATTTTCTGTTCACGTGTTGTGCTGGAACAGGAAATGTTTTGATATTCTTGGTATGTAAAGAACTTGCGTATCCGAATATACAGTCGACTCCCGTTTCCCTTACTTTATTGTACAAATAAGAATAAGATGATTGGGTTATAGTGAATCTGAACCTCGGCTTGAGTGAACGTAGGACAACGTCCTTGAAATTAATTGTGGAAAAGAATATATCACCTCAGTGTCATAAATTCCAACACTAGGCAAGATGAAAAAAAATTAGTCGGTAAAAGGTGATTATCGAAGAAGTCTCCCCTCAGGTGGAGGTAGTGGACCAGAGATGGGGACTTTACTGATACGCCACTCACTTTCCCTGTGGAAACAAAGGCCGCGTCTTGCGTGGGCTACAGCTGGTGGCGGCGACGAGGTCATTGCATGCTTCAGTTTCAAGCTTGCTGTCACTTGGTATTCCGCGGGACAAAGCGCGTTGAGTTCTACGTAGGCGACCGGAAGCACATGACTGCTACAGCTTGGTGAAATACCACGCGGAAAAGTAATCAGTTTCATTACCCGCTTGCATCATCCCGCTACTGAAAGCATCTCGTATGTTATTAGGAGAGTAAAAGCGCTTTCGGAGAGTGGGACGGTATTCCAACAGTGCAAGAGGCATTGAAGGGTGTCAATACTGCATTTCAATACTTAGAGACACAGGACAATGCAGTATGAAGAAGGATATAAAGAAATTTCTAATGAAAAATGTACAAAGCAAACAATTGAAAATAATTTATTTTTGAAGGACAAATGAAGACATTGAAACCTGTATTTTGCTGTTATAAATCGTTATGGAGAAAGTATATTTAATTTTGATATCATCGGATATTGTGAACCTCTTATATAGTGAATCAGAAATTTAATTCACCGGAAGTTTACTATTACCGGAGTAGACTCTACTATGTTACTGCAGTATTCACGATTACAGTTTTTGCTAAAATGTGCATTTTATTTGTTGCTCTTGAGCAGTGCGCATGCTAGTTTTTAGAAAAACATTTTGTTTTGTTTTGTTTAGTGACATTTTTACTGCTTCAGGCCTCTAGTTAATAAAGTTTTTATACACAGATGCATGAAATAGAAAACTGGAATTCTGTAAAGCGTTAAACGCCAAAGAAATTACTTTTTATTTATTAAGAAATATGTCTCATTTGAAAATTTTCTGAGACTTTTGTACAATTAGCAACGCTATTGTATTCATTATAGTGTCACAGTTCCCTCTGATCCTTCTTCGCAAATGATCTTCTAGACAGATCTGGGGCTTAAATACTTACATCATCTCTTCTTCTTTTTCTTCTTCTTTTTCTTCTTCTTCTTCTTCTTCTTCTTCTTCTTCTTCTTCTTCTTCTTCTTCAGAGTCATGCTTGGCTGCAAGAGAACCGAGTCGTCTGTATCCAAGGATAACGCAAACGATGGGCGTGAGGTTAAATTAATTATCTCGCATTTACTCTACTAATGTATATTCATTACATTGAATACATTCTCTCTGATTTCTCTACTGAACCTAAATCTTCCAGAACTTATTCAGACGGGAGAACGCTTCTCTCCGTGCCAATCAATACGTTACTGCTGCTGTGGATGCCATCGCTAGGCGAAGTTTCACTCAAGTGCCTGCCTCGTTGCTCTGCCTGCTCGACCTGGCGCTCCCAGACCACGTTTCTCTTCCCTTCTCACCCTCGCGCCTGCTGGCGGTACCCCTCCCCTCCCCGCTGCTGCTTCTAGTATCCACGTTTTCGTGAGCCCGCATTTCGCTAGATGCAAGGGATGTGGGAGGGTAGACTTTTCGTTTTTTTCACATTTTTTTCAAATCTGTGACTCGTTTTTCGATGCAAAATATTTATTTTTATACGAGAGCCAATATTTCTGGTTATTCAGTTTTGTCGACAACGCTCGTTGCTATCATTTGTGTTAATTCAACTAATGTTAGTAAATGGGTAATGAAACCTATTCTGGGGTTTAAGAGAACGTGCCCGTGTAATACATTCCGGTATGCACCGCGAGGACCTTCCTTGGACGTGGATGTGGCAGTGGATGGGGTGGGGCGGGGCGGGTCCGTCCGCCCCTCTGATTGCTGACTGGACTTTGCGAACACATAGAGCAACCGATGGGCCGTTTTCGTGTGCTGTGGCAATTCCTCCGAGAATATGATGTCGTTCCTACGTAAATAGGAATCCCCGAAATGAATAGCTTTTGGTGTTAAATCCCAGACTTACATAAATTACAATTGATTTATGATATTATAAACCGCAATACTAATTTCTATTTTTGATTTGCGATTTTGAAATTGAATATATGTTGGATGTTCATTTATTAGTTTTACGTGAAACTCGTAGTATTTTTTTTTTTTTTGGAAATGAGTAAAAATGATATTGTTTTACCAGCGTAACATCTTTATAAAGAAGTTGTTTGAAGATGTGAATACTACTGATATTCTTGTTGTATGCAACTACCCTTAAGTACGGGAGCCTGAGTGGGGGAGTTCCCCCTGTCTAATCGGTTCCAGAATCAAAGTTTTCGTCGGTTCCCAAGTGTCATATGTGCATTGATGTTGGTTTCTGTACTTTCGGGTAGTAGCTTTACTTTCCAGACACAACAAAATTTCCACTTTTTCGCCTTTCCTAATGTAGCCGTTCCAACAGTCTCCCAATACCGTCCGCACTGCCCCTGCTACCTCTGCTCCTGCCCCCGATCCCCGTCGTTCCCACACTCTGCCTTCCCGCCACATTTGGCTCGTCAGTCACCCACACAATCACTCTCCCCGTAGCCTTGCCGTTCCCCTACCTGAACCTCTCCATTTCCCCGCCTTTTCATATAGCCCCCAATTGTCCCTCCTCCCGCCATTGTCCCCGCCGACCCGACCCCACCTTCATTGCCTCGTCACCGTCACCCGCTCTCCGCCCGAGTCAACGTCCTCGTCCCCGCTGCCGTGGCTTCGTCACCCGCCCCCGTCTCCGTCACCTTACCCTCTCCTTGCCGTAGCCGCCGCTACCGTCTTCGCACGCGTCCCCGCCATCGCCGTCCCCCCCGCCCCGTATCATCCCCAGCGGCCGCTGGGCTCGCGTCGCCCGCGCCGCCACTGTTCCGAATAGGCGGCCGGCAGCAGCGCCGCCGCCGCCACTAAGCCCCTCGGAGGCGCGCCAGGGCGCCGGGCGACGTGGTCGCGTGATCGCCGTCGCCTGCCGCAGACGCCGCGCGCTTGACTTTAAGCTGCTTACGCCAGAGCGGTGGACGTTGCTCGGCGCTGCTCGCGACTGCAGATCTCCCGGGACACAACTCTGGCACGGAACACGTTGAACTGGTGCGTACCTGCGTGAAAGATGTGAAAGAAGCGGTTGGTTGTGTCCGGACACTCCGCGTAGGAATTTAAAAAAAGCCCTGGAGATTGAGAAAAGGGTAAGCTGGAAACGAGCTCTGATTGTAGCAATAAGCCATGGCATGGACACTCTGAAAGAAAAGCTTCGGTCCTTCACGTTACGAATTGTGTTGGTTATGTATCTTTTCATTAATTTTCGTACTTTTCAAAAACACTTGAAAAAAACTGGAAAACGAGCACAATACCATAATGAATATAACACAGGAAATATGAAAAATGCTTATTTGGTACTTTTGAATAGAAACTATAACGCGTCGGAGATTGGGAACATATAAGAGATAAATGGGTTCTTTTTGGAAGAGAAATATTTCCCACGTTTTTCATTACAAACTGTTGTAAAAATTCATTAACATACTTTTTAAGAAAATAATTTAATTTGTACAATAGTGTAACGAACACATCACACGCTTACAAAAAAATATAACGCTTACACAGAAATAATTTATTTCTGCAGGAAAATACAGGTTTGATTGTTGGAACAACAGGGACATTGCAATTCATTTCATTATTTTACTTTCTCATATACTATTTACTGCATAGTGTATGAAAAGTTATAGAATGCTACGGGATACAGTGTCGGTTCGTCGATAGAAACGTTCGACGGCAAACTTCCTGATCGGTTACTGATCCAGAAATATACATAGTTTGTCATAATCCTCGATACCGAAAAGTTTGTTGTTGTTTTTTCTTCAAAATCTCTGTCTGTGTACAACACCTGTTGATATTCCTCGATAGATTTGATCGATCTATCGCTTCTCGAATTTAAAATACATCTTTGAATTGTTGGGGATATTTTACATGAACCCCCAGAGATGGAAGGAAACTCCCAAATTTTTCTTTTAATTGTTTGCTGGAATAGAGAGACCATAAGGTGCGGCTGAGGAATAAAACCCTGAAGGGGCAAAACCTGCCGTTGGAATCCGAGAACATGCTAATCTACCAGACTTTTTCTAAGCTATTTATTTCCTGGTGCGGACGTCTTTGGCCTCCTCAGCACCTGAAATCACCACAGCACCACCTGAGCACCACAACAGAGCGTCCGCACCAACGCCTCTGCACTTACATTTGAGCCACTCACTCCTCTTTCCCCCTAATGTTCCTATTTAATAATTGACAGTTTCATGTTTTAAATTTATTTATTGATTTTATTTATTGATTTACGTATTTATTTAGTTATTACTTAACAGTTGAGTAAGACTTATGGCTTATTTACGTAGCAGTTTACTAACTTAAATTATTGATTATGTATATTTATGGGGGTGAGAGATAATAAATTCAGTGGTGAATAAAGCTATGATTAGTGTTGCCATGGCCACAAATTTTGTTAAAAAAATTTTCGGTTAGGCTATCGACAACAGGTGAGTTTTCAACAGATATTTTTGTTTACATCTTGTGTTCAGCGTGTGTTCCTGTTACGCCAGTGTTATGCTCGTTGTACGATACAGTATAAATGAGCGGCTGAGTTAGTATCATTAGATTTATCTCTACAATGTTCCTAACCAGGAGGTTCTGAGGTTCGATTGCGTAGGCTTCCGTGGCGGATTTTCGATACAAGCTCTATAGCCAGGTGGAATTCAGCTGTTGTCTCGATGAGAATTCTAGCGGCCGGCTGCTTTGATCAGTAATTTTCCAAGACTTTTACTTTCAGTTACGATCAAATTAATTGTGAATGCCCGAGTATTCCACCAAACCCGACGCGGACCGCGCGCGATCGTTCTTCACTCTTTCTTGTCCTATCTTTCCCCCTGCAAACACTTACATGCACTGCACCACACATGAGCCGGAGGACCACTCTGCAGCGTAGCGCTTGATCCTGTCGTGACGGTACCTTGTTGGGGGGAAATACCTGAAGTGGAAAGCTGAGGTTAAGTCGGCGCAGGATCTTACTGATATCGGGGAAGGAACGCCCGGAATCATTAATGAATTGGCATAAGGGAAACAATGCTCTCAGACTAAATACTCGAATTGGAAAACATTTTTCGTCCAATGAACGAGATCCCATGTCAAATGTCATACGTCGAGATACCAAAGAAATAGAGATACGTTATAAGACATTGCCGTGCAAAACATTTCATTTGGTAGTGATTGACTACAAACAGGAATTTTTTAATGCTGGGACAGAGCTGAGACTTTTAAAGCCTCTGTACCAAGAAAAAGCCTACTGTCCGCTAGGCCAATCGGTTGCCTTAATATAAATAGTTCTACACATCGGTTAGTATATTACTGTTGCAGTTTCTTTAGAATTCCTCGAGTCATGTAGTTATTACTAGAAAAAATAAGCAAAAGGAGAAAACACCAGCAGCAACAGAGGGATATGCTTATCAAATAATTGACGTTTTGTACAAGAACCCAATCCCAGTTTGTCTGAAACACCTTGATTCCCGATATATAAAGCAAGTTCTCATTAATTCTCATTGTTTAGAGCCTTCATTACAACTTGATGTGGGATAACCGAGAGAGCAATGTGCAGTATGATTTATATCTGAACGTCTTACACAATAATGGTGACTAAAAGTAACATGCATATTTTTTTCACTTTTTTGAATTAATAATATCGTTACCCCATTTCACAATATGGTATGTACCAATATTGAAATGGAATGTATACTATCATGATTCAAAACATATTTGTAGAACACTGCAATTTATTGTTTGTATTCAAAATTCTGCTCAAACCACAAGACCATGAGAGTGGCAACCAATATTTCACCCCCCTCCCGCCGACCAATTTCTAAATAAAAATTAAATAAAAATATTCGAAAGACTATATAAGTAATTATGAAACGCTGCAAAGTGGTAAGTTTTGAGGAAACGACGAGAGCATGGAAAGGAATGGCAATGATAATTGATACTAAAATAGAGAGTGATAAAGAAAGAGATGAATGTTAATCAAATTACATTGTACGTGACAAACAGCTGGTCGAAATTTGTGTTTATGGTCTTAAAGAAGGAAATTGAAACGTTTAGAAGATTAATTATACAACTCTGCAAAATAGTGCAGTCGTATCACCGAACTCATGGGTGATATTAATGCCAGAGTAGACGACGAACTGCCCACAGTACTATTGGAATATTCGGAAAAGAAACTTTAAGAAATCATCCCCGCTCTCGTCTCGACTCGCTTCGTCTCCACTCTCGTCTCGTGTCGTCTCCGCTATCGTCTCGCAGATTACCGGAGCCGGTTGACCGTCTCGGGAACAGCAACAGGAAAACCGGGGCCACGCCGGAGCTACCCGAGCAATCTCACGCTCTTCGGAACTCAGAGACTTACTACTGCTGCGCGGTTCGGCCTCTCCGCCGCCCCAGCTGCCGCCTGCAGGGGCCGTCACGGGAACCTTCCCCCGCCGGGATAACTTATTGCCGATTTTTCCGCCTCACTGCGTTTCATTCGAAGGCCAGTCATATGCCTCCACCGTGAATCAGGACACTAAACATGCGGCGCTGCCTCGCCCGACAACGTCTCTATATATCTTGCATTATGGCACGGATGCCATCCCGGAGGGCTGGAGGGTGGGGGCGGATGCTGCTCAAAGGCCGCTGCCCCATGATGCGATGGCGATGGTAGCGCTGCCCGGCTGCTCACGCGAACAGCTTCTGACCGAAACAAACGAATGCGCGGACGATGTTGGTCTGTGGAAAACGAGGTGTCTAGTGTTCGAATCTACTCCAGCAGGTGAGAAGCCTCCTTAAAAAAAGGCCTTAATATATTGTTTGGAATGAGAATCTAATATTCTCAATCAGTAAATATAAGGAAACTATCTGTTATAGTATATGTGGTTAGTGATTTTATAGTAAAATTCAGTCCAGTCTATTATGTTATACATTTACGAACGTGGGTTGAACAAGTAGTGGATAATTATGTAATTGATATACGTAATGTTATTTTATTTATGTATTTATTTATTTAGTTAGTTACCTCGTAACTCCATATTCTCTCTATTTTATGTTTACTTCATCATAAAAAATAATTATGAAAGAAGTGTAATAAATAGAAGTAAGTAACAAAATTGAGCATCTTGAATAATTGAGTTCTCCAGTATTCATAACTTCAACAAGAAAAGAAACTAAAATTCTGCTTCCCGGCTAGGTTTATTCTTTATATTGCGAAACTGTCCAATTTGGAGCACGAGGTATGCTAATTAGTATGACGAAAGGCTATTTGTGACGTTCGGAACTAGAACAATCTGAATACGATTTCTTGATCTCCAGAATCCATACTCTCTCCCTTTTATTCCTCATTATTAAATTATAGAGTAGTGAAATATATGTAGCAACGATCATTAAAAAATTTAATAACCAGAAATATTCGTTCCGGTGTAAAGAGGTAAGTTGCATCTACAAACGGGCTACAGATTTGAACCGATGGTACTGGTGACCAGTGGTGTAGATTGAAGCCCCCCTCTCCAAAGTGTTTGATATGTTTTAATTTGAACAGTAATTTAATTTAATATACTTAAATAAAGTAAAATCTGTCTAAGCCGAAATAGATCGGGATCCAAAAAATTCCGGTTTAGAGAGGTTTTCGTTTTATACAAGGTTGTACATTTTATTACACTTGTGATATTAATATTTCTGCCCTGAAAGATGTGAATTATATGACTTTATTATAGTTATCAAAATATATTAACATAAATGTATTTATGGAAGAAATCACCAATACATTAATATTAAACACTCTTCATTGGCATCTTCTGATTTGAAAAATACACAATACCTTATTGCCAGTGGCTATATTCGGATTGCTTACTGACTCTTTAAACGCACAATGCGTCACAACCCATAAATATGACTTTCTGATACCCTCGCATGCTTTGAGAAATGCGTATCTAGTCGTCGAGTTATGATTTTCATAGCGGGGCAGTGAGACACCTGAATTGAAGCCATGTCCGTCCACCTTCCCACTCTCAGAGAGTCGGGAGAGAGGGGATTCCCCTACGGCCTACACCTTGAGAGGTAAGCGACCACAAGGTCGAATTCTACGCAGACAGCTGAACCCCTTCTCTTTCAACGTCCTGCTGCCACGACTAAATCGCGTGTCACAGGGATAGAGAATTTAAAACAGGCTTGCAGTAGAATTCATTTCATTAAGATCGTTTCGCGTCTCTCTGCCAACTGCATTAAATTCACAAGAATTCCATTTATAAAGATTTTTTCCTCTACAGGACATTAAAAACCGTCCCGTTTCCACGTTGCAGAAGTTCCGTTTTATGCCATCTAACTTCAGGGGCCGGAGAAATTTTCCGGTTAAGGCAGGTTTTCGGCTTATACAAGTTCCGGTTTAGACAGAGTTTACGGCACGAGAAAAATAAATGAAGTTATTGATACTATGTAGAGGTTAATATTATTTTTTATATAATTTCAGTTTCAGATTCATTTTGTCACTTTGCTCATAGGTTACAAAGACCGACACTGAAATTCTGAAATTTTACTTTGTGGACATCGTTATTCTGGATCAATTCTAAAAAATGCACCATATTATAACGAAGGAAAGTTCTAAATGTTATTACGTTTTTAAGATTCTTCTAGAGATAATATTTTGAAAGAATACCTACTTTATTTTCAAACGGGAAAGGGGGGTAAAACGAGACTGCAAATACAACTAGTGGTGCTACAGAATGGTATTTTCTCACTACTTAGCTTTCTAATTTCTTTGGTTTGGCCTAGCATTTCTGTCTTGCTGCATACTTTTGCCAGCTGCCATCTATCGCCGCCCAAAGTACATTTTTTGAAAATTTCTCAATTTTTCAATTTAGTACCAGCAGAACTGAAATATTATTTTAAGATTATTAAAGAAGAGCAAAACCTCGTCCTAAATGGAAATTTTAAGTGAAGCATTTGGAGCTGTTTTTTAAGATAAGTGTTAAAGCGTTACTGTAAATGCGAAACTTGAAGCTCTTTTTCACAGAAATATTTTTGAGTTTTCGAAGAACTTCATTTAAAGTCATTTAAGGTACTTTAACTCGCAAATGCAATAGTGTTTACAAAACGCTGCAAATGTGCATATTAACGGCGTGAAACATATTTAAAAAATTACATTTGTATAATTTGGGAAAAACAAATTTTACAGTAAAATGAATCTTATGACATTTCAAAGAGCGAAAAGAGCGCAATGCATGAAACTTTTGAAGAACAAATTTGAATACTTTTTTGAGAGAATGGCGAGTGACTGTTTCTGAAAATGCGGAATTTTGAGTTCGTTTTCACAGAAGAGTTTACCATAAACTTTATATGACATGATCTAAATTGCATGTACTCATAAATGGAATAACGTGAACAGATTGCCGCTAATGTAAATAATAATAACGTGAGTGACAATTCAAAAAATTTAATTTTTGTTATTTTTGAAAAAACAAAAGGAGAGCAAAATGGCGTTTATGTCATCTCATAGCATTCATTAGACACTATTCCTACCAAACGTTTTATGAAAAAATTAGAACCGTTTTCGAGAAAATCTTGTGTTTGTTATTTTTTTAAATTGCGAATTTTGATCGCAATATTGCGCGAAAAAAAAGACGCCAAAAAATTTCGAATTTTTGAAAATTTTGAAAATTTACAGATTACTCTGAAAATCGGACCTATGCCACCTTCATAAGTGTATTTTACTCTATTATTACTAGAAATTGAAAGAAAAATCTGGAGCAATTTTTTGAGAATATTTTGAAAATGTCCGGGAGGCTTCGTGTAAAGTACTCCAACATTTTGAATTTTCCGCAGCATTTCATAACTTTCTTTTACGTATATACGTACGTATACGAGAAAGTATATGAGCTGATAGAGATTCCCTTTGCCGCAACCAGCAAACTCCGCCTGCCTGAGCTTTTCTTCGTACCACTGCTACAGAAACTGGGACGATTTTAAAGGACAGCTACAAGTCTATTTTTGACCCGATCGCGATTCGAGCCAGGTATCGCATCACGTGAAGCTTGTACGCTATGGGAAATGCAATGGACATAATCTGAGACTAGCATATTTGATACTTACCAATGCAGGCGTGCATTAAAACTAAATCTGTTTACAGTAGCTTCAGCTGTTTTAATTGTAAATGTATCATTGCAGTAACTTGCATATTAGTAATTACAGTAATCTTTCATTTTACTCGAGATTTACTCGAGATTGTCATCTATCTATAAACATACAAATACGGCGAGTATACGATGTGTTTTTCATTGGATTAGAACATGACATGCCAGACCAAATGGCTTGATGGGTACCAAAACAGAGGCAAATTATTACGACCACCACCCTGGTAAGCGCAACGCCACTGTCGCTAACAGAGTAATTAAGCCTCACTCTTCTCGCATTTTGCAAAATGATAACGTAAGAAAATGTAGGCGGTTAGTGAAGCTATTCTTGCAGTTCAGGAGAAAAATACGGTAACATTCAATATTTTTTTAGTGGATCAAAGGAAAAGCCTTGGTAAAAACTATTCGAGATAGTGTCATTGATCCAAAAAGTAATTTATAATACTTCTTACGCATAAGAATAGCAAAAGAGGACAATTATTTTTTTAAGTAACAAGGGAATTAACATGTAAAATTTTCTTTATACTGATTCATATTTAAAATAAAATTTACTTGAAGTTGTCCTTTTAAGTAGTTTGTATAATCTGTGAGAATATAAAAACGGTTTTGCAGATTATATTTTACTTGGTTTTTGAAAGAATGTAATGTCTTTGGGTTTTTAATTTTATTGGTAAATAATAAACTGTACCTAAATTGAGTGTGGATTTTTGATGATGTGGTATTGGTACTGATATTTGATGAATGATATTACTCCGGGTACTGAAGTTTTGAATATCTGCGTTACAACAAATATTTCTCCTCTTTTAAGTAAACCTCTGTTCATAAAAAGTATTCGTAATGATCCGTAAAAGAAAATAAACCATGCGGTAATATTTTAAGGTGCTTGAAAAAAGGCCTATAAGAATCACATGCTCCCTTACGTATCATAATTACTCATTAATAGAGACAGGATTATCATGCAAGTGCATGAATTCATTTAACCTTTGTAAAACTTTCAGAATTTGTAAACATGTTTCATAGTATCTAAAAAGTAGATATTTTCACTCATGTTTGAAAGTTCTAGTAGGTTTACGAAGAAATTCATGCATGCTGCATGTTTGAAAGTTTTTTCACCTAATACTGCACATTTAGACTTATTAAATCCTTTTGATTATTTTTTTTTTGTATAATTTTTACTTTCTCGCTCTTGCTCCGTTACAAAATGTATTGTAATCGTGCGCCGGAAAGCGGCGATTTTCGGCAGAAAAACTGCCGAATAGCCCTGATACCGGGAGAACGGGGATACATCTTGTTCCTATGTACAGTTACTTCCTCTAACACGTTGTGTAGTCAGACATCATGTTTTGAGGATCAGACATGATGTTTTGATTCCTAAAAATCGATTGTCGGCAAAATGTCTGTCTGTCCATCCGTCTGTGGTCAATGCCTGCGCCTAAACCGTTCGGCCGATTGTCTCCAAAATTGATGTTCCCCAATTGATCTGAGCCAACAAACTTTGCGTGTTTGAAACTAATATTTTGGTTTTTGAGGGTATTTTCCGTGAAGCCCCAAAGACATTTTCAAAATTTTCTCAAAAATGGCCAAGATTCCTGCCCCAAACCTTCAGGATATAAAATCTGTCATGGATTTAATTCCAGGGGATGCTCGAGGCTTCTACACCGCTTTGCTAGGAGATGAGAATGTGGACGGCAAGGTCGATGGTTTTTCTGAGGAATCAGATTTTAAAATTGACAAGGTAACAACAGTCGTCTCGATAGATGAATAATATTTATTGAGACAAATGAATAAACTATTGTTGTTGAAACGGAAAAGATATTGCTTGATTCAGTATTCAAGAAGTGATTTTTATCCATCTATCATTCTGAAAAAAAAAAAAAAAAAAATCACAAACGTATAATATCTCAGTTTCAGAAAATGTTTGAAGGAACGTTTTTGCATAAAATACATGCCATTTAATATGCTGTTAGTTGAAGCAATCAGTACATACATATTTTGTGACTTGGTTCCTTTCTGCGTAATGTGTCTGATTCAATTTCATCAATTACTCATAATTTCTTTAACTTTCCCTTATACCATTTTTTAAATCTCAGACCTGAAACGAAGAAATGAATCACATAACATCTAGGATATTACAGTGTTTTACAAATAATAATATTAATAAATGCTTTGACTTATTGAATTGGTGTTACAACAGCCTGGAAAAAGATGCGTTTTCCACGTGTTTTGAGGATAATTTAATTGAATTAATGCCTTATTTTACGTGGCGAGACTCGGGCCATTAGGCCTGCTCTTCCGTCTGACCACGTAAATTTCGCTATGCTCCTTTCACCAACCAGCAGAGAAAGGAGGTATTTCTTGGGCGAGAAACAGGCGATTTGAATTTAGCCCAGAGGCGTCATTTAGGCTTGAGGATCTTTTACATGCAAGTAAATCTACTAACATGGGACAGCCGGCTTTACTTCCCCTCCGAAGGAAGGCGTACGAAGGATTTTTTCGCCCTTAAAAATCCACGGCTTCCACGCCCTTAAAAATCCACGCTAACCGTTACACCATCGCCGCCAATGATGGTGGTGGGGTTCCTCGGGTTGGAACTACGCGAATCTTAAGCATGGAAGAAACACTACGCCGTTTTTCTTTTTAAGAACGATTTTTGACAATTCATTAATAAGTTTTACTGGATAAATTTGTAGAATATTTTTTTATTAAAAATAAAACATATGTAATTATGAAAATTGTTCAAAATATTCAAACATATGAAGGGCTTCTTTGTACATACATAGCTTTAGGCGACATTTTCAAAAACAAAAATCTAATACTACTAACGTATCGATGGCTACATTTTATTCAAGTACTACTGTGCTGGTGTTACCGATGACGCTGTCCTACTGAAACATTTCTAGACACTGTGAGGAGGAATGCAGGATTGAACTTCTTACTTCTTTACTTCTTAGAATAAAGTCGATGTAGCGTAGGACTAGAGCCATATCCTTAACATGTACCCAATAAATGGATATTGGAATTGCATGGCAACCATTCGCCAAGTTTACAATACTGAGGACAGTAAGCGGCAAGACAAAACGAATGTCATTACATAAAAATCCGTACTACGTATGACTTTCACCGGTCTCTTCGTTTACATCGGGGAGGGGGGGGGGGTCGTCTCGCGAGCAAAGCGGGATCGTCTCCTCCGGGGAGAGAGGGTGCGAGGACGAGAGGCGGAGGCAGGGGCCAGTGGCAGCGACGGGCCGTGACGGCGGGCGGCCCGCAGCTGACGGGCGGCGGCGGCGGCGGCGGCGGCGGCGGCGGCGGCGGCGGCGGCGGCGGCGGCGGCGGCGGCGGCGGCGGCGGCGGCGGCGGCGGCGGCGGCGGCGGCGGCGGCGGCGGTGGCAGCGGCGCAGGGCCCTCGGGCGCAGCTCGGGCCGCCACGCGATGCTCCGCGCCGCCTCCGCCTCCGCCTCCGCCTCCGTCTCCACGGCCCCGCTGCAGCACCGCCGTCCCCACTGCCTCAGCCGCCCACAGACACGCGGCTGCCCCTTCGTTTCGCCTCTGCCTTCGGCGGGCTTACTCCGTCTAAAACGGAGGAGGAGTAAGGGGAGGAGGAGATATGGTTGACGAGGAGTGAATGGAAGGGCGTGAGAAGGGAGAGGAGGGATAGATAGGAGACGACGATTGCGAAGACGAAGAGGATGAGGAAGACGAAGTGATGCAAGAGGTGGAGGAGGATGTGGATAACGACGATAGGGAGGGTAAAGTCCACGAGGAGAAAGGTGGTAGAGGAGGAGCAGGATGAGGTGGATGACGCCGAGGAGGTTGAAGAGTAGAAGGTAGAGGAAAAACGTGTGAAACGAAATAGAAGAAACGTAGGCTGAAGTCGACCTGGAGGCCGAAAGGGAGGAGGATGAAAAGGCGAACGAGGACACGGAAGGAGAGGAGCTCAGCATACGTCACCTCTCCCAATTCGCCCCATCGGATTTTTCATTACTCCCCGCACCTGACGTGCGTTCTACCTCCCGACGCATCCACCTCTTCGTTCACAGCCATCTCCTTCAACTCCTTCACCTTCATCACGTCCTCCTTCATCTCTTCCTCCTTCACCTCTTCCTCCATTATTTCTTCCTCCTTCACCTCTTCCTCCAACATCTCATCCTCCTTCACCTCTTCCTCCATCATCTCTTCCTCCTTCACCTCTTCCTCCGTTACCTCCATATTCAGCACCTTCTCCTCCACCGTCACTTCCCCCACCGCTGCCTCTTCCGTTTCTACCTCCTCCTTCATCTCCACTTCTATCTCTCAGTTCGTTTCTTTCTCCGTCTACATTCTCACCTCGCCTCCGTGGTAACCTTCACTTCCAACTTCATCGCCATCCCCATTGTCACGTCTTCCCCTGCCACCACCTCTTCCCTCACCCATACTCTTACTCTTGCCTTCACCTCTTCCCTTCTCTCTTTCCTCTTCTCCTTATCTCCCTCATGTTCTCGTCCCCATCTTCTTCCGTGATCTCCGTCTCCTCCTCTGCTATCTACTCCTCCGTCTCCACCGCTCGCGCTGAGGAAGGCGGGCCCCGCGCTCGCCGCCAAACTACCGCAGATTACGGAGCCATTTAAAATGGCAAGTATAATAACACGGCATCCACGTTTCAATGCCCATGGCTTGAATTTAATTCATTTTCGAAAACATTTTTCGTGAGTATCAAATAATCACAAGTCGCGGCGTCCACGTGCTCCTTTTTCCCGGGTGGAATGCGCGACGGGCGGCCGCCGCGGGCGGGGGCTGCCAGCCCGGCTACTGTTTATCACACATGTGTTTTGCGTCCCATCGTTTCGTGCGTAAAACCAGAAGTGTGCGTGAATCAACCTTCACGAGTTGTTTTTTTCTCTAAAAGTCCCCCTGTAAAATTACACATTTTTTTCTTCCTTTCTTTTCCGCTCTTCTGGAATTTCTCTTCATAATAATAAAAGCCTGACCTCTCTTCTGATACGTAGATCGGCAGGAAAAAACCGTGCCTAAAGGCTCTAAAATGGTTAGAATGTAATTTTAAATTATAAATTTTTAAACAATGAGGGCACGCAGGCAGAGAGCCCGTGTTCAGCCACCAGTTTTACGCCCTGTGCGTGCGGGAAGGAAGGCGCCGCCTACACCGCCACCGCCTCCGCCTCCGCCTCCGCCTCCGCCACCTCCGCCGCCGCCACCAGCGCCACCGCCTCTGCCGCCGCCGCCGGCTCCGCCTCCGCCGCCGCCACCGCCACCGCCACCGCCACCGCCACCGCCACCGCCACCGCCACCGCCACCGCCACCGCAACCATCACCGTCACCGCCACCGCCACCGCCACCGCCACCGGCTCCGCCTCCGCCTCCGCCTCCGCCTCCGCCTCCGCCTCCGCCTCCGCCTCCGCCTCTGCCGCCGCCGCCGCCGCCGCCGCCGCCACCGCCACCGCCACCGCTGTCGTCGTCGTCGTCCCTACCGTGCTGGGACCGGTGGGCGGTTGCGAAGAGGGGCGGAGGGAGGGACAAAAGGAAGGGGGAAGAATGCAGCGTGAGGGTAGCGCTACTGTCTTCACGACGGGATGACCGAATTCTCTCCCTGCCTCTATTATAGGGCTCTGTCAGGCTGCAACCCTAGCTCTCGTGACTGCGCTACACATTCCACGCGAAGACGAAACCTGTTAGATGGTAGTTAGAGGATTACTTTCCACTCCGACCCCCAGCGCTCAAATGACGATCAGGCAATGCTGTTGAATTTGTAGTATTTGTGGTGAAAAAATTAGAGTTTCTGGCTTAAATGCTCCCTCTGCCAAGTAGTAAATGTCTGTGTTCTTGTCTCCTCTGCCACATACTTCTTGCTGGCGTTCATCAAATGTGAGGATGCTACACAATCAGTTCAGCACATACGATGTAGCTCGGCATTCTGTGTAATGATAATTAACCCTACATTCAACGAGCTGGTTTCAAATATGACCGAAACTTGATAATACGTTCTAATTAAGAACAAGAATTCCATTACTTTGTAAACTTTTCTACTAAATTATTTTTCTCTACTGTAGATTCGATGTTCACATGCTTTTCAGAATCCTACCATGCTCTTCATAAATATTTTAGTTGAACAAAAAGAGTATTATCTTATCGATATGCATCTATGATCTTTAAATTCTTTATTTTTCTTATTTTTCTACTTCAAGTTTCTGCATATTCATTTAAATTAATTTATTCCTTTTTACTGAAATGTTGTTGGACTATTATTTTTATACATCAATCATACAATTAATTTTTATTCATAATGTAATATTTTCTTAACAAGATATTTGAACATTTGAATACTAATAATTGTTGGGACTGAAATTGATATAGTAGTATGCAAATGCTTTTGAGTGTAGATCCCCGTCTCGATTGTGTTTTTTCTCATAATTTCCTGTGAATGATTCTGTGAGCGAATGCTGTATTGGGCTTCGTTTGTGGTCAATAAAAGTAATGTTACGCCCTAACGCCACGTGCAACAACAAACATTTCTTATTGACGTGCCATTTTTAATAATTATCTGGACATTCATCGGCATTCCGTCAGCAATATAGACTTCCAAGCTTCACTTTCACCAGAATTTTTGTTAGAGCAATTGAGCGTATTCTGAGGGAACTGGGTTCGCTTCCCGGCTGGGGCAGTCAAATCTTCATTTATAACATTAGTTCTGCTAAGTAACCGTAGATGGCCATTACACAACGAAAAACACATTTCCACGTAATTGTTAAAATAATAACTGTGACCAAGTGGTGATATGTAAAATGTAATCGTCACAAGGATACTTAGCCTTTAAAGGCTGTTCGAAGAGCAGACTGCCTCGGAAGCTCAAGTGGTTAGAGCAACTGGGAATTCCGGGTTAGATTCTTCATTCTTCTTTCATTCTTGAAACAGTCAAGCATAATGTGTAATAATGATGATGATGATAATAATAATAATAATAATAATAATAATAATAATAATAATAATTCTTATTGCGTCACTGCTTACGACATAACTGACATCATGTGACAGCAAGCCTTCGCAGATGATGATGCTCGCCATTTGGTATTGGTATTGACGTGTTGCGTTATGGAAAAAGGGAGTCTGTTGTTATTCTTAGTACGTAAAGGAACTGTTGAACTGTGTTAATACTACACATTGTTACGGCAAAAACCGTGAAGACCGTTTTTGTTAAGATATTTAATATATTGCAGAGTTATACGAAAGTATTTTATTTGTTGTTCATGAGTGTTCATGTTACTAATTGACAAAAACCTTTTGTGAGGTTTTGTTCAGTAGCATATTTGCCACTAGTCAGTTATTAAAGTCGTACTTTTAAGTGCGTTACATTAAATAATAATTTAATATGTGTACTTTTTCTATTCTGTTATGCTAATTCTTTAGTACTTGTGCAGCTTTTGCACTCCCGTCCGTCCTGCCTTGAGGGTCCGAGGATGTCAAGGACCAGATCGTCTTCTCTGCTAGAATTTCTTCACCGTCCCTGCCCCCCGCCGTCCTTCTCCCTGCTGTCCTCTTTTTCCTCTCCTTCTCTTTTTCATGGCCGTTTTTATTGACTGCTATTAAGAAGGAAAGCTTCGCCACTCCCCTAAACGAACTTCGAGGATATTCGAATCATTTTATGACTACTTTTGTTTTCGGCAGCTCGCTGTGCCGCATAGTTATCTACGGTGTAAATAATTTCTAAATGAAATTAGGTCCTGCCCTCATGACATATTGATACAGCACAAGAGAGTTGCTTCTGAAATGGTTCTCGATTCACGTGATAAATTTGGAAGAATATTATTTCTCACGCGAAGTACGTGGCGTAGAAAATGCATTTCTAAGAATACTTGTGGCGAACGGTCCTTAAACACTATTGCTTTTGTGAAACAGGGTTGTGCAGAATATGTTCTGTTTATAAATATGTCTTTATTTCCCAATTCATTTTTTTAACTTCCTATATGATTCCAGTTAGTCACTTAAAGATTGAATGCTGGAAAGTTTAACCTAATACAGAAAAAATCGCTCAAATTCCCGCGATCTTATTAATACGACAACGTGGAAGTTTGGTTAAAATATTTTCAAAGTTCTTCACACATTCGTTGACATACGCTAAGATTCTGAAATCGTATTAAACCGAATCTTAGAGAGGTGGAAGCTCTGAAGTTCTTTATAGGAGAACTTGTATAATTGAGAATAGAGCAACAACCGACCCAAGTAAACTCGCTGCCTCAAACACTATCCCTTTTTCAGTCGCACCTTTTTGCTGCGTCGCCCAGGGCCTTAAAGTCCTCCGCGGAGGCAGAGGCGGAGGTAGAGGCGGAGGCGGAGGGCCAGGCGCAACGTCGCCGCGCTGCTTCCAGCGGTCGCGGCAAAAACGCGCAAAATTCCTCCGCTTTAATCCCCTCAGGCATTCCGCCCAGCACGCGCGGCCCCGTCGCTTCGCCCCGCCCCGCTTCTCCCCGCTCACCCTACATCCCAACCCCACTCACACCGCTTTTCTGCCACACCACCCACGCTCCTCCCGCCCCGTTCCCTGCGGCTCCTCGCCCAGGACCCGACCCCGCACCACCGCCCCATTTCTCCGCCCCGCGTCATCCCCACCCAGCGACGCGTCTTCCGCCCCGCCTCCAACTCCACCATATTCGATCCCGATCACCCGTCCACATGCACCACGACAAACCGTGCCTTCCACACCATCCCACCATCACCGTCGCTCCCACCACCACCGTCCCCCTCCCACTGCCAACCACCAACACCACCACAGCCACCACAACCACCAACACTACCGCTACCACCAACACCACCACAACCACCAACAACCCCACAACCACAACCACCACCACAACAACCAACATTACCGTAACCACCACAACCGCAACCACAACTACCAACACTACTACTACCCCCAACACCACCACTGCCGCCAACATCATCACAACCACCACCACAACCAGCAACTCCACCGCAACCACTAGCACAACCACAACCACGAACACAACCACTACCACCAACACCACCACAATTCTCAATACTTCCACAACCACCGCAACAACCAACTCCACATCGCCCGTACTCTGCGTGCGTTGGACCAACTCGCCCCGCTGACAAACCGCCCGATCTACTGCACACAGCCGCACACTCATCTTCTCGCCACTCAGCTCCCTTACGTCTTCCGTCCCCGTCCGCTCACCGGACCCATCGCACGTGAGACCGCCCCGCCCCGTCATTTCCGGGGCCACAGGAACCCGATTAGATTACGCGCTCCCAATATCACCCGCTTCCTGCTTATTCTTTCTCTCTTAGAAGGCAGAACTCGATTTGATCCCAGAAGGTGTCACAAAAGGAGGAAACTGAACTTAACACCGTGTTCAAGAGTAATCATAATCAAATACATACGTAACTCATGTTGCTACAAAAGCAGAGACTGTCTCGTGCTGTTTGTAACTTTTCCCTTTTTTTGACAATTTTGGAAACTCCGGCTTTTTAGAAGGATACTTCGGTCTATTCGAGATATAAAATAAAATAAATTTGGAACAGGTTTTGAGATATTTTTAATGCCTTAACTTCAAGCAAATCTTACACGAAAACTACTCTTATTTTAAAAAAAAAGTATACATGACCCTATTTAAAATTCGAATTCTTTTAGAAAAGATTTCATTTAGTTGGTTATCAATCGGTTTGATGAAGTTAGTCATCGATTTTTGTACTTACTTCATCACAAAGTTGATTTCTGAGAGTCTGTTGTATTTTTAAGGAATTGTACCAGTATATATTGTAAATAGATTTTTACGCAACACATACGTTACACAGCTTTAAACGGTCTTTACTTGTCGTAATTACTAATTTCTCTAAATGAAGATGTTTTAAAAACTAGACGTTTACTGAAAGGGTTATCAGCATAATACGTCAGAAATGTTTTGCCCAATATGATGTCTCAAAGACGTTGAAGGTAATGTTATGAGAACGAAACGGATCACACTGTATACAAGAAAGGATCTGTCCTCTTTATTCCATTTTATCCACGCCTCTCTTATGACCATCTACCGGCACTTCGTAGGCAGGACGACTACTAAACTTGCTCATCTCGTACATTAAAGATGTAGCTCAGGAATACTTTTGTTCCTCTGTGAACATAAAAATCCCAATTCCAGAGAAATCCACTCATATGCTCATACGATTACGGGATGCGACGTTTCCTCTACCGCTATATATCTACCGCTGTAACCTTCCTTAGAAAACGTTAGAAAGGGTGCTGAAGATGCAGAGCTGATAAGTCAGCTTTCATTCTTTTGCGTTTGAGGATATGATAGGGAGCAATGTATTTAAGTTGAATTCAAACACTGTAATGTTTCTCTTTCTCTTGTGAACATGCTTACGGTAAAATATGATAACATTTTTTAACAAGCCATGCGCGAAACACGGTCTGTTGTGCTTGTTTTCCATGTTCGAAGCAGATGTTTTGTTTTTTTCATTTTATCGCGAAGCGTGTGCAAAACATCTTTCGCACGCGGCG
Organism: Gryllus longicercus; assembly: GCA_038098605.1. NCBI lineage: Eukaryota > Metazoa > Arthropoda > Insecta > Orthoptera > Gryllidae > Gryllus > Gryllus longicercus. The sequence continues at coordinate 304,494 of JAZDUA010000629.1, read as the reverse complement.
TGTTAAAAGATAGTATATCTGCGCGAGAATCGTCCGTATATCTGCGCGAGTTACCTAACGTATTATTTTCAGTTTTTTCTCACTCAGATTACATTATGAAACCCATTCTCTCTCGTTATACTGGTAATTTTTATATTTTTTATTGTGATCTATTTCCACTCTATTCCGAGAAATAAAGTGAGCTCCTTTCGTCTCTTCATCAGTCTGTTTTCTAAAATTTTGATTTTGGAGGCTTTTCTAACTGTTGTTTAACTTCTACCGTTCGTTCCTTCTTTCATCCTAGCCCAAAACACCGCTCACAATTTCGTTGTCATCTTGAAAATTAGCATTCTCAGTCATATGTGATCTATTTCTTTACGATGCTTTATTGTTAAGTTGTTGCTTATCTATCGCGGTTGCTTTCTCCATAAAACACTGACTTTCTTCATTGTCGTCTGGTCACTTCACCTCCTTTTACAGTCCTCGATGCAATTATTTCTATGCCTTCGTGCTTTATAGGACGTGAACATTATTTTGAAGAAAAGTTTTTCTTGCTTCAAATTCATTTCTAAACACGTTTTCTGTTATTACTTAAGTGAATTCTTCCATTCAAATGTACTCAACTCGTTTGCAACATTTGTATCATCAACCGGGATCCAATTAAAGCAGTCATTTTGTCAGAAATGTCGGTGCTTTTAGATTGAAAATAACTTTACTTCATGAAGAGATAAGATAAATCCTGCCTCACGCGCACCAGCGCAGCGTCTCTACACTCAAACCAAACGACCACTCTACGCATCTATGCACATGAGTTATTATATTCCAGTACGACTCACCGACTCACTTGCCCAGACACCTGCTCGCTCACCCCTTCACCCGGCCTCCCACCCTCCTTCCCCTTGTCCGCGGAGGCGAAAGTACCCACTTACCACTTCTTTCAATCGTAGTATTAAGTCATTCGCTCTTTAAGTAAACAACTTCGCTTATGTTGATGCTCGATCCCACACACGACTGTTTACTCTCAGGAAGGTTAACGCATTCTGGAATCGTCTAATCTCTTTTCACGGCGCGTGCAAGCTAAGGCGAAGGCGGCGGCGGCGGCAGTGGCAGCCTCTGTTTGATGGATGGGCGTCCCCGGCTCCTCGTCTGCTGTCATGCCTCGCCCGGCCCGGCCCCGCCCCGCCCCGTACGCCAAGCCCGCTCCACCCTCCTCGCCCGTCCCCTCCGCCCCGCCCGCCCACTCGCCCGTCCCGTCCCGCGCCGGCCCGCGCCCCGCCGCCCACCTGCCAGTCTTGGGGCCGAGGTGGCCGGCTCGCCAGCCTCCCCGCAGTCGCCTTAACCGCATTTTAATTGGAGTGCATAATGAAGTGGGGGTCATCAGCAGGAGCCGCTCGCGGGCGCCGCTCCGCTCGGCTCGGCTCCGCGCCGCAGCCCACAGAAGCCGCTCGAGAGCCGGGCGCGCCCGCGGCTCTCGCCCCGCCCCGCCCCGCCCCGCGCCCCACGCCCCACGCCCCGGCCCGGCCGCGTAAGATTGCGCTCGGCGGTGCAGTAGCTGCTCGTTATACAGCCTGCCGCACAAATCGCTCACGCTACTCCTCCGTCCCGCTCCCCCGGCCTCCTCGTCGCCTGCCACCCCCCCCCCCCGCCCCGGGCGGGACGCACTCCGGCCGCGTCTTCGGAGAGCCCCGCGCCTGCCGCCGCTCCATCTTCTTCCCATTAGCCGGGACGCTCAAGTGCGACGCCCGGTTGCCCGGTTTTGCCTTCTTGCCGGTTGCCGGGCGCCTTCCCACGTCGCCACGGCGTTCGCGCTTCCTTCAAGCAGCAGAGCTCTTCCGATGCAGCCACGGCCGCACCGCCGCCCGCCGTGGACGGGGGTGGGGTCTGGAGGGGTAGGTTTCGCCGACCCTCCGGCGACGACGAACAAAGGGACCGGAGCAGGTAGAACGCTGCGGCCGCGGCGCAGTGGGAACACTACCATTTAAAGCTGTGTTCTGCTAGCGGTGGCGCGTGCCCCCTCCTGCGCTTTGCGTGGCTGGAGTTCGGCGTCGACTGCCGCAGCAGCGGCCACCCGCTGCACGTGGGGAGGCCTCCATTCAAACCAATGCTCTGCTACGCTCTGCGGTGCTCGGAAGCGTACCGCCGTCGCGACGTGGGAAGGGGCCCATAACAGCTGGGTCGCTTTTCGGCGTGCGATGAAGAGAGCAGAGCTAATAACAGTTTCTTCTGCCGCTGCTGCGATCTGCATCTTTAACACAGAAATTTCATTCCAAAAAATTGCACCTGCTTTATTGGTCTTGAAGTCTGTTACAAAACGAACCCTTTTTTCCCACTTCCGTTGAGAGGTTAAACCTCAGTCCATTCCGCGGTCTCAGTCCATTTGCCCGCGAACATAGTTTAGGTGTTTCTTACAGACTTTTCGATAGCGGTTTCAATAGTGCGATGTTCAATGCCTGGTCCGCAACGATTTGCTACGCCAACTTAATGAACGATTCGACGCTGATCACTCCCTGGATAAGAATTCAAAACCAACTTCAAGAAAACACCGAAGAAGCATCTTAAACAACGGGCCACAGACCATGGGCCGAGCAATGAACCCCAACCTCATAAGGCCCTCCCTCCTTTCACCGGAACCCCTCCGACAATCGTCAAAGATTCGTATTGCAGCGATATCTGCAAAGCGCGCTGGACATTCTCACGTTATAAGATAACAAACTAAGAATGCAGTACTTTTTGTGGAGAGCGTATCTACGCTACACGAACTTCACTTGTGCTTGTTAATTTCTTCCGGAATCGTCACGTGAGGCTAGATATGTTGTGACACATATCGCTCAGATCTCCTAGTCTAATTTCCTTCTTTGACTGTCTTGACTTGTCTCCTGGACGTTATTGATCATTTCGACTAGTACCGACTTGCAGCTTTTCAGCAACTTACAGATAACGCGGTACAGCTATTCTGTTGAGTTTGCGCCAGACCACTCCTTGATGTGACCAAGAATGATTTAGTAAATTACTTTCTCCAACACGTTGAATATTCCGAATCCATGTTTTGTGTCATTGATATCAAACTAGTGATGCTAAAAATATTGTACTGCTATATCAACCTGCAAAAGTGTGGTTTCTACAACTACAATATTAAACATAAAACAATGTTCTTTAATGACAACTGTTAATTAAAGACAGTTCTTCTTCGCCCCTTATCTCTGGACTCTCCTATCATTCCCTGGTCTCCTCTAAATTCAAGTATTCGTTATCTCGACGTTCTCATGAACAGAAGATTTAATTGGAACAGTCATATTTTGCCCATAGTAATTGAACCCAACAGATGGTTAGCCATTTTTCGTTCGATTCTTAAACGCAACTCTTCTTTAAAAATCCATTCCTCTAACTATTTATTAATCTATTCTTCGTTCGTTATTAACTTACAAATGCTTTGTACGGATTTCATCTGCCCCAACCACATAAAATAAGTTACAAATCTATCAAAAGAAAATATTAAGAATAACAGTAAATGCCTCTTCTTTTGTTAGCAATAAGACACTTTACTACGATCTTGCAATAAAACCAATTATTTCCTTTATTGCTAAACAGGCACATACTTTCTTCAATAATTTAAATTCTGTGCATGTCGCTTACGAAATAGGAACTGATCAATTCCCACTCGCTTAAGAAACAGACTCCCATTTCACATTTTCTTCAATATCTCTCCGACATTAGATGAGGTAAGAACATTTCATGCAGTTACCTGTTTCTCCAATCTTATTCTTTTCTAAACACCGTAATCGCCATGTTTTTTTTGTACATTGTTTTCATTTTGATGGTATTTACACAGTTGAGATTTACATTCATTCTCTATATTTTTTTAAACTTATTTCTAAACTAAAATTGAGCTTACAACTACCACTGCGGAAACCTAAGGGTCACCTCTAATTAGGGTCCATTTCAGAAAATTGCTTTACGGATGTGTGGAAAGGGTACTTATTTTTGATTTGTGTGGAGTAGATGATATCTGTTACGTTACGTTGGAGTTGAATTGTAGTGTGTAGTGGGTTTCGTTAGGGGCAAATTTACACACGTGGTACATATGCATACGGGAAAACCGGTACGGCTAAATCTGCCTCACATCCCCTAATTCAGATAGATCTTATTAAGGGGCGGTTCATTCCACTTGCAGTGTTCATCAAAAATAACGAAATTGAGCAGAACAGTAATATGATAGGAGTTTTGTAACTAACAAAAGTCCTTTCATAATACTGTTAAGCTGAATTTCGTTATTTCTCTGATTTTTTATGACACTTACTTTTTCTAGGAATGTCCTGTTCTACGAGTACGTGAATTATTCTTGCCACTGATGGTGTGATGCGCAAGAGAATATTTTCCTGTGTAGGACTGCATTTTTTTTTTAAATTTAAGGTCGTTCTTTCCTATTCGTGGAAGAATAACCAATCCGTTCTATATCCTTCTTCACGATGATGCATCATCCCTTCATGCATTATAAGGAAGCAATATAGTTGAAGTTTCTTTCTGTGTTCTGCACGATTGTTCTGGACATTCTTTTTCATTGGGAGATCCGGCATTTCTTTTATTGAGAAATTGAAGAGGCCTTTTTCTTCATATTCCTTTAATTCTTGCATTTGTCCTACATTAAATTATTATTGCATTTGTCCATATTGCACCGTCAAGGGGGCGGCGTTATTTTGATAACAGCTCGAGATTAAAACAAAAAAAAACGCTTAAATCGCGCTTGGTCTTTACTGGTCAATCCTGTTTTAATTTATGTTTCAAATACTCCTCTATGACCTATTTGCTTGGCTAGAGTACTCGTTGATGTCAATCAAGCATCTGCTCTGTGGTTTGCAATCGCCTTGTGATTACCACTTTTCAAAGTCGGAAGTATTATTGCTATTGTCCATTCAAGTAGTTTACCGGTAGTACGTACATTAGAATAGCCTGCTCTATTACGTAATCAGAACTTCCCTTTCATTGGTGTAAAGTTCTCTCATTCATAAGTGCCACAAAAATTCCTATACATTTGTTCTCCCCCCATTCACACTCGCGTCGACTGGACTTCCCTCATTTTTATCCCTTACACGTTTTTGTATTTTACATTATTTAACTTTAATATTTTTTACCTACTACGTTCGATGAGGAAAGAACTAGACAACTGTAAGTTTAAATTTTTTAGAACTTGCGTAGTAGAAATTTTGCAAGATGAAAATATTTTTAAATTACTTCAAAGCATCGGCAGCGTCACATTCAGTTAGAATCCGGTACTTGCGTCGTCCACTGGCTGAGCGAATATTGGATCTTAGTAGGACGAGAGGTAATTATGGATGTATGTCGGATGTATGACGTGTCATGTCAGAAGTAATCCTGAATGTAAACCGCCTACCATTGGTTTGACAACTTTTGTAATATGAACAGTCACATACCGATGGTGTTCGGGTAGCCGGAAAACACGAAATGGCAGGGTAGGGGTAAACATTGGTCTCCAGAATAAATGTCAATATCATTGAAGGAAAACTGTGTATATTTACACAGTATAGAATTAATGCTACATATATTTAGCAATACATAAGCAATTTTTGAATATTGTAATACAATATTTTATGTTTTGCAGATATGACAAGATCATAAATATAACGAATATTTTCGGTACATACGGTTCTTTCCAAGGGGACACAGATGCAACACTGTGTCAATCCAGCTCTGAGTTGATCCAAACGCACAACAGACGTCGACATCGACAACTACTAAAATACGATTGCTCCGTGTTTATGTGGGGGTCTCGATGTAAGAAAACGGGCATGAGGCATTTCGATGATTTTATGCGATTTTTAAAGTTTTCATATAAGCACGTTCATTGTGTGTCCTGCCTCAATTAACCGCGGCTGATCTTGGCTGCGCCCGCTCCCCCTCACGTCATACCCCACACGTCATACCCCACACGTCAAACCCCACACGTTACACCCCACACGTTACACCCCACACGTCATACCCCACACGTTACACCCCACACGTTACACCCCACACGTCATACCCCACACGTCATACCCCAACGTCATATCCCACTCATCATACCCCACTCGTCATACCTCACACGTTAAACCCCACACTTCATACCCCAATGTCATACCCCACTCGTCATATCCCACACGTCATACCCCACACGTCACACCCCACACGTCACACCTCACACGGTACACCCCCACGTCATACCCCACACGTCATACCCCACACGTCACACCCCACACGTCATTCCCCCTCACGTCATATCCCACACGTTATACCCCATACGTCACAGCCCACACGTTGTACCCCACTCGTCATACCGGGAGAGGTGGCTCATGGCATCAACTGATGTCACTGTAGTGCCTCTGACCGGGAAGTTATAGGTTCGACTCCCGACCGTGGCAGGATTCTCGACACTAGCTTTTCAGCAACGTCGAATTCAGTCGCTGCTGGAGGAGAATTCTAGCGGTCAGCTGCTCTGATCGATAGTTTTTCGTGGTTTCTCCGATGAACATCAGGCGAATACCGGCGCTGTACCTTAACAAACGGGCCACGGACCGCGCTCGATCTTTGCTTCCTATTACTTGTCCTATTCTACCCCTTACGTACTCACACTTACACTTACACTTACATGCACTACACTACAACACGGGCCGGGAGATCGGACGGGAGCTTAGAGCGTGTTCTGGCTGGGGCGAGGTCATGCTGGTGGGAGATACCTAGTTCGGGAACACCCAGCCAGCCTTCCGCAGATCGCCGCCGGAACTCGCCATACAGCGGGGGAAAGATCACAGAAACCTCACGAGAGAGAAACATGCACTACACTTACGGAACTAATTACCTTAACAGTTGCCGCGCCCGGAATCTCTATAAATCAATCAATCAACCCACCCGTCATACCCCTCCAGCCATACCCCGTCCGCCGTAACGCACGTCCCAACGCCCCGCCCTGCACCACACGGCCTACATCGACCCGTCCCGTCTCACTCCGCGTCGCTCTCCGACCCTCTGAGCCCCACCTAGGCCAGCTCCGCCCCTCCCCGTCCCTCCCGCCCCTGGAGCGAAGGGCGGGAGCCGCGCCGCGTGCGCGTGGCGATTCGCGCGCGCATTAGCATGTGCTTTCGTGGCCCCGGCCGACGCGCGCCCGTCAGCCTGCCCAACACGTATATTGCGCGCATGAATAGGCATGTGCCGCGCCGGCGCGGTCAGCGGGCGGCGGCGCGGGCGGCGGCGCGGGCGGCGGCGCGGGCGGCGGTGGCGGCGGTGGCGGCGGTGCGGCGGCGGCGGCGGTGGCGGTGGCGGCGGTGGCGGTTGTGGCGGCGGTGGCGGCGGTGGCGGCGGCGGCGGTGGCGGCGGTGGCGGCGGTGGCGGCGGCGGTGGCGGCGGCGGTGGCGGCGGTGGCGGCGGCAGCGGTGGCGGCAACGGTGGCGGCGGCGGCGGCGGCGGCGGTGGGGGCGGTGGCGGCAACGCGCCCAGTGGGCGAACGCGCCTGCGCAAGGGGACTCCACGAAGTATTTGGGGGTGGGGGGGGTCAATCAAATCTAAACTAGTGAATGGCTAAACTACAGAATGGCACAGACTTTACCGTATTAGTTTGCAATTTCCAATGGTCGCGGCGAGCTATTCGGACTTGCCTCATACTCTTGCCAGCTGCCATCTATCACCGCCCAAAGTAATATAATAGTAGGCTATATAATAGTAGAATGGAATTATTACTTGAAAAAAAAACAACTAAAGAACAGTAAAACCTCGTCCCGAAGGGCAACCAGAGGCTAGCTGTAATGTTTTAAAGGGATGAAATGTAATTATTTCTCTGATTAGTGTGATCGATTAAATTGATTTGATTTATTTAGTCGATTCATTGATGATCAGTCGGTTAGCGGGCTTTTCCCCTACCCCCAAATCTCCCACAAACGGGCACCGCCCCAGCCGGGACAAGCTCTATGCTCACGACCGGTCTCCCAGCATGTGTGGTAGTGTAGTGCATATTAGTGTACGTAAGTGTTTATAAATAGCATATGAGGATGGGATAAAGAAACCGAAGGAGAGATGGCTTGCGGTCAGTGGCCCTTTTGGTAGGGTACTACTCGAAAAAAAAAAACAACCACGGAAAACTACTGATTAGAGTAGCCGGACGCTAGAATGCTTTCGAGAGAGCGACTGATCTCGACCTAGCTGACATGCCAGTGTGAAAATTTCTGATGCCGTCGGGACTTCTACCCCGGACCTCCCGGTCAGAGGCACATCAGTTGATGCCCCAAGCTAACTCTTCCGATATATTTATTGTAAAAACTGTATGTGAAGTTTGGAGTACTGCCAAAAAGCCTATTCCCGTCATGAATGGCGGAATGGTTAAAAAATATTCACAAACGGGGGGATTATTCAGAGAGGGAAATGGGGTGTGGGGTCCTGATCGATCGTCAAAACTCGACCACAAGTAGCAGTCGAGAAGGGCGCTCTAGCGCCCACTGCCGGAGGTAACCGGTCGGTCACAGGAGGCTATTTTTTCTACGGGATGCAGAACCGTACTGTTAATCTAGTCCATAGCATGGCGTCAAAGGTCGCCTTCTTTAATTAATTTAGTAAATCGCTCATTGGTGTTGAAATGAATGCTTCAATGAGCACGCACAATTTGTAGGTTATTTATAGACATTACTGTGTGGGGTAATCCCATGTTAACATATAGTTTACTAATGTAGGAAAATCAACAGTTCAAACGTTTACTCCGAGACAAAATACAATGAGTTTTTCATGTAAATAATAGAGAAAATAAAAGTATCACAATAGAAAATTTATTATTATTAAAATATATTCATGGTATCCGATCGCGTTTGTAGGTTATTTCCTTACGTATCCAGAGTCGGTGAAATGACTCTTTATTACAGCCCTGTAGTTAAGTAGCTATCAATTGTCATGATAAAGACAAACAAAACAGCTCTCCGGCGAACTGAACAATATGATGAACGCAAAAATGATTATTTTATTGGATAATGAAGGAATATACATAAAGCCCACTAATACTTAATAATTTATTAATGAAAATAACGCATTTACTCGTAATACTCATCAGAACAGAAAGTATAATACAAACGTTCGTACACATTGCAACGAACCTGGATTAAGTACACTTAAGTTCTCTGCAAAATAAGCTAAAATAACTTCCTCGCATACGTTATTAATATTTTTTCTCTCTTCGACTCCTTGAAAATGTATTTTTTACGATATTTACTTTTTTAGATTTACAGGGTGATCAATCTTCCACTTTTAATACTTTCATGAATGTATTCCATCACTCGCAACAGACTGCAATTGACAACTCAAATATATCCTCCAAGGTCTCTAATGAACCGTCGAAATCAATACAATACCAAACTTCAATACGTTCAGGAGACAATAAGCTCAAAATGGATCGGATAAAATAAAGTATTGAGTATTCTATGTGGCTGAAATACCATTATGTTCTCGTTAATAATTATACACTCGCGCTAATGCGCTCGTGCTTAATTAACTAGCTTGCACATAACGGTCTATTTCAGCCACTTACAAAGTAAAATCCTATTTTTGCGTCTCGTTGCCAGGCGAGGAGGCGAGGATGCGAGGGCGCCGTGGGCCCAGAGCGATCGACAGCTGCCTGGACGGAGTGGAGACGGGAGCGGCGCCGCCGCGGGCCGAACCACTGAACGCGCGCTTCGGCAGCCGGGCCCCCGCCCAACAGCCCAGCGGCCACGCAGCCCTGCCGGCCGAGGGCTCCTGGCCGCCGCACCGCAGTGGCGTGCCACGCCAGTCCTCCTTTTGGCTTCCGAACACGCCCGCCGCCGCCGCCGCCGCCGCCGCCGCCGCCGCCGCCGCCGCCGCCGCCGCCGCCGCCGCCGCCGCCGCCACCACCACCACCACCACCACCGCCGCCGCCACCGCCACCGCCACCGCCACCGCCGCCGCCGCCGCCGCCGCCGCCGCCGCCGCCGCCGCCACCACCGCCACCGCCTCCGCCACCGCCACCGCCACCGCCACCGCCTCCGCCACCGCCGCTGCCGCCGCCGCCATCCCTGCAGTCGGCCCTGCCGTGGTCGTCCGTCCACCCGAGGGCATCAGACGAATTTTAGTTTCCGATGATACTTGTGTTCATTGTACTCAGGTAAAAATTGGAGCGCGTGCGTGCGTAGGGTGTTTTTATGCGCTGGACCATGTAGAATGTGTTACCGTACTCTTCTTGGATGACGTGGTTATTGAGCAATGTATGAGATATGATAATGGTGTATCCAAAGCATGTGGGCAAGGCATTTGTATGTGTGTCGACGTGTGAATATATATGTCGAGCTGAATGTGTTTTATACTAATTAATGTAGTGTATGGATGTTGGTATAAGCTCTATTGTATATGAATCTACATCTGTCTAAAGAGGTATATGACCAATGCGTGTACTATTAGCTCCAGTACGTGTCAAGAATGTTACGGTATGGTTTAGGGAAACGATAGCCACAATTAACGCGACAGGAACACTTGCAATTCGTTCTATTACTTATATCTAATTGTATTATTTGAATGGATTTTCAAAATGTACCTGTTTCCGACCCGACCACCGAGGCCGCTGCCGCTGCCGGCTCCGTATGTCACTTCGTGACTCCTCGATATTGCCTCGGCTCACGATCCGGCGGAATGAAAGCAACAGAATTCACGAGCTTGGAAAAGTATTAAGAATATTTGGACAGCGTGGAGCTCTATCGTTCGCGAGCAAAGCATGCAAGCATCTGTGCGTGTCCGAACTCTATCCCAGAGGTAGCAATATCGTAAAACGAGTGACTGAGTGAGAATTCATTGATACTGGGCACAATACCTAATGAGGTCAGTAGTCTCGTAACTGTTGTACGTACTATAACCCGGGAGGTGGTGGTGTTCATCGCTCGCTGGAACGTGAGATCCGGCGCCGACTTGCACTTGGCTCCCCCCACCCAGGTGCAACCTCGCCAGTGGAGAAACAAATTCTAACCTTTCAACATGTAGTGTAGTATATGCAAGTGAACGGTGTATTTCAGGGGAGGCAAGGACACAAGGATGAGGACAAAAAGATAGCGCGTGGTTTGTGGTCCGTTTGATAGGAAGTCAACGATGCAGCAGATGCAACAGTTTGGCGGCTGAGCAATCGCTGGCAGTATAGAAAAACAGACTTCACGTAATCACGATAAATGGAGTTTCCGCTAAATGTTTTTGGATGTCGCCAGAGTTCCTAGGTACCTAACAAACCAATTGAAAAGTCTCACATGGCCTGAGTCCACACCATTTTGAGCACATTGTTATTAGTAATATCGATTGTAAAGCACTATTTTACTTTATCGCGTACTCCGTACGTAAGTACTTAAGAGAAATTATTAAACTAATAGTTTCCTTTACTACGTACGTAAAATTAAGTAAAGTTATATATATATATATATATATATATATATATATATATATATATATATATATATATATTAGCGAAAAGTGGGAATTTTGTTTTCAGAAAATCTCTTATTGAGGGTCCATGATATCGAAAAAGTAGGTACATCTTTCTCCTAAACCTTACTTCCTCTAATTCATTGTGATATCAGAATCCGCCTTTGATGGCCCTTGATACCGAACAATTTGTTTACGTAAAACCACCTGTCCAATCAACACGCGCATAATCTATTCAGACTATTTTCTATGCACCTGGCATTCCGCGATCGATGTGGCCGAACGCGCCGACTTGCGAATGTGGCACGCACGTTTATATTTTGAAGTTTTTTGAGCATTGTTCTAGGAGAATATTGGAGGCTACATAGGAGAGTTTTTCGCATAATTTACTAGGTTCCGATGCAGTTTCTAAAAAATAATACTATAAGAATTGTTACAATTCAGGTAGAAGTGGATGTGAGAATATTAAAATAATTTGTTTCATTATCATTATTGAAAAAAAAATGTTTTGAAGTGCAATTTTTTTAAATTCTAACAACATAAATGAATACTTCTTCTTCTCCTACTACTTTATTTCCTCATTTCTCTCTTACCTACTTCTTCCTTCATTTTCTTCTTTCTTCTCCTTTTCTTCATCTCATGCTCCAATTCATCATTCTTCATCATTTCTTCATCTCCTTCTCCAATTCTAACGTTTCTCCTCCCCATTCTACGCATTTTTTTTCGCTCCTAACCTGTTCTATTTCCGTCCTCCCCACGTCTTCTCTCTCCATACTCTCCTTTCACTTTATCGTCTCAATTTATCATATTGAATTGAATTGAATTGAATTTGCCTTATTTTACGTGGCGAGACTCGGGCCATCAGGCCCGCTCTTCCGTCTGACCTCATTTCGCTACGCTCCTTTCACCAACTAGCGGATAAAGGAGGTATATCTTGGGCGAGAAACAGGCGATTTTTTGAATTTAGCTCAGAGGCGTCATTTAGGCTTGAGGATCTTTTACATGCAAGTAAATCTACTAACATGGGACAGCCGGCTTTACTTCCCCTCCGAAGGAAGGCGTACGAAGGATTTTTTCGCCCTTAAAAATCCACGGCTTCGATCGGGTTTGAACCCGCCAACTATGGGTACAACAGTTCGGTACGCTAACCGTTACATCATCGCCGCCACCATCATATCAATTTATAGTACCAGGAATTCACTGCATCGTCCCTTCCCTCTTTGTTTGGTGATTGCCCGTTCCTCCTCGTGTGTCCCCTGCGCATCCGCCACCCTTCGCCGGCCATCCGCATTCTCGCGTGTCTCCGCCCGTCTCCGTTCGGCCACTGGCGACCCGCGCGGGCCGCTGCCCTCGCCCCGACCCCGCCCCGCCCCGCCCCGCCCCACCCCTCCCCGCCCCGCTCCGTCCCGCCCCGCCCCGCTCGCGCTCGCGCCCGCGGCGGCCCGCGGTTGCGCCCGTAGCGTCGGACGCTCATGAGTTATGAGCGAGCATGCGCGCGCGGAGATTCGGCCGGCCCACGCCGCACGCCATCACGCCATCAAGCGGGCGGAGGGCGGGAGGCGGCGTGCCCCCGGGGCCACGGCCGCCGGCCGGCCGCCTGCACTGCCCTGCGCCAAAGCGCCAGCCTCCCTCGCCGCCCGCCCCGCACCTGCCCCTCGGCACGACGCGCTTAGTTTCTCTTGGCCTCTCTTTGCACAAGCCAAGAAGAAATGAGCGGTACTTCGATCGAGATAATAATAATAATAATAATAATAACAATAATGATAATATTAATAATAATAATGATAATAATAATGATAATAATAATAATAATGATAATAATAATGATAATAATGATAATAATAATAATAATAATATAATAGTTTATTTTTCATCAAATTTGTTGTGAGACCTGATAAGTCAAACTCACTTAACATCAGGTGTCCATTATTACAGATTTGTACGGCATTTTCTTCTTTAAATTCATAATGTTGACATACTAAAATTTAACCTAATATAATTACATAAAACCTATTCTTATGAAATATTTTAACATAAATAATTCAATGTAAAGTTAAAAACATAAAATTCCTATTTGTAACAAGTGCAATATTGGGTTTCGCAGTGATATAATCTATAACACGATTAAAACAATGGCCACCATTTCATATATTTTTATGAATATTTACAAAATAACAAAATTGAGAAAAATACATTATAGTGTTACCTTTTTTATAAGTTGTTTTAAATTTTGCTCTATGTCCATATACTTACAGTTTATACAACAGTATATGTTTAATTAATATGACAATGACAACTTTTAGTAGTACAGAAATTATATAGAAAAGTCCGATGTCCATGATGACTGAAGAAAGTGTCGTCATGCTTTAGAAATGCTACGGGCCGTACAAAAATATTCAGCACGAACCTGGTAAATACAGCCTGCCTAAATCGGCACAACATTGCAGCAATAACATCCATAAAACTCGGGCAGTGAAATGTGGTCTTATCTCGCCCGAAACATCAATCCTCAGGCAATGGAAAAGCCAGTTCGGTATCGTAAATCACTCACTTCTGGAAGAACCATGGCAACCAGATACACACGAACAAAGTCATTGCCGTCTATAGACCAGATGTTGTAATGCACGACACCACAGAGAAAAAGGCATTCATCATAAACACGACGTATTCATCTGATGATAACTTTGATAAAACGGAAGGAGAAACATTAACCACATGTACCCAATTGGTCAGTGAATATAAAGAAATAAACCAATTTAATTGAGATGAAATCTACTCATTTTGTTATCGCAGCTGGTAAGGTTCAATAAATTATGTACATGAAATTGTATCTAAACTCAATAGAAATATTCTCCAAATAAGGTCGCTAAAGCTTGAGTGCAGTAGCGAGCTCGGTTCAAGGGTCGCCGTGGCATTGCTGCTTACCTGTGTTGGGGCATTTGGGGCCGTCCCACCCTCCATGATATTCTTTCGTCCCTGCCCTAGCGTATGAGAATGCCTTAAAGGCACATTCCCAACAAAACTAAATTTATAGCTTCGTCCGAGACGTATCAAATCATTAAGGCATTATAACTGAGAAAACCATGTCTTAATAAATAATAAAACGGGGACAGGATTACCTCGCAATGCAATTGCAGTATTATCAGCTCTCTTTAATGCATATTTAAGATTAGGACATTATCCAAAGATCTGGAAAACTGCTATTATAACACAAATATCCAAGCCGAATAAAAATTCAAGAGATCCTCTTAGCTATAGATCATTTGGTTTATTGCCTTTGTCAAAATTTTGGAAAAAAATATAAAATCTCATCTATTCAATGTTTTCACAGAAACCAATGCGCTATCCAATACTAAGTTCGGATTTTGTCCAAACTACTCCACAAGCCATCAACTATTAAGAGAAACGGAGTACATTGCTGAGGGATTTCACAACCGAATGTACACGGCTGCAGTTTTTTCGACATTGCACATGCCTTTGATAAAGTGTGGCATCTTGGACTACTTTACACATTGCAAACCTTAGAAACCCCCGATTATCTCCAAAGCATCATTATCTCCAGCCAGACTTCGACAAATTTGTCAAATAGGCAATTAAATGAGAATTGCCATAAATCCTACCTAATCACAGCCTAAAATATTCTCATTATGAAAAATACATCAACCGCGACAAATTAAAATTAAAAATGCTGCAATTACATGGCTTCTCAATGAAACATCCGTAAAATATTTGGGTGTATTACTAGATCAATTAACGTGGAAAAAACACATTCAAGAGATAACGAACAAAACATACGCAAAAAATAACAAATTTTACCCCATGATAAATAACAAATCGTCGCTTTGACTGGAATGTCCATTATCAATTTTTAAAACGATAATATGGTCCTTATTAACTTAAGCCTGTCAAATATGGATCAATGTAGCAAACACACATCTGAAGAAACTACAAATTATTCAAAACAAGTTCTTAAGAAAAGCCATACAAGCCCCGTAGTTTATTCCAAGTAAGAAAATAAACAGAGAGCTGACTTTGCTGACTTTGCTTTCGAGATAGCCTTGTGGTCCTCCTCAAATACTGTTAGCCGAAAGGCCAAAATTACGTGTAATTATTAAAATCTCGGAAAGGCATATCATGCCGAATAGGCAAAAATAAATTTTAAAAAAACCTTCATTTTATTTTAACGCGTGCTTTCCCATTAAAGAGAAAAAAATAAACATTTCACGAAAAAGCAATACTTGGATAACACAAGAGATTACTACATCGTGTAAAAGCAAATGTACTCTTTTCTACATTTCTAAACATAATAACCTATCATCCAGTTTACTTGTTTACCTCCGAAAATATAACAGCATTTTAGGGAATGTAATAGCAAGAGTAAAAATAATGAAAAATGATCAAGATAATTTAAAGGTAATAACAAAAGCAAAACTGTGGGAAATGTACAAAATACAACCACGTCAACTCCAAACATTCTAGAGATTGCTGTTTTGAAGGATAATGACAGACAGGTGAGGGATCCGGTAAAATTTGCAAGTCTCTTCAAGCGACACTGCGGTTGCGGTTGGTCTCACAAAAATACTAAAATAATTATATTCAACATCATTCATTTTACAAATTTTCGACACGATGTCGGTTTCGTAAACGCTTTCGCGTGAAATTTTCAGAATAATCAGTAAACAAAAAAATAAATATTCAGATGCTTCAGATGAATTTCTGGATTATTTATAAAATCTTTTGCGCCATCATTTGATCACATATTAACTCTTATTTTCAATTCTTCTTCATTTACAAGAATATTTCCAGATATTTTCAAAAGATCAAAAATTAAGCAATATTTTAAAAAAAGACTACAAGAAAAAATTCAAAATTATCAGCCAATCTCTATCGAGAGTGGAGAGAGGGATGGAGTGGAGGGGGGAAGGGTAGAGGGACTATTTGTAATGTTGTCGAAGAGTGCCCTTTTAAATCTACAGAGATAAGAGAAAATAATATTTTCAACAATTTAAAACTAATATATGCATGGGGTTTTTTCTGCGTTAATCCTGCAGTAGTAATAATGTAAGAATAAATAGCATTTGTTTTTATTCACAAAACACTTGAGAAACACTTGCAAGGCATATAGTAACAACCAAACCTCTGTATTTTGTGAAAAAAACAATCAAACAATCTGGCTGTCTGTTGCTTAGCAGTGGATCTTCGCGCTGTCTACAGCCAATTGGCTCAGGCCAAGCGCTGTCCACCACTGGGGAGCGGAGATTGCCCACGCTCGCACACTTTTTGGGCGCTGCCGCCGCCGAAAGCCCTTTGTTTTTCCCTTGTTTGAGGGAACGCATGTGAGGATTATTTTACAAATTCTGCCTTTCATGACGTTGGGAGTGTCCTTCTTGCAGTATTTGATAGTTTGTTCAAGCTTTCAGGTGAGGCCTATTTCTATTATCCGCATCGGTACCCACTATGTGTCTCAGAGGGACACGTATTAACCTTCACATTAGACACACTTGAAGGCTCCTCGGCCTGTGATGAGCAGACTCACAAGCCCTTCCGCGATAACACATACATGAGAGGCAAGAGACAAACAAGCATGTCCATGGCGGGACTCGAACCCGCTACCCTTCCAACGGATGCGCTGAGTTGGCATACGCTGTAGCTACCTTGGCGATCCAGGTCAGCTAGTAGTATTTATTAAATAAAACACTTAAAATGAATTACGTTTCCCTCTCGGCGAATTCTAACGGCTGTTCTTCACTGACTCTTCTAGGGATGAGTACAAGAACTATTCAATTGAATGGGTATCTAATATAGTTTCCAATAATGAGAACCTGAACAGAAAGTAACTTTGAAATATAATTTCCTCATTCATTATTTTAGTTTCTTTATGCAAAGTTATTTTAAATTAAAGTAATTATGCTCAAGGTCATCTATCATGTAGTTTCTTAAATATATATTTATGTACACATGTTATAAGCATGTATTTGAACATTCCGATTCATATTTGCAAAATAAGACGAGAATTCTTAAGGCAAAATCTTGTTAAAAACATATTTTTTATAAAATATGGAAATCGTCTTTTGTCAACGTGGATTTAGTTTGAAAACAGACTATGGCTTTATCATAGCAATGGGTTGTGGGTCGGGTGACAGCTTTGACCTTGGTTCCACAAATTGTTAGACTGATGACGAGATACAAATCTGGTTCTCATAATAAATTCAACTTCATAAGGATGACTGCAATTTTTCATCCAAGAATAAAGTTAAAAATACAACCTAAGCAGTTCCTTATCTTTTTGTTCATTCATAAAGTCGTGATACTAGTTTCACTGGTCCCTTCCATAGTCTCCTCTTCATTGCAATTTCATAATTTCCGCTGCATGATTTCAACGCTGTTTTCTCTCTGCTTATTTCTATGCATGATTACTTGGTTAATGGCGAACGCCATGATGGAAGTTGCATGGAAGTCTGATTCCATTGAAAGCGCTACTCGTGAGCGAACCTCGCGCAGCGCCCAGGCCGAGATTCATAAGAGCGGCGTGCGCGGTCTTACTTCGATTTAATTGATTGATTCGTTCATTCATTAGCTATTCCGCGCACACCAACGGCTAAAGTCAATAGTCCCGTCATTGTAGTGCTCTGTTTATCGGTAGGTGGCGGTGATGTTCGCATCCCCTGGATAGTGACATCAAGCGGCGACCTGCCGCCGGTTACCGGGGTTTTACTCAACCAGGTATCTCCCACCAGCTGGGCACCGACACGCTGGGACAAGCGCTAAGCTCCCAACAGATCTTTGAGAATATGTGGTGGTAGAGTGCATGTAAGTGTATGTGTGTGTACGAAAGGAGTGAGGATAGGACATGGAAGAGGAAGAAAAGATCGCGCGTGGTCCGTGGCCTTTTTGTTAGGGTACTGCTCCGGGCGTGGTATTGGTCGGACAACTATCGATCTGCAACCAGCTGCTAGAACCAGCTGCGCAACCAGCTGCTAGAAGTATCCTCCAGGCAGCGACTGAATTCGACCTAGCATCTACCTAGCATCTAGCTAGTGTCGAAAATCCTGCCACCGTTGGAACTCAAACCTACGATTCTTACTCCGAGCGCTCGCTAGGCAGGTCCTCGAGCGACCTGTGTTCCGCATAATGCCGAGCTCTAGTACACAAACACACTAAACATTAACACACAAAACGTCCGACTTAGCCGCTCGTTTTGTCAGTGCCGCCTGCAGGGAACAAAATGTACTCAACAAAAACTGGAATAATATCCGACTGCGAGTGAGGGATTTCAATGCAAGAAACACTCATTGTGAACGGTGCGTCTGAATTAGCAGCCGGGCTAAAATTCTTTCATTCATCGTACATAGAAACTAGAAAATATAAATACTTTTAGCAAGAATTTCAGGGTAATTTCGTAGGAAAAATTCCGTAGTTAACCGGAAAACCTATTTCATTACGGGAAGATACATTTCAAATGCTCCTGTGTCGCACAACCATTAGAACTAGCGCACGCAAGTCGTCATAACAGTCACCATCACCTCTTCTGTTTCCACATCACCGCCACTACCGTTACTTCCGTCACAGCCGTCATTGTCCCTTCCGCGTCCACTTTTGCTGGTGCCGCCGTCAACTTCAACGCCGCCGCCTTCTCCGCCTCCGCCGCCGCCATCACCTCACCACCGTCGCTACCAGCGTCATAGCCGTTACCACCTTCAACGCCGCATCTGACGCCACCATTATGAAGATGGCCACAGTCGCCATCTCCACCTTCCATCCGCAAGTGCCACTGCGAGTCGCAATCGCCACTGTCAACGTCAATGCTGTCGTTCCTAAACTACGCGCAATTTTTCTTGATGATCCACAGCGGGCAGTGCGGGGAGAAGAGGGCTCTGGCTACGTCACGGCTTAAAATGGCGTACCAACTGAGGGCATGAATTTAAAGCCCCAAAGCGTGCCACGAGAATTGCTACGATTGTTTTGAAAATACGTTGTGTTTGTTACCAGCATTGTAATTTGGTACGTGCCGTTCTGAGTAGAACCTAAGGATCTCAACGCGCCGTGCTATTCAGCTCTGAGTGAGGACTAGTGAGCTTGCGAATCAAGAGAACTTGCGCAGGTAGTACAGACACCCCCTTCCCCTGACGCAAACGTCGACTCGGTCCCCACCGTCCCCCTCGCCCCCATCCCCCTTCTACACCATAACCATCTTCGCAACTGACGCCATCGTCACAACTACCCTATCGTCTACCTTGTCAGCACAGATTTTTTAAACATATTTATTTGTTCTTGATAGAATACATCGTTTAATATAATTACTTTACAGATGTGTGTTTCAAATTATGCTAGTTCAAATATCTATGCTAACTTAATCTATACATTGGAGAGGATACTCTACGGGAGAACCTCCGAGTTGTGTTTCATGGCTGGCTAAAAGTTTGAGAATGGCTTCAAAAGGGAAATGTACTTTTTATTGGGGTGTCGGTTGGATTTTTCGGTAGTTTGAAATGGGATGCGGCTAGGATGTCTGTTACATTTTGGTAGAAATGATGTGATATACGGGCTATTTGATTTATTATTGTATTGATGATTAATTCGGAATGGAATTGTTTATTACTTATGAACCAGGGGGCGTTTGTGATTAATCTGATAATTTGTTTTGAATTACATGGATTTTATTGACATTTGTGGAGGCTGCGTTTGTCCATATTGGAGATGCGTAGAGCATTAAGTGGCCTTATTGTAGTTTTATAAATTGTTGTAGAGTTTGTGTATGACAGGGATTTGTGTTTGTTGATTAGTGGCCGGAGTTGGAATATTTTATTTCTTGCTTGTTCAATTTTGATATCTTTATAGGTTTTACAGGTTAGTTTTGTGTCCAGATGAAGTCTTAAGTATGGTATGGGTTGTGATGATGGTGGGGGATATCGGCACAGTAGCCATCGTCACCACTATCATTGTCGCGGCCGCGCCGCCGCCGCCCTCGCGCGTCCTGCCTGAGCGAACTATTTTCACGGCGGCCCCGGAAGCGGCTGGGGCGTTTTTGCGCGGCGCGCTGCACGCGTCGGCAGACGCCGTCGAACCCGTCGCTCGCCGCCGCCGCCGGCGCGCGTGAATGGGACGATTTGCATGAACGCCGCTCGGCCCCGCCCCCCACTGCGCCGCTCTGCGTCTACCGCTTTTTGAGGCAGCAGTGCGCGTAATTGCAGGAGAGTCAGCGGATGGCGAGCAACGTTTACTGTCCGGCGGCGAAACAAGGGGCCGTCTCGACACATGCTCTAGGGAGACAAGAAAACGGTTCAAAAACTGAGCGAAGGGACATTCACACTCATTGATGCATGTTAGATAAATTGAAGGCATGGACGCACCTACGGGTTAATCAACAAACGTGTACGCTACTGCCTCTTGTGGCAGATGCGAAATATCTTCTGCGAGGTGCGCTAGCATCAAGGAAAGTTGGTGCAATGTGACGATGCTCACTAGCCCTCTTTATTTCTTTCTATTCTTATATATATATATATATATATATATATATATATATATATATATATATATATATATATATATATATATATATATATAGGGTTGGATAGCGGGGTTTTATTCGTGCAATTGAGCGCTTTTATACTTACGGTGACCACGACATGCTGGTGGAAACGTCATCACTTGAGACTCCGACGCGGCGTCACCCGGACAACCCAGATCATGGGTCATACATCTGTTATATGTGTTGTTTCTTAGCTTTCCCTACTTGGGAAAGGAATAGGCCGTGCATTTAGTTTTGCTGGGTATTTAGAGAGGATTCTTTACAAAAATGCATGCTATAACATTGCGGGTTTTCAGAAATCAGAAAACTTCAGAAATCTACTGCCGAATCCAAATTTGAAATTGCAAGCATTGTTGGGTTTAGGAAACCAATGTGATAACTTCCATATCATTGAAACAGAATAGATCTCGAACATGAATTCATCACCTTTGCTGCCTCAATGATCGTTGCCAGTGCAGTGCCTCTGACTGGGAAATCCGAGGCTTCGAGTCCTACGGTGACGAATTCTCTACACTAGTCTCTACGGATTAGCAACTAGATCGAATTAAGCCGATGTCTGGACGAGAATTTTACCGGTAGGCTATCATCATAGGTGTTTTCCCGTTATTCTCCGATCAAGTCCAAATGAATACCCGAGAAGTATCCTAAAAAGTGTTAAAGGAGGGCGAATGACTTTCGCTTTTTCATTCTTATTCCCTCTTCCCACCGATCGGTTGATATAGCTACGTTCCCGCAGCAGCGTCTGTGTTTGGGAGGCCCTGGATCCTTGTAGCGACGGTGACAGATTGCCAACTCTACTTAGAGTTACGGCAAAATCAACTGTTGTCTGATGGCGAATTCTAGCGGCTGGTTGCTCTGAGGAGCAGTTTTATGTGATTTCTCCTCTCAATATCAAGAAAACGCTAGTGCGAAAACCGGTCACGCACCGCACGCCTTCATTCCTTCCTCATTCTTGTCTTCTACTTACACACGCAAACTTTGACTTACATACACTTTCCTACTACATAAGTCGGGATACTTGTCTTGAACTTGTCCTTCCTGGGGCGGTGCCTCGCTGGCAGTGGTACCTGGATGGGGAAATCCTTCTAGCTGACCTGAATTGGCATCATTATCATCGATATCGTTTCCAAGAGTATGGGATATATGGATACTTGTGCGTCGACTTTGCTGTTGGCCTCAAGGCAAATCATATCGAGGATTGTACGCCTTGACAAACAACAAGTGAAGGGAAAATAGAGAAAGTATGTATTGAATATAATATCAATAATAATATAAGTATAATCTCAGTATATGTCTGTGATCATTAAAATTTCTCCTTTCTTGTGGTTAGCTTGTTGTTTTAACTTTCATTCAGCGGAGGGTTTGAACATTATCGACCTTTTAAATGATTCTGCCTGCTAACGTGCTGTGAGTCCTAAGAATATTGTTCCAGGGAAAGATACAGGAACACCGTAAGGTGTTTATCATGCCTTTGAGATAGCTCTAGGAAAGATGTCGGATTATGTGAATTTCCTACTTCTCGCGGTGGTTCTGCACCTCAAATACCCTTGGCAAGCGCGTTTATCTCGCTCGTAAACTTAATAATTCTTGGACGCGCCATCCCCGCGGTGGAGGAAGTCGTTTGCGCGCCGTGTTTTCTGTCTGCTCCCCCGCCCCCCCCCGCCCCCCGCCCCCGCCCCCCGTCTCAACGTATCTCGCCACACGTGCCCGTCCCGTGCTCTCCGCTCCCATCGTACCTCCAGCCACAAGTCCCCGCCACTACTCCCCACTCCCACTCCCCGCCTTTCTACTCACCTCTACTTTCCGCCCCTACTCCCCGCCCCTACCCCCGCCCCATACTCCCCGTTCCATACTCCCCGCCCTACTCCCCGCTCTTAACTCCCCGCCCTTAACTCCCCGCCCTTAACTCCCCGCCCTTAACTCCCCGCCCTTAACTCCCCGCCCTTAACTCCCCGCCCTTAACTCCCCGCCCTTAACTCCCCGCCCTTAACTCCCCGCTCTTTAGTTCCCATCCCGCCCCTGGTCCACGCCTTGTGCCTTTTCCACGCCCCTCGCCCTGGATCATTCATTATTTGCTTTCCAGGTGCCCCATTAGTTCTGTAATTTTAGTGCATGTTATATTCCTGTCAGTGGCGATGTTCCGACCCAGCTGACAGGGGAAATCCGGCGCCAACTTACCCCTCTTCAGGTATCTCTGCCAGCGGGGCTCCGCCCCAGGCGGGGCATGCTCTAACCTTCCGACTGGCCTCCTAACATTTTTAGTAGGGGAAATGTATTGGTGATAAAATAAATAAGTAAGTAAATAAGTAAATAATGATTACGTTAATTAATTTGATAAGTTGATATGTAACTGAATCAATAAACAAAGAGGTAAGCCATCAAATAATTAAATGAGCACTTTAGGTGGTTGATTCGTGACGTAAGTGCAGAGGCGATGGTGCGGAGATATTCTGTGGCGTGGTTCGATTTCAGGCGCTGAGGCGGCCAAAAACTGCAAGAATAAAAACGTCCACGCCAGGAAATAAATAGTTTAGAAAACGTCTGGTAGATTAGGATGTACTCGTCTTCCGGCAGCTAGTTTTTCCCTCTTTAGGATTTTTTCCTCAGCCGGACCTTATGATCTCTTTTTCGTGGCTTTGATGCGATGGAGAGTCTATTTAGGGTGAATGCCAAAATTTGAAAGGTTAGAACGAGGTAGGATGTAGGTATTGTAATGGCTTAAATCCCTTCGACCTAGCCACATAGTTAAAAATATTGTGTATATATATATATATATATATATATATATATATATATATATATATATATATATATATATATATATATATATTGTGGCGTCACCGATTAATTAATATAATTTTATTATGGCATCGCCAATAACAAAGTAATTTCTACAGCTGGAAATAGCTCGCGTCGAGAAATAAGTGGGTCAGGGGACGCCACCGCGACGGTTCCTTCCGACGGCTAGACAGGGAGGCCCGCCCCGACCGCGCGCCGACCTTTTTTCCAGAGGCAACTGGTTTATTGCACTCATAAAAGTCCATTCTAGTTTTCGGGCCGTCCGCCGGCCCTCTTTTGGGACAAAGCGCACCCTCGCGTCCTTTCTTCAGCCGCGCGACCGGGGGGTGCCAAACCTCGAAGGAAGGGTTGGCCGGGTGTCAATTAGAGACCACGACGACACATTTACAACACGTCGTGAGCGAAACCTTTCTTGGCCATCAAACTGATCCCTTCTCGAACAATGCTAACTCCCCACGCTCGTTCTGGCACGCGTCTGGGCTAGGCACCAGAAGTCCCGCAGGAGCTGTTTCTCTCTAAATACAGCAGGCTGTCGATTAGCCCATGCCGGCCGTCGAGAATCCGTGAAATGCGCTTCTGCGCGCACACGTGTCCAGACAGCTGCGATCAGCGCCCGGAACAACTGACAAAGGGAAGCGAGCGAGAGAGCGAAGCCAGCGACAGACAGAGAACATTTACGGAAAAATACAGAAAAATCGACACGAGATTGGTTAATCAGAATTCTGCGACGCAGCCACCCTCGACCAATGGGAAGCTTTGCCATAAGGGAAGGGAGAAATTCAGAGCCAGGAACATTTTGGGAAGGGGAAAGGGAGCTCTTTTATAAACGTGATGCACAGTGGGAATAGGGACACTTCTAAAATTTCTTCAGAGAGACTTTCTAAAATTTCTTCGGAAACACTTCTAAATTTTTGTTACTTCGAGACTTCTGCTAAGATTTTCCGGCGAGACTTCTTAGATTTTTTGGTACGCTTCTAAGAGTTTTTTTTGAGAGCTAAATTTTTGTTACTTCGAGAGAATTCCAAGATACTTCTTGGTAGCTAAATGTGCTTAATTATCCAATCACTTACGATCGGGACGCGAGTTTGGGGAAAGACTTTCCCAGAGTCGAAGTAGTCAGGACGCGACTCGTAGACTTGTTGCGGAGAAAACTCGGGCGGGAAACTACCGGATCCCGCGCCGTTTCCGCTTCGGCCCGCCAGCCTTGCCGCCTCTCGTCCCGGGCCCAGTGACAGCCCTCTCCGTAACGTCAACGCCCGTGGTCACTCAACCCACTGAGCCTGCTCGAGCTGACAACCTGGAATCGCCTCTACCTGCCGAGAATAGACGCACCGCAGAAGATCAGCGACCCGGAGCCGCCGCCGCCTCTGCTTCGAGGCTGCCGCCTCGGCCCGCCCACGAAGGCCAGCAGCCATTGGTGAAAAATTATGAGACGATGCCGTCTCACTGAACAATTGTAACGGCGAGAAACTGCAAGTGGCCGCGCTCAGGCCCAGCAGAATTAACAACTAGTAATTAAGGTAACCAAGTCACAGAGTAGTTTTAGTGAAAAACTTGCGTCGCCCATTGCGACGTTGTAATTTCCCTGGCAGCTTTTGGTGCCAGGAATAAACTGGTATTCGTTACAAATGACTCTGTGTTCATTCTTGACCTCCCAACTCTTCCATTCAGTTACATTTCAGGAGCTGAACCTGGCGCCCTCCCCCCGATCACATTAGGGTTGTTTACATTTGGCTGTTCCCGCAGGGGCTAGTTGAGGCGATTTGATCGCAGATATTACAATATATATATATATATATATATATATATATATATATATATATATATTGTGACGTACCTGGTGATGCCGGGTATTTCACTGCAATATAATACTAAAGGAGGGTATCTTTTCCGTGAATGGGTCCCTGGATAAGTTGGTATAATATTGGGAAAGTTAATCAGAAATAGAAATACAATCATGAACAAGATTTATTTGCAAATCAAATTTGTTAATTACATGATCTGATAACATTTATACACTCTGCCTTGGTACCAAGATTAGGTGTAATATGCATTTATCATACCTTCGGGGCCCCGACCAAATACCTTCGATGCTCGTAGAACAGCTCGTATCGACAGGGTTGCCGACCTCTGCAGCAGCTGTGGGCCGTCGGCGGCTGATGGCGTGGCGGTCGTCCTGGGCTGGTGACCTTGCGACTCCTCCCCGACTCGGATCTTGATACCACGGCGTTGCACCTCTCTCGAATCACCTTCCGTCGATGGATTTAATACTCAACCCGCACCTATCACGCGTACTGGTCTCAGTTCCGTACCACACAGTTTCGATAAGGTTTCCACTACACTGATTAATACCAGCGCGATCGATTGTTCTATCAACACGAATCTTTTATTCTAATGATAATCTCATTGTCTACTTCACTTAGTTACTGCTTCACAATTACTATTGCTTTACGAACACATCGCATGTTCCCTTTTATCAATGCGCTAACGGCGAGCTTTTCGCCACACGTCCGAACTCTTCGCCGCTCCGCTAACGTCTGTCCTCCTCGCAATTCTCCTAACGACTGCCCGCACGTGCTCGCTGCCCAGTTTGTAACCGACGTTCTCACGCTGGCCTCCCGGCGGTGGCACCGGTGGCGGTAGCGACCGTTGCTAGCTCCCGTCGTTGTTCGCAGCGCTTGGCATACGTACCGCGCAGTCCAAAATATGTATTGATTACTTACACTAATTTTTAATTAGTGTAAGGGAACACATTCTGTGTTTCAATATATATATATATATATATATATATATATATATATATATATATATTCGAAATAACTACCTATTTTATAAATTATTTAAAAAATTAATAGTGTAGTACATGTAAGTGTGTGTTTGTGTGTAGTGTAAGAGCAGCGAAGTAAACAAGGATATGGAAGGAAAGAACACGCGTGTTCCGTAACCCGTTTGTTAGTTACTGTTCCGACATTCGCCAGGTATTGATTAGCGAAACCACTGAAAACATGATAAGAGCTGTCAGTTGCTAAAATTCTCCTCCGGACAGTAGCTAAATTCCACCCAGCTACTTAGCGGGTATAGAAAATCCACCACCTTTGGTGTTCAACTCGAGGACCTCCGTCAAACACGCTGCTTGCTCCCTTCTTTACCTGAGCCATTTCTCAACGTTGTGGACGTATACAGTACAGCAAATTGATACACGACGTCACGACGTAAAGTTTTCGTAGCAAACACACTAAGTAATTGTAAAAGCTTTCTTTGAAATACATTTTAGATGAAATTGCTCAGTTTCTTAAATAAATTGTAATGAATTTTTCTGACAAACTGAAAACTTTCTAACGGCAAGAAGGATTTTTGCATAAAAGTGTGAAAAATTGTACGGTAGAATGAAGTGTGTTTTGTTAATCGAGTTGCTGAGTCTCGTCATTAACTTAGAATCGCGTAGCAAAGCATGGTCTGAATATTGAAATTAAATATATTGGACACACTATGATTTATGTTAATCGTATAGGCGGAATGCCTCGTCATCAATTTGGACACGCGTAGTGAAGTGTCGCTAGGATCTTAAACCTGAAAGGTTCTGTACAAAGCCATTCCGCCTGTGAGTTCACCATGTTGTTCACCATGTTCTCACGGGACGGACTCTGTTCCTTCAGAAAGCCTGCGAGTCGTGCATGACTTCGGGTGAACTGTAGGCGTCCCATCGTTTCGTCGCCGTTGCCTGCGCTTTTCCGCCCCCCTGTAGTGTCGCCGGGTGCGGTCTCGCGCAGCCCCGCGCTCGCCGGCCTTTCGTTCGCGGAAGGCGCGCGGGCAAAAGCGAGCGAACGGGAGTCGAAGGCGGAACCGCCGCTGGCCGCTCGCCTGCGCTGCTCGCGGGAGCGCTCCGCCGGTGAAGGGAAGCAGCTGTTTTGCAGTGAGTTCTTCGCAGTCGCCTCAGAGCGCTCGGCCCTGTACCCACTCCCCGCCCCTGCTCGCTCCTCCCCGCCGCTTCCCGCTCCTCCCCGCCGCTTCCCGCTCCTCCTCGCTCCTTCCCCACCCTCCTCGCCCCTCCCCGCCCCTCCCCGCCCCTCCCCTCCCCTCTCCGCCCCTCTCCGCCCCTCCCCTCCCCGCCCCTCCCCGCCCTCCCCGCCCTCCCCGCCCTCCCCGCCACTCCCCGCCCCTCCCCGCCCCTCCCCTCCCCTCCCCGCCCCTCCCCGCCCCTCCCGCCCCTCCCGCCCCTCCCCGTCCTTCCCTGCCTCTTCCCGCCCCACCCGCTCCTCCCGCCCCTCCCGACCCTCCCGCCTCTCCCCATGCCTCCCCGCCCCTCCCCTCCCTTCCTCTACCTCCTCTCCCCTCCCTTCCCCTCCCTTCCCCTCCCTCCTCTCCCCTCCTTGCCCTCCCCTTCCCTCCCCTCCACTCCCCGCCCCTCCCTGCCCCTCGCACGCGGAGCGGCCGGGGTGGTCTGCCTCGCGCTGCGCGCCGCTGCAGGCGCCTCTTGCCGCTCTAATGGCTCGACAGGCTATTCCTAATTACTGCGTAAGTGCCATCGTAAACGGCGGCGTGTTTTATAGGGATAAATGCTTGCATTTATATCTCGTTCTTTCCTCACCTTTTGTACCATGTGTGACAAGTGGCACTGTCGAGAATTCTTGTCACAGTTTCAGCCAGAGGGCAGATTATCAGCCCTAATAGGTGTCAATTAGACTTTTGGAGATGGCTCATGCCGCAATGACTATCATTCTAAAACGTATTTCTCCGCTGGTGCCTGGGTTCAATCTCCGGTCCAGTCATGAAGAATTTATAGTGGACAAATGGAGCTCACGAAAGGCATTCTCGGGGTTCTTCTGTTCCCCTGCCTATTATTCTTTTCTCCAAAATCAATCCCTCGTAATCATTATCGGTATCATTTGCTCGTTAAATCATGTAAGAGCCTCATTTTCCTTACAGATTCAACGTCTTGTGGTCTAAAGAAATAAATATTAGCTGAAAACGTGCGAATAAATCACATAAAAGGAAGAACGGTAGAAACGTTATTACAGAAAAATATTGTTTTCGTGTCGTTCATTGCTTATTGTTCAAGACAAAAATGAGGAAGAATACAGTAGGTGGTAAAATTATTAGGGACAATACTCATATTTGTGTAATTTCAAGTTTAAATCATTTTTGAGCAAAGGATTTGGTTTCGATCAGATTTGTAGAATTACTGGTAAAATATAGATTTAAAATGTCTGCTCAAAAATCGAAAGTCATGGCATTTCGAGGCATATATCCAGTAAGATCCAAATAGCAATAGGAAACTACAATCTAGAACAAGTTAGCATATTCAAGTATTTAGGGTGTTATATAACCTTTAATGTAGATCATGACGTGGAAGATAAGCTAGACACACATTCGCTACACACTCGCCACTCCACAAGAAACGGGAGAAATATGAGATGTATTAAAGGTCAATGAATTTTATGAAAACATTCTCGAAAATAAGTTCAAATGGTACAATCATGTATCAAGAATGCCAACGAACCGACTTCCATCCATAGTTATGAACTACAGAACAGAAGGAAGAAGGAACATTGGTAGACCTGTGGTAGAAGTATTTTTCTTTACTGCATTACTAAATTTTATGAGTGATTTTCATTTTAATTTACAATGTAACGACACAACCTTCAAGGTTTTTTGAATGATAAGGCTTTAGATAGGTCTTCAAGGAAATACAAGCACTATTACTTCACTCCACATGTTCACAGTGTGATATTGCATCTATTGCAGGTGTTTCGAAAACTCGTTTACAAAACAAAAAATTAAAATTGATCAGGATAATTTCCTGGAATATGGCCGTGTCGGCAGGTAAAGTATCACCCGTCTTCGTACCGATCAAGAATAAGAAATATCTGCCTCAAAAATCCTAAAAATATTGTTGCCCGCTTCACTATGACAATAAACGCCGAGGGAGTGAAGTTTCAAAACACGGGGTGTTCGAGAGAAATCGTGATTCTCTCTGGAGTCAGTAGCCACTTTCAACAAACTTATGTTATTATTCTTGAGTATTATATTGTTGATATTCTATTTCGTAAACGGAACTGCAAGTGGGAGTTTTTACTTATGTAGTTACTTATTACATAATATTAATTTAATTTCACTTTACTTGTTTATTTTCTAACCAGTTGGTTAGAGAGTTCTGTCTACTACTAGGTTTTACTCTGTTTACTACTAACCAGCTCTATTTTCTCAACACCTTATTTCCGTTTTTATAATAGTCCGAACTTTTCCTCGGAATTTTTATAATTCTTTCATGTAGTGTATTAGATGTTCTCCTGCGAATATAATCCACAGTTACCAACCTCGTCTATCACGCCGACATTTGCTGGGTATCGAGACTCTAAGAATTAATTTGTAATATTAGATTTCTATGCTTTCCAATCGTTCTGGTCTATCAAATTCCCAAATTTCCGTCCTGCAATTCATAACCGGAAGAGCTAGCAATTTGATTATTGTGTTGCAAACCTCCAAAGCAAATATGACAATTGCATATCGCACCAACGATTTCTTTGAGCGGAATTAGTCCTTTACTTGGGCCACGACTACATGACTATTCCAACTCTCGTTCATCGACAATTCTGCACCAAAATACGTAAAAAGTTTTAACATGGTTGGGCTCATCCTGCGCATAATATAATTCCTCCATGTTACCCCAATTAAGTTGACCATAATTTTTGTTTTTAGAATATATTATTTATTTTTATTTATTTAATAGGTAATTATTACAAACAAATTAGCTTACTTGACCCTATATGGCTAGGCCGAAGACCTTTAAGCCATTACAATGCCTACATCCTTTCGCGTTCTAATCTTTCGAATTCTGGTATTCACCCCAAATGGCCTCTCCATCGCATCAGAGCCGCGGAAAAGAGACCATAAGGTACGGCTCAGGAAAAAACCCTGAAGGGGGAAAAACCTGCCGTCAGAAGCCAAGTACATACTAACCTATCCGACGTTTATTTTAACTCTTTATTTTCTGGTGCGGGCGTCCCGCCGTCTCCTTCCAGTGCTTGGCCTCCTCGGCACCTGAATATATACTTTTAGTTCCCATGTATTACTATACCTTTCAAGAATGTTTAAACTACTCTAGAAATCCTCAACCTAGAATTAAATCATTTCCATGAAGTAATTCGGGAATTTTCATATCATCAATTTCCAACTCAGATGTGTCCGCAGATGTCATTTAATCGTTTATGAACGAAATGAGGAATTTAGAAGGTACCACGACAAATCTCAGCATGCGACGCTGCTATTCCATGTCTGACGCCTCGCGTTCCCCGCCCCGGCAGTTACATTTCGACCTTCGAATCCCAAACGGTCCTTCCCTTTCTTCTACCTGTGGCACGCTACCGTCCACAAAGCCACACCACTGCTGCGCCCCAGCGCCCGCCAACCGCGATGGCGCCAACTGCCCGGCGGCGATGGTGTGACGGTTAGCGTACCGGACTGTCATACCCAAGCTCGCGGGTTCAAACCCGGTCGAAGCCGTGGATTTTTTAGGGTGACAAAATCCTTCGTACGCCTTCCTTCGGAGGGGAAGTAAAGCCGGCTGTCCCATGTTAGTAGATTTACTTGCATGTAAAAGATCCTCAAGCCTAAATGACGCCTCTGAGCTAAATTAAAATCGCCTGTTTCTCGCCCAAGAAATACCTCCTTCCTCTCCTAGTTGGTGAAAGGAGCGTAGCGAAATTTGCGTGGTGAGACGGAAGAGCGGGCCTGATGGCCCGAGTCTCGCCACGTAAAATAAGGCAAATTCAATTCAACCGCAGACTGTGCTCAGTGGGCAGGCGCGCCTGGGCGGCGCCAAGGCTCGAACGCGCTCTCTTCTGGGGCTACGTCTCGCCCAGCCCCGCGTCTCTCCGCCAGATCCCACCCCCATTCGTTTCCCTCCCGCCCTGCTCTGCCCCTCGTAGCTCTTCCCTTTGCCGCCCCCAGCCCGTTTCTTTTCCGTTTGTTTCAACTCGTCACGGCCACCCGCGCTCGTCCATCCACGTTCTGTTACGTCCCAACGTATTTAGACTTGAACCGTCCCATCCCGTTCCGCTCCGTCTCGTTACGTTCCATTCCCCTCCCCGTTCGTATCGTTCCGTCATACCCCTCCTCGCCCCATTCCGTCCCGTCCTTTTCCGTTCCCTGCCAGACCGGCTGCTCCCACGCCTCCCCTCGGTGCAGCCCCGCTCCACTTCTCGCCACCCGCCGTTCCACGACGCCCTGCTTGCTCGGTCTGGCCTATTCGGCCCACTTCCATCCTCTTCGACCGGTCCTCCTCCTGCCTCCGTTGTGCCCTACAAGTTCTCTCTACGTCAACCACCTTGCCCCGCCTCGCTCACGTCTCCTCGTGGTCCCGTTCTGCCTCTACCCGCGTCCTGCCTCTCCGTTCCACCCGTCCCTGATCTCCCCGCCGTACTCGCCCGGCCTCCGAGCTCCAGCAGGCAGAATGCGAGGAATTCGATTCTCGGGCACGTTACTAACGAATTATAAATGCAAAGATAATGACGGTGTCAGGTAGCGGCGAGTGACGGCAGGCGCCGCACTCCGCGCGTATGTCGTTAGGGCACTTAATGACGCCGTCTGCGGGGGTTGGGGGGGGCTAAGGGTGGCGACGAGGGCTCGGGGGCCTCGCGGTGGCCTTCAGGACGCTGCCGTGTCGCCGCTACTTTTGTTTCTGTCTTGCTTGCGGGGCGGAATTTTCCAAGGGCGTACACCATGTCACTGGTAAGGCGCTCCACTCTCTCTGGAATCGAGGAAAGTGGAATGAGAAGCATGGAACAGGGATGGCGATATCTCTCACACCCCTGCTTGGAATTGACATCAGCGCTTCTGACGTCAGGACCTTTCACTACTCACGACATCAAAGCTCCCGCAATGAAATTTAGGGAATTGAGTATATAAATTGAAGAATCATAGTCACTTTTTTCTGTCAATCATTGATCTATTGCCATCTGCGTGTTATGTAATATATGTAACTTCACCTGTTGTGCGTCTTCTGTTCCTTTCGGCGTTCCTAGGCCAAGCCTGTTCAGCTCAGTGGCTAACGTAGTGGGAGGGGAGGCGAATCTAGATTGGCTTGCGTGCTGCGTTGTGTCGGGGAGTCATCTACGGAGTGGTTGAACGCAGTCAACCATTGGCTTCACAGCGCATGACACAGAATGATCTTCAGTTGTCTTTAGCTTTTTCGTCTTCATAAGTGACAGTATGTGCAATCACAGAAGATGGAGCAAACAAAAAACTACGAAAGCAAATAATAGGTTTAGTAATTTTACGATCATGGGCACTAATATTGAATTTTTTTCGTGTCCTTTTGCGTGGGACATCATAGGTCTTATCATATTTGTGGTGTGAAGTTACGTATTTGCAAACTGAAATATGCAAAAACGTTATTAGTATTTCAATTATTTCGAAAACATTTGTTTAAAGAAAATATACATATTAATTGTATACCAAATATGGTACACACATTTAACAGGATATATTTCTTTAAAATATTTCATAGTTTGACTGTAAAACAACAGCAATCTGTAGTACGATGTTATTTAAACAGATGCGACTCACATACGTTATACTAGCGTTGCTACGCGATAGGTCAATGAACAATGAACAAAATGAAGCTAAGCTGGGTGGCAGGTCAACAATAAACGAAGTTAATAGCACAATGAAATATCGAAATATCAAAATTTAGGTTGGAATTTGCGAATGTTTTTTTTATTAACGTCTTCTTAGCAAGTATAATTCTCTTTCTTATTTTTGTTGTTTTTATTATCTTTGGTGAGTCTAAATTGCAAAAAATACTTAGTACAAGTTCTATTTCTGTTGTGCCTAACATTATTTTATTTTATATGTACTATCTCACCTTCGATTATGGTGATTTTTAACGATTATGATGATTTTTATAAATGAAGGCGAAAATAAATAAATCAATTTTGTTTTCTTGGGGGGGGGGGTAGCATATACTGGAACACTGAATTCGATGCAATTGGGATACATTCCAAATGGACTATGGTTCTAATGGAATACAATACACATTGAGGGTGGTGCAAATTGGATATGGTGCAAGTGGGATATAGAAGCAATAGCGTTATGAACTCTTTTCTGTGTAAGCCACATTCACAAAGGTGAAAGCATCGTCGAATTAGCCTAGCGCACAGTGTTCGCAGCCGCATCTGCTTACGCTATTTAGGTGGGGTTAACGCGCTTACGCTGGAGAAATATGCGCGTCGCTCGGCGGCTGGTCGCCTGGCTTCGTTGTCTCCTCTGCCCTCACTTCCTCCCACGTCCCACTCATGCCTCTGCTGCTGCTTCTACCTCCGACCTCACCTCCATTGCGGCCCCAGCCCCCGACCTGTCACCCCCAGCACTCGCCTCTCCCGCTTCCGTCCCCCCGCCCCAACCACCCGGCTACTCCCGCTCCCACGTGCCCCGCCACCGCGACTTCCAGCTCCCGCCGGGCCCTACTGCCGCCTGTCCCCGCTCTCGTCCGGTTCCCGCCCTCGCCACCCCCGCTTGTCCCCTCTCCCGCCTCCTCCGCCTCCGTTTTCGCGTACTCCCCTCCCACCTGGCTCCTTCCCTTGCCTTCCCAATCTACCAGTTGGGCCCGCTTCAGCCTGCCTCCGCTCACGCCTTCGCCCGCTTCCGCCAGCCCCCACACCCACCTGCCCCCTCTCCCACCTGCCTCCGCTCCTACCTTCCCTCCCCCTGCCCCAAATCTGCTCTGTACCCCTCCCGATCCCGGTCCCCGTTCCGCTGCCCTGCGCCGCGGCGCACCGGTGCGCCGGCGCACCGGCGCGCCGGTGTCCTGCCCCCCCGGTCCCCGGCCCCGGTCCCCCGCCCCGGTCCCCCGCCCCGGTCCCCCGCCCCGGTCCCCCGCCCCGTTCCCCCGCCCCGGTCCCCAGCCCCGGTCCCCCGCCCCGGTCCCCCGCCCCGGTCCCCCGCCCCGGTCCCCCGCCCCGGTCCCCCGCCCCGGTCCCCCGCCCCGGTCCCCCGCCCCGGTCCCCCGCCCCAGTCCCCCGCCCCGGTCCCCCGACCTGTCCCCCGCCCTGTTCCCCCGCCCCGTTCCCCCACCCGTTCCCCCGCCCCGTTCCCCCGCTCCGGTCCCCCGCCACGGTCCCCCGCCACGGTCCCCCGTCTCGGTCCCCCGCCTCGGTCCCCCGCCCCGGCCCCCGCCCCGGTCCCCCGCCCCGGTACCCCGCCCCGATACCCCGCCCCGGTTCCCCGCTCCGGTCCCCCGCCCCGTTCCCCGCCCCGTTCCCCCGCCCCGTTCCCCCGCCCCGGTTCCCCGCCCCGGTCCCTCCTGTCCCCCTGCCCCGGTCCCCCGCCCCAGTCCACGGCCCGGGGCGCTCGGGCCATGACTCGCCCCGTGCGGAGCGCGCGCGCTAAACTCCAGTAAGCTGACAGCAATTGTGCGCCGCGCTGAATGCTGTCGACCAACAAAAACAATTATTATGATGTCTGCGACGGCACGCGGTCGGCGGCGGAGGGCGGGGGCGGGGGCGGGAGGGGAAGAGCCCATTGTGCTCGCGAGGCAGAGGCGCGCCTTTTCAATTGGCCTCAAGTGCCCCCGCACCCGCCGACCACTTCCGCGTGCGGCCCCTCCTCCCCCCCCTCCGCCAGAGCAGCGGTATTCAACTTTTTGCAACCTGCTGCGCAGCAGGGGTGAGACGGAGAGAGAATATCTCCCGACAAACAATTTGATTTTTCATTTTATTTTAGGTACTATGATAATATCTCTACCTATTATGAAAAGAATGGCTCAAGTTTACTATTACTTTTATCTACGACGCTACGTTAAGAGCTGAATAACGCTCCAACTCAGTTATTATGAGCATGTTAATGAGGCCCCTGTTCATAAGAACTCATGACACTTTTTTATGCAGTATGATTAGAAAATTAATAGACATTTTAACCTTAACTGCAATTATTAATTATAGATATTATATAATTCATTTATATGTTATATAATTCATTAATTTATTTATATTTTATATTCAAGTTCGTAATGTTGAAACAATGTAAACAGATCCAAGATCATTTATTATAAATGTTAAACGAAAGTGCTTACAATGCTCACGCCATATCAATAAAGCCAAAAATAGTTATTGTCAACACAAACACATTCACGGTCTAGCTGTCTAGTCTCAATATCATTTCAAATTAAATCAAAACTACTCTGGAGCCATCATAGAAAAAACATTAAATGTTGCTTGTTTGATATATTGTCAAAATGAATCTATTCTCGTTTATTATAATATTAATATCAAATTTGTTTTTAGTAATTTAATTATAAACTAACGCTTGGTGGCGAACATTCGTACTAAAATTTACATTAAGCAAATAATTTGATTTAATTCATCTCTCATTACCCTTTGTTTCTCCAGTTATCAATGGTAGATCAGTGTTGTTTCCGAATACACATATGCACGATACTTTAGATTTTGTTTCCGTAATATAAAACAATTCAGTACTGGGTGGCACATGACACAATAGTTTTAATCACACAGAATGTGTATCCCCAGTTGTGTCGTTTTATGTAACATAAGTGGAGAGGAAACAAAGAAATTACAACTTTGATAAATTAACGATCACCCTTACAAATACCGTTTAAACTTTGCATGGTATTTAGCAAAACCTTAACCTGGAATTCTCTCATACGGCAGCCTCGGAAACAAATTGCAACATTAAAAGAAAAGGCATGAAAGGCTAATACTTCTTTGTCGATTCGCGCTATCCTTTGCTTCTATATTATAATCAGCTAACTTTAATTTTTTCGTCTTAAATTTTGGTGTAGGTCCGGGTTAATCCCTCTCCAGCAGTAGCACACCTATGATGTTTTAAACCGAATGTTTCTTGTAAATGGTACAAATCCGTTATTTTATCTTAGCGTAAATTGTCCGAGATGCTACCACCGTATCACGCCTCTGTGAATTGGTGGGTTGTTTTCTGAACGCACAAACGCTAGCTCCTTGAGTTCCAAAACAGATTTAAGTAAAGCTGGACAACTGTCATAAGTGGAAATTGCATTCCCTGCATCACAGTTTCATACAGAGACACAGGTAGCTAGGGTAAGCTTCGGGTCAATGTGCAATTTCTTATCGTGGTGTTGCACGTGGGGTGGAAGCCTTCGCGACTGAACTGCCGGTATAACACCCAGTGGCCGAAAGACGGACCCAATTCATTCTCAGTTTGCTGGCTTTCCATTACGCGAACCCCGAGTTCGGATCCCGGTCGGGCAAATTTATAGTGAGCGTTTCCCTTGCAACGTCCCAGTACATGTTCGTGTGTGACGATGAGAAAACTCACTTTTTTTAAATTCAGACGACCAGAATACGCCATAGGGATGTCTGTGTGATGACGACACGTATCCCGTAACCCATGGTCGTAACGCTGGGACGCCGCTGGTTGGCCCAGGCTTCGTCAGAGGCTATTGTGCCAAAGTA
Organism: Gryllus longicercus; assembly: GCA_038098605.1. Lineage (NCBI taxonomy): Eukaryota > Metazoa > Arthropoda > Insecta > Orthoptera > Gryllidae > Gryllus > Gryllus longicercus. Next base: position 267,303 of record JAZDUA010000629.1, on the reverse strand, counting down.
CATACATAATATTGTGATATACATTGAGGTGATTGGTACATCACATGATTCGTGAATATTTGTATATGATAAATCGTGTCTAAATGTTTCCTATATCGCATGTTTCCTATACCGCAGGGAACGGGAAGTGAGAGTCGGGCAAAGGGAGATGTGCGGAGGGCAATGCGCATTGATCCATTGGCGATATTTATTATTATGCTCGGAGCCCAATCCTTTTCGACCGGGCCTGTGAATAATGATTTCAAGGATAGGGGCGGTACCCTTGATGTGCTTTGAATGGCGAGACAGTAGGAGAATGAGAGGGGGAAACAAAGAACCGCGAGAAAAGCCACCAGGAATCCACTTATTCCGTGATGGTCATGGATCGTCCGAGAGTTGAACCCCGCTGTTTTGACAGATCGCCTTTCTGAGGTGTTGAAGTAATCTTTAGAATATACAGTATGTGTAAATTGCCGGGGGACACCACGTATTCTTCATAATATAGTCAATAAATAATTCCTTTACTGTTTTAGCCTCAGAAACATAGATTCCCGTAGAAAGCATTCATTGCAATTTTTCAATTTCATTGCAGCCTGTATTTCACAGAAACTTTACGATCATTTCCGACACTCGAAGCGCTGTTGTAGATATTTTGAAGGGATGATCTATATAGTTATTTGTGAACAGCGAGTGCATAGCAAATCTGACCGCAGGTTGGTAGACTCAGGTTCTCACAGCGTGAAAGCGTGAGCATCGTTGAACTCGTAAATGTGTACCACAATTACGTCAATTTACCATTTTGCGTTTTTCTTTGTATCAAAAGAGGAGGTTTACATAGAAACATCATCGTCTATTCGTCTTTCTATACGTGCAACTTTCTGAATATTATAAAAGAAAAGAAATCGCCAAAAATTGCTTCGCAGAAACAAAGCGTTTCTGAGCAAAATACTACTAGAAACAGTAGTTCATCTAATTGACGGGAATATGATGTTGTATATTTTATCACCTGGTATTACACGTGTATTCACTCATTCGAATAGACCGCGGGAAGGAATAGACAAACGATCTTTGTTTATAGAAGAAACGAGAACTCTGCCTACTTACGAGCGAACCAATGAGAGAGGAGAGCTAGAACCCATGAGCAGACGCACGATGACGGAATTATTCTTTGGTAAAATTAATTTGGGGAATAGCACACTGAACCATACTGAGCAACTCGCCAAAAAAACTTCCATCCACGAATTCAGGATCATGGAAAGTAATACAATTAAATACCACTATGTCACGAATTCGTCTCAGGCAAATGGTCAGGAATGTGAGATGAGCAGTCGGCCATCGACTCATGACCAATAGGCGATTGCTAATGTATCATAACGGCCACAACTCTCCCTTAACTCCCCACTCACCAATGGATTGATTGATTGACATTTCCGGACTCCTCAACTATGGCAATTAATCCCATTAGTGTAGTGGAAGTTTTATCGCGGGATGTGGCGGTGTGGTTGCATTAGAATAAGTTGTCTTTCTAGTGTTGAACACTAGCTACCGTTGAGTGTATTGTGTCGAACCCTACGACCGTCTGTTCAAAGACGTTGCAGAGAGTGCGGCAATGCTGGCTCGGAGCTATGGTCAGCGGGTCCAACGCTCCAGTGGCTTTGGGGACATTTTATGTGGTTCCCGAATTGGGAAGCTTGTAGAGCTGTTCTCTAATTGGATAACATTTTCTGCTCACTTTTTGTTCGGCCGGCCTCCAGCACAAAAGTCAACGAGCTAGTGACTCATCATTTCTTGTGGCGACGCGGGCGAGGGTGGGGGCGTGGGGGCTGGGCCTTCCACGCTCACGACGACAGGCGCTCGCGCGTCATGCGAAGACTAGAGGGCCGAGACGAACATCTCCCTACCGCACACCGTCCACGATCGCCCGTGCCGTAACGCCCACACCGCTCACCTTTGATTGGATTGATTTTGCCAAAGAACGGTAATGTGTGTGGTGTATGGATGAGTACAACCTGCGGGCGTGTTCTTGAGCTCTGGAATTTCTTCCCATCCCTTTAACCATAAATAGTTCAATGAAATAGTCCAAAAGTGAGGTTAGTAGCATTTGAAAATAGACACATTCGCTCCCGAGTTACAGAAACCTTACTTGCATCCGTAAACGATCTACAGATTTCAGTTGTCAGAATTTCTGACAAAATGGTAAGCCATACTTAGGTCCTACTCCTACCACAACCAGTAAAACAAAAGAAACTGCTCAACGAAATGTGCGCATAGTGAAGCAACATTTTCGACCAGAAGCAATCTCAGCATTTGCTAAATGGATCACAGAGACTGAACGAAAACCTGATCGAGATGAGGGTCAGTGACCCAGAGGCTCAAGTACATTACTTGTTACAGATATATGAAGTACTGCGACCAATCGCATAGCGAGATAGGGACCACGAAATTGAAATGGCCGCGCGATTGCCGAATAGTGAAGGACAACGCCACCTAGGCTAGTGAGTTCTGAACTCATGCCGGCCACTGGCTCCAAGGAATAAACACTGAGAGTCAGTTGGGGTGGCGAGTGCGTGCGTGGAGACTGGGGGATTCGTGAGATTGGAAGTGAACGGACGGTGGTGTGTGAGACGGGGAGAGTGAACCAGGGCCCCGCAACTCTCCATCAAGACCGGGGACAAAGATCGAGGGTGCTACTATAGAGAGCGCTAGTGTCGCCGGGTGAAGCTGCAGGTTAGGCTCGCCAACTTTCCCACTTACAAATTGGCTAATTTGTGAGAAATACGAAAAGTGCCTTCTAAATGTACAATTATCCATAATGTATAATTATAAGAAATCTCTAAAGAGAGCGCGAACAGAGACGTTATCTTTCGTAACATTGTGGGCCTGCTTGCGGCCCGCGAACTCACGCAACAGCCACGCACGTTTAAAGTATCGTTGGCAGCAGTTCGTGTTTTAGTTCCTGTGAAGAAGGTGACGCAGCAAAGCACTCCACCGAACTGAGCCTAAGAGGCGTCGAGCCAGAGGCCACGCGAGGAAGCTGGTCTCTTCGCTGCAACGCGACCCGCGACCTTACGCGGGAGGAGGTGAAAGGTTGTCCAGATTCTGCACCGGAGCAGAATCCCCAGCCAGCTACACACGGCCGCGCCGAACGAGTGCGCAGAGGGAAAGATGCCCGGCTTTCGGGAGTTGGACGCGTGCGCGCATCCAATGTGTGGTGAGGACACGGTGAGTGATCCGTGGAGTAAATAACCGTGAGTGGCTTGAAATCAGTTACTGCAAATCTTGTGTGTGGAAGGCTGATAAAAACTCTTGTCACTTCACAACACTTCTTTGCTTGCAGTATAAGATATTGGGTATTTAATTATTGTGTAAGGTTATGATGCTGTTCGCCTTTGTTCTTTTTTTTTTTTTGTTTCAAACTATCACAAGGAAACGTAGACTTGAATACTGTACAGGAATTTGTTAAATGTGTTTTTTTTATTATATTAAGTATAAAGGGACTGGACATGTTTTCCTCAAAATTTCATTCAAGGAGCGCCGAACTCATAAATATTCCTTTTGATGCTCGCCTTCTCTACAAAGTTTTCCATGCGACCTAGGAACTTATGAACTCATAAATAGAGATTGGTTTCAGTACTTTTAAAAATACTTACTACTTAAAAAATATAATAATACAAATGTAAACTAATGCATTATATATCATTGGTAAAGTAAATATATTTTTTCTGTAGTCAAAATAGTCTTTAGTTGAATACCTTTCCCTCTGGGCTCCGACGTTCGAATCCCGGTCGATCCACGTGGAATTATTTGTGGATGAAGTAGTTCGCGGCAGATTGTCTCGAGCTTCTCCCGTTTTTCCTGCGTATTATTTAACATCTTCATTGTTATTAATATTCGCCTTCTTCTTTGGTCCTATCTTCCATATACGGAAGTTAGGAGACCCATAACGGGTTTTCTTGGGATAAATTATTCAGGGTGGTTTCCCGTTGCCTTCCCTGATATGATGATGATGATGATGATAGGGGGTGAAAGGACGAACACAATACAACCATGCCCTAGGCGGGACTCGAACCCGCGATCTTTCGGTACGAGATCGCTTCGGCACTACTGCCTTAGCGATCTCGGCCACCGGATCGGCTAATATTCGCCTACTCAACAAAATAATTCATTAATTTCCAGCTATAGGTATAAGACTTAGCCACCGGTATAGTAATACTACATGATACATTCTTCTGCACACCATCAAGGACATGATGTAGAGGTCAGACCGGCCACCTTACACTACTCCGTACTGCTGCCTCTGTACCAAGTATATACGAGTACATGCATTCTGGACTGAGCTGCAACACAACTACGGATCTTACTTTCTGTGTACTTACATCACCACCTGTCTGCCTACCAAATTAATTATTTGTCCCAGATTGAGAGATTTGCAGCGCTCCAGTACTGATCTCTATTTAAATCTGAATTTAAGTGTTGACTACATTTTAAAGGTGCCGCATCCTTCCGTTGTTTGAAACAATCGCCTACTTATTATTCGATCTCAGGGTTTGGTGATGTGGAATCAGATTTAATAGCATGAATTAAAAATACTAACTCGAATTGTTGAGCAACAAACATCTTATATGTTTCACGAAACATAGTATGTGTATACTATTTAACGTTTTTAGTTTCGACTTCGGCAAGTCAAACAACAAAAAAAGGGGGCTCAAGTCATATACGATCGTTTTGCCTGTTAATTTGTTGTTCTCATTTGTGCTACAAAAAGTAAACGGTAATTTAATAAGAAAAAACATGACGGAAACATGGAATGAAATTAATAGCAAAAATAACAAAATTTACTTTTTGGGATGAAAACTCCAATTCATGGGAAAAAAACTACCTAAGACCAACCAAGATTTTGAGCAACATAACTTAAAAATGTACAAGTATGGCACGACTTCTCCGGAAAATGTTACCTATGATTGTGAGTTTACGAGATCTCGCGTCTTCTAGGAGTAACGATCGACCGTTTAGTACTTCCCACGACCTATTAGAATGACTGCATATATTTTGAACATCATTTCATTCCCTCAGAAATGTGTTCAGTTACAGTAGCAGGGTTCAACTGTGGCAAATCGGCATGGAGAATATGCTGCACAAAGCTCGTTGAATTGAATTGAATTTATGCCTTATTTTACGTGGCGAGACTCAGGCCATGAAGCCTGCTCTTCCGTCTGACCACCCAAAATTTCACTATACCAACACAGAATTCCTTACACCAACTAGCAGAGAAAGGAGTTATTTCTTGGGCAAAAAACAGGCGATTTGAATTTAGCTCGGAGGCGTCATTTTTACATGCATGTGAATCTATTAACATGCCGGCTTTACTTCCCCTCCGAAGGATTTATTCGCCCTTAAAAAAATCCACCGCATTGATCGGGCTCGAACCCGCCAGCTTGAGTACAACAGTCCGATACGCTAACCGTTACACCATCGCCGCCGGACTTGTTTATTGGAGTTCTCCAATTTCCCGTACCTCTCTTTCTACTATTGATCCTCCAGCTGGTTGCCACATCCCCAATATAATTAAGAAATCCAATTTAGTTGATACTTGATCGACTGTAGTCGTTTACGCACACTGCATTCTCGGAATCCAATAGGCTGTGTATCGATGATTATGCCCACTATATTCCCAAACGTCTTTCTAATTTTGTATCGGAAGAGGTGGCTCAATACATCAACTAATATCACTGCAGGGCCTCTGACTGGGAGGTCCTAGGTTCTAGTCCCGACGGTGGCAGATTTTCGACACTGGTTTGTCAGCTAGGTCGAATTCAATCGCTGTATGGAGAAGAATTCTAGGGGCAGGCTGCTCTGATCGGTAGTTTCCCGTGGTTTCTCCGATCAACACCAGGCGCATGCCGGAGCAGTACTCTAAGAAACACGCCACGAACTGCGCGCGATCTTTCCTTCCTCTTCCCTGTCATATCCACCCCCCTTTCTCTCACATACACTAACGTGCAGTACACTACCAGCTATGCCGGGAGACCTGTCAGGAACTTAGAACTTGTCCTGGATGGGGCGGTGCCCTGTCGGTGAGAGATACAAGGTTGGGAAAAACCCGCTATGCGACGGTATGTCGGCACCGGATATCGCCATCCAGCGGGGGAAGAAAAAACATGCACGAAACGAACTCGGAATCACTAGCAATCAATCTTTCGAATTTTGTGAACAGTCAACAATCTGTTGCCTATCAGTTACGTGATTCTATAACTGTGTATATGTGGCATGTATTATTTCTACATCTCAGATCTCTTATAATTTATTTATCAAAAACTACTTAAAATATCCTACATGCTAGTTTATGTTGCATGCTATCTATAATATATCTATACTTTATTCTACATGCTACAGGTTATCTATATTATTTAAAAACATCGCAAACAATGTAAAAATGTAGTCATAATGTCAGCGCCCTCTACCACTCTATAACTTGCCCCGCAACAAGTGAACACATAAAATATGAATATCCAATTTTCGACTTTAATAGAATGTTAATGCTATATTAACAGTAATTGTGTACAAAATTTATTTGGCTGGTTTCCCCACAATCTAAAATCAGGATCCCCCGCTGGAGATGGTTGGCAGGGACATTGTGCTTTGGAGTGGCACGTACGTCGAATAATCTCGTAAGACACGAAATGTTTGCGGTAAGCGTGAACGAAAAAAAGTGAAGTGGAAAGCAACTGAATAGTCAGAAGGATTACGCCAAAAAAGGATAGTGTGTTTGTGAGTGTGTACAGGCGAGAATATGAAAAGACAAGGATGAAGGCAGACCGAACGTGAAGTGACGGAACACGGAGGGGTTAGAGGCAACATCGTGTTTTGAAAGATACTGAACCTTTGTATGAAAATGAGGCCCTTGGCAAATGGCAAATGAGTTCCCCGCCATGTGGATTTGCAACCACGAAGTCTTTCAGACACGTGCCCACGTGGCCAACGTGGATGTGGTCGCGGAGTTTTGCAAACCTTCGCGTGTACTGACCTTGCAGCTTTTTTTTATTTGCCGCAGTCATTTTGTACATAATACAGCGGTACCTCGAACAAAAGCGTAGAAAATTCTTAAGGCTTTAAGATCAATGAAAAATGACGCTTTTTCATGCTGGTAGCATGCACTCTGCAATGATTATACATACTCTGTGTTTTTGTTGTTTATCTATCTTTTTAGAACAGTGTAGTTAAAGATATATTATTCAATCTTGTATGTTTTTAAGTTCATTTGGGACTTGAACCTTCACGAAGCGCCCCCCTTTTTCAGCTGTTAATGACGTTTGTTAAGGATTACCCCCCCCCCCGCGCATTGGCATCGATTGTTTTTAAAGTTTCCTATTCAATATGGCAAATTCTGAAATTCTTTGGGAAGGGATTGGCTTGAGCAATGTAAAGTTATACGCGTTTTGGAGCGAAGTATAACATTTTGGAGGATCTCCTTTGTTTCCAGAATCCTCGTCACTTCTGTTAACAAACAACAAATTCGCTTTAGTTTGTTTTTGTTCTTTTACATGCGGCATACTGTTTGAGAAATTGTTTTGAGCAATGCACTAACTTTTGGAATACAGTTATGACTTTTTAAAATAATTTAAAGAGTCGTATGCTCGTTCGCCATACGTCGCACTTGGTCCATTCAGGGCCCCCAATTCGGGTACGCACGATTATCTGTGGTCAAAGCCCCGCAGATAAAACCGCGATCGAAACCCTTTGGTTCCTAATTTCCTCCGAGATTAGGCGAGTGGTTGGCCGTAGTCCGAACGTGGGGAATTTAGATATTTCAACGGTTCAATCGAATAATTAATCATTCTCCATCTTCTCACACAAGTGAGTCGATTGATTCCTTCATGTGGGACACGATCAAGGATCAGAGGCACAATCTTTAGCTCATTTGCATTGCAAATAGTTTCAATGAAACGGGAGTGAATATTTCTGGTTATAGAATTTTGACAAAAGTTCTTGTTGCTACCTTTTCCCATGCTTCAATTGAATATAACAAAAGAGCGACAATAGGAATTCCGGGGCTCAAGAAAACGCGCAAAGATTGTGATTCTCCCAATACGTCACACAGTTTTATCTGAATTTTGAATTTAAATATTAAATATAATTGATTGATATAAATAAAATAACGTAAATTAAAAATTAAAAATAAATAAATAAGAACTGACTCAATAAAGTACTACGTAAAAAACTTACTAAATAAAAATAAATTAATAAATAAAAATAAATCAAACAATTCGTCTATAAGTGTAAATCTGGGTCGGAAACACTTTAATTTAAATTGACAAGAAGAATAGGCTCATGCACTGTCATGCTTGGCAGCCTCCAGTCAGTACTCTCACTGCCATGTACTTCTACGAACCAGTCGTTGTTTATAATGGAGACTAACATAAAGATGGGTGTACCAGAACAATTTCTTGTCCGATTCAATATATTTTTAAAATTAATAACCTATTTTGTTTGCTGTGTTGATTTAATCGTTACAGAAGTAATTAGTGTCATTTTTTCAAATTTTAAAGAGAGTATAAGACGTGATCACCATACATTGGATTTCGTCCAATTTTCATCTCATCCTAGATACAAATGTTGAAATAGACTATTGTTTGCTTCCGGACAATATACAGTCGACTCCGGTTATAGTGAACTTTTCAGAACTCATATTTTTGGTTCACTGTATGAGAGGGGTTCACTATATCTGAGAATGCCAAATTATTCTCCAAACAATTTATCCATAATTATTGATTTTATTAATATATGTAGATACACAGAAAATACACTAATAGCACGTCCTGCACGTGCAACTGCAATTCATTAATAGCACGTAAACGTCTTCACTTGTCCTTTAAAAAATCAATAATTTTCAATTGCTTGCTTCGTACATTTTTCATTACTGATTTCTCTAGATCCTTCTCCAGAGTTCGTGCTCTCTCCATGCTTGATCCCGCATTGTCCACTGTCACGAAGTATAGTAATGCAGTCTTGGCAGTCTTCAATGCCTCGTGCCCTGTTGGAAACCTCACTCTTCGAAGGCACTTTTACTCGCCTGATAACATACGAGATCCTTTCGGTAGACGAAAGGCGCAAGCGGTGAATAAAACTAACCGATTTTCCTAACGGCACGCCCGGGATCGGGAGGCTGTGGGGCTGTGGCAGTCGCGCGCTTCCTGGCGCCTACGGAGATTTCAACTCGCTTTCCCACGGAATAGCACGTGACATTACGCTTGAAGCGGAGTGGCATGGGGTCATCAGTAAGGTCCACATTCCGGGTCCGCTACGTTCACCTCAGGGGAGACTTTTTCGATTATGACCGTTGGCCGATAATGTTTACAAGCTGCCTGGTGTTAGATAGCGAGGCGATATATTCTTTTCAAGGAGGGAATTAATTTTTCCAGGTCGTTATGTTTCCTACAACCGAGGTGTACAATAACCGAGATTCAGGTTCACTATAACAGAAATTATTTATAATTTTAGTTTGTTATGTTATTTATTTATTATACTATTTATTTATTATTTATTTATTATACTATTTATTATAATATTTATTAATTATATTATTTATTTATTAGATTATTTCTTTTATTTTATTTGTAATTTAGGTGAAACGGGACCAGTGACATAAGTTCACTGTAACCGAGGGTTCACTATCTCCGAGTTCACTACAATCGGACCCACTGGCAAAGTTTCGGAAATGGGCTTCTCTCAGACAGAGAAGAAAAAAGCACGGTAAGCGTGAATATGCGGCGGAATACTCGTGCAGTGTTGCAGAGATGATCAAGAATAAATCGGTACACAGAAAGATACATCATGGTAGAATTTTAAAATTTCCCTATTATTAGAGAAACACAAAATTCAAGAAAAGGGGTCGGATTACTGCGAGGGCAACCAAATAAGTAAATTTGTTGATTGGCGATTCCGGACACGTAAACTGCTAAGGTCATTAGTCGCGTAATTGTGAAGCGAGTTTTATCACGGGAGGTGGCGGTGATCCCCCGGATGGTGAGAACCGGCGTCGACCTACCTACCGTAGGCTAACGGAGTTTCACCAGCGAGGTATCTCCCACCAGCGGTCACCGCCCCAGCCAGGACAAGCTCCAAGCTCCCGACTGGTGTCCCGAAAGTGGGGTAGAGAAGTGCATGTAAGTTGAAGCGTGTGTAAGTAAGGGGTGAAGAATGGACAGGGAACAGGAAGGAAAGATCGCGTTCAGTCCGTGGCCCGTTTGTTAGGGTACTGCACCGGCGTTCGCCTGGTATTGTTCGGAGAAACAAAGGAAAACTACCGATTAGAGCGACCGGCAGTATAATTCTTCTGCAGGCAGTGAAAGAACACGACCTAACTATCTAGCTAGTGTCGAAAACTCTGCCGCGGTTGAGACTCGAACCTAGGACCTCCCGGTCAGAGGCCTTGCAGTGACATCAGTTGATGCCCAGAGCCACCTCTTCCGGTACGAGGTGAACGAAATTAAGAGAAAAGAAGAAGAAAAAGAAAACTAACAAGACGATAAAGGAAATGAAGGAGATGAAACGAAGAAGAAAAAAAAGGAGAAGAAGAAAACAAAGAAAAAAAGGAAAAGAGTAGGGGAAGAAAAGAATGCAGCTATGTCGTCTAAGTGACCATCAGGATGAGTGTACCAGGTGAGCATCTCACTTCCGCCCCGCCCAAATCCCTCCCCCTGGGGCCAAGGGCTGGCGGGGGCGACACCGCCGACGCAGGCAGCCAAGGCCCCTGCCCTTGACGCGTCTCGCAGGAGAGAGAATACGAGAAGAGCCACAGGTCGCGTCAGGTCCTGTTCTGGATCTGGAAACGCGGACTTACGCTGTCAAAGTACACAGAAGGGGATTACGCTAGAGCGGTGTCCAGCGTTTTGCCTTTACATGAGGTTTTGGGGACGATGTGGCACTGTAGATTAGCATAAGAAATGAAATGCTCTTTGAAATCGTGCGTCAGAGACAACTACCCAGGACATTTCCAGAAAGGGGATGGTTGGGCCTGCGCTCCCTTGAAAATGTTCAGATTTAACATATTTTTAAACGATTATAAAAGTTATTCCAAATTGTTGATTAAGTTTTTTTTATATTTGTATACACGAATTAATGTATTCTTTAAGAATATTTGAAACATAGATTCAGATTCATACTATTTCTAGTAGAAAAATCAGTCCTACTAAAAAATTAAAAAATATACAAACTAAAAGGAATGGATATATTAAATACTTGTTACAATAAATAAATTCAATTATAAAATGTTTTCTGAAAGTACCCTTGTCAACTACTGCCAGAGATGTTCGCAATTTTCAAAAGTTCAGAGAGTTTAATGAAAGTAAAACCTGTGGCATTTTCATCAAAGTAATTTACTCTATTAAAAAATAAAAGAAAAATTTAGAAACTTTTTGTTGGGAAAATATTTTTAATTGCCTGTATTTCATACACAATTTCGTAAAACGATTCATTTTTTCTAACATTTTCGAAAAATTATACATGACCCTATTTCAAAGTCTGTCTTTGAGCAACAGATTTCATTTTAAAATATCTAACTTCAATAATGTAGTTATAGCAAAACGCCGAAGTGTTTTGTACCTTTGCTATTTAAAAAAATCAGATATTTTGTGAAGCACGCGCCATTTTTAAACGTTATTTACGCTTTTTGTGAACAAAGTTGAATAAAAAAGTTTGAAGCTATTTTTGAGAAACGTTTGAACATGTTGAAACTTCATGTTAGTATCGCCATGACTCAAAATATGCGTTTCAGTCTCTCACGGCCTTGATTTCGTTCAGATTTATTGGGGAAAATCAGTTTTGGAGAACATTTTCTTAAATATTGAGGCGCTGACGCTGACCACAGACAGAGACAGACAGAAAACCAACTATAATTAGATTTAGATTTATTCAGTCAAAAAACAGTAAAAACTGTATGTGACGTACGGGGGGGGGGAGAAATATTATCTGCGCACGTTTTCTTGAGTTCCAAAATCATTTCCTGTCATTTTAACAATAAATAATTGAAAGTAGTGTAACATGAAATGAGTAAAAGTTTAACATAAATAAATAATAATAAATTTTAAAAATCGTAAGATTAGCAATATTTGAAAAATAGTCATTTTCGTTTCTGAGTTAAAGAAAACTAATTTTCATCGATACACGAATTGCAAGGATGATTTTTCTGCATTGCTAACAAAATAGCAACTCGCCCTTACATCTACTCTTAATCATTACAAGCAAAATGAGAGTTCAACAAAACGTGCGCATAGTGAAGCTACATTTACGTCCGGAAGCAAAACAAGGGGCCATCTCAGCATTTGCTCAATGGATCAGAGAAACTGGACAATAACCTGATCGAGATGGGGGTCATTGATCCGGAAGCTGAAGTATATTATTTGTTACCAACATATTAAGTCTTTTTAAAAAAATTATACAATACAAATGTAAACTAATTCATTATATATAACTGTTTTATTAAAAGAAACATTATTTTTATTTTTTTAATCAGTAGAGTCGCTAATTGTATAGAAACAGTTATGCAACAGAAAATATTTTACTTTTAACTTAAATTTGTGAACCGACTTCAATTGTTTAATGTCATCATTGAATGTGGATTTCTGATAGTGAGCTGTTGATACTGACACTTGACGAACGCATCCATGAAATGTGGACTACACAACGCGTGAGAGGAAATGATTTACTACATATAGAATTATTCACTTTTTCATTATCAAGGTCCCACAATACGCGTTTTTTTATACAAATCGCCACTTTCCCCGGCGGCATTTGTTTTCATTCTAAGTGCGTGGTAGGCGCGAAAGTAACAAGTATAAATATCACATAAATAATCTCCGCTCAAATACTGAAGCACTGACATTGGATATGGTTTCTTCAAACCCACATAATTTCACCAATAATGAAATATAAACGTTATAGTTTCGATATTGCCGTTTGTGTTTGGTTTTGTCGATCAGTATTTATTAGGATTTTTCTGATAAGTATATTCCATTCTTATATTTCGAACGATATAGTATATAAATAATTCTATGTGATTATAAGCGCCCGTTTTGAATATTATTGCTAATTTTTATACATTTGGATAGTAATTTACAAACATTATTAACCATATACATAAGTGTTCTGTACTGTTCTTCCTACTTTTAACAGTCATTAATGGTCAATTATGTTTATTGACCGTTTAAAGAAGTAAGAACAGGACAGAATTTTTATGTATATGCATTATACATGTGAAAGTACGAATAATATACAATTAATATTTTACCTTAGATCATAAAACGGTACATTTAAGATCTCACTCTTTTTCGGGCGTAAGAGAAAACACGAATATTTCGAAAAGTACATACGAACAATTTTTTAAATTTAAATCTAAAGAATATGTCTGCCGCATAGTATTTTGTTTAAATTCAATACACGAAGCCGCTCAAATCCCCGCAAAAGGATGGTCTGAGGTGTCGTTTTTCAAGGTTCCTCGCGAAAATTGTTTTCTTTAGCAATCTTCGGTATTCCCTTTCTGTATAGTGAAGGATGACCCATCGAAGGATTTGATGGGTCCATTGAAGTATTTTTGTTCTCAGAATGAGTGAAACGGTGGTGCTGGAAAGGGTCTCGACAAACTAAATGAATATTCAGAAAACCGGCGGCACAAAAATAGCCGAGCACGTAAATTGCAGGAAGTATTTAATAGTGGAGTTCTAAAGACAAAGGACGAAAAGAGACCAGTGTTAAGTGGTCTTCACGAAGAAATGGTCACTCCATGTTATATTCACAACTGTCCTCCTTGAGCTCCCTTCATTGTTGGAGTAAATATCTCATGAGATGGCAACAATACTGATTGAGTTTGGTTCGTTTACGTTAATACGTGTACTATTTATAGCACCGAAATATTTGTAGACGTAAGAAATCTCCGTGGGAGAAAACTGCAAGGGGGATTTTCATTAAATCTGAATAAGAAGATATTGCAAACTAGAGTGATATTTTTAAGACGTTTTCACTAAAGGAGTATTGTTATACACCAGGGGTGTTCTAGAGAACCACACGTCTGTTTAGATCTCTACTTCTAACCCAGGGAGTACAGATCTGTATGATACGAATTACTAAGTCTTTTCATCAAATACCAATCAGCAACATTTATTTGATTTCGAAAGCAACAATATTAGCTTAGTCATTCACATTAAATGTTTTTTTGGTTCCAAGCACATTTGAATAGCTTTTCTTTTTTTTCACTAAACAAGATAATCAATCACTTTTGGAAGTACATTCGTTGTCACCAGAAATCAATCAGTCGTCCGATATCTACTTTTGACAGTTTCTGAGAGCCCAGTCAATATCCCATAACCAAACTCGATCGCTAACCACCAAATTTAACAAAAAATATTTTCGGAGTGTAGGACAGGAAGACCTAGGATGTGTCAACGTGTAGGCAAAATGCGCCAACTAAATATGGAGCCATGTTTAAAAGACCAAGTATCGATATTTAATTTGCCCAAATAACATAACATTTTATACGAATGAGACAATTCATACTTCAAAAAACTCTGCATGATCTGCACGCTGAGGCAATAGTTTATGCTTTTATTGTAACAAGGTGACGGGAATGTGCAAAATACAACAACCGTTAAGTGAACACAGAGCACACTCTTCCTCCCCCTCCTCCTCCGCCCCCTTCTTCTTCGTCTTCTTCTTCTTCTTCTTCTTCTTCTTCTTCTTCTTCTTCTTCTTCTTATTATTATTATTATTATTATTATTATTATTATTATTATTATTATTATTATTATTAATCTGCTCTTATCTCCACCAAATTCTCCAGAAATAGGGACAGGTCTCTGTTCCAAAACAATCACGGTAATATGAAATATTGATATTCTATATTACACACACACCACACACACTTGAAAGAAATAAAATTTTAATTATTTTATTGCAATTTGTTCTAATAAACTAAACATAATTGACTACTTCGATACCGTCTACATTATGGTAAAGAAATCTGTGATTGCCATATTTTGTCCGTTTTTTTCATTTTACCCTTGGGCACCATTATACCCACCAAGTATTTTTTTTAAAACAATGTATGGTGACATTTCATAAAGTAATGTTTTATCATAGGTAATCATAAAAACAGATAAGAGCGGATTTGAGTTTTAAACAAAACCAAACTATGGGGTTGTCTCAAATGTATATAGTATTCCATAATATCCGAAGTTCATCTACACATTTAATAGAGGTGACGTCTCATGTGACTTCTTTCCGTTGCCGTTCAGTGTTCAGCACCCGGCTCGCAATTACTTAGAAGAGGTTCCTTTATTTTCCAGGAATTTTGAAACGAGCGCTCATTTTGCGAAATGTATACGTAGTGCGCACCTATAATCCTTGTGTATACGCATGTATCTAGTTTATATTATCACACAGATGTATGTATCATCTTATTTATAACGAGCAGTATCTCAAAGTGAACGTGCCATAGCTTTTAATTGCAGTGGCAATCCTCTTCGCGGGGGCTCGCGGGGGGGAGGCAATTCGGCGAGCCGCCGCCCCCTCCCCTGCCGGCGTGCCGGCCCCGATCGCCCGGCCGCGCGCAGCCCGCGCCGCTACTACCTGCTTCTGAATATGTATTCGGTTGGGAAATGATTTACTGGGGCAACACTTAATGCGATACGCTGCCATTTATCATGGCTGTATATTGGTGTGCTGCGATGCAGCTCCCCCAAACATAGATCAAGACGAGATCAAATGAGGTGTCCCATTCATCACGGGGTCCGGCCAAACGGCCAGCCCTGCAGGACGGGCTCCGCGCCTGACTTATCTGCACGCGGTAATGAGGATTATGATAATGGACTGGCCGATTTGCTTATCTTACCGCCACCATTACTCTTGCTCGGCGAGAGCTCCCGATCTACACAGCCTCTGCCGCCATCCCAGCCACCGCCACTGCCACGGTTACTGCCACTGCCTCCACGGCTGACGCAGCCAGTGCCATCTCGACCGTCGCCATCGTCACCGCCGCCACTGCCAGCACTGCTACCATTGGTGCCACCGCCGTCACTGCCACTGCCGTTGCCATCTCTCCCAGAATCGCCACCGACATCGCCACCGCGACTGCTCCCTCCACTGTCACCTCCACCGCTACCGTCGTTGCCGTTGCCGTTGTCATCTCCGTTGCCATTGACCCGTCGTCGGCCAGCATAGCGATTCCCTTCACAATAAGCCTCTGCTTAGCGCGCAAGATTGGCTTCAGTAGATTCTCCTGCCTCCATTGGAATCGGATCAAAGCGAAATTGAAACGTGTAAACTCATGCGTAGGACTGGCGTACCCACGGGAAGAATGCTGCTGGTAGCGTAGTGATGGAACGAACGGGCTGACAGCACAACAGAGGCATGAATTTTTTGAAGTGATAATATCTGAATATAACTATCCTCTAGTTACGATCTGAATGACATGAACATGATCATAAAAATAAATCTGTTGAATAACTCAAAACATTGTTAAAAACCAGTTTAAGTATTAAGTAATAGTTTAATAATAGGTTTAAGTATAACACACCACACTTAAAACTTGAAAACTCAGTGATGAACTCATCGAACCGAAATGAAGATTTGAAGAAAAACTATTTTAATGACAATATTAACTATTTTAATGATAATATTTTATTTTAATATAGTACCATACATAACTTTCATAAGAAATATAAGTTGAAAAAAGTTGAACGAAGAACCTCAGCAACGACTTAAACTTTCATATAACGAAGAAAACAATGAATTTTTAAACCCAAGGGGAAGAAGTATGCCATTGTCTTTATTTCTACCCTTACTACGTCCTTAATAAAGAGAAAGTATTGGAATGGTTCAGCGGAAATAGGCAATTTTCGACAAACTAATATTTTAGGCCGAACGAAAAAAAAAATTCCAATATGTAGAAAATATATTCTCTACAAGTTTGTATATTCAAAATCCATGTTTTTGCATCCATGACTCCGAAAAATCGATTGGCCGCAAAACGTCCGCCTGTGCGTCCGTATGCCCGTTTGTACTTATGTATGTCCGTCTGTGCGCCCGTTCTGTCTGTCTGTGCGCCCGTTCTGTCTGTCTGTGCGGCCATTCTGTCTGTCTGTGCGGCCGTTCTGTCTGTCTGTGCGGCCGTTCTGTCTGTCTGTGCGGCCGTTCTGTCCGTCTGTGCGGCCGTTCTGTCCGTCTGTGCGGCCGTTCTGTCCGTCTGTGCGGCCGTTCTGTCCGTCTGTGCGGCCGTTCTGTGCGTCTGTGCGTCCGTTCTGTCCGTCTGTGCGCCCGTTCTATCCGTCTGTGCGCCCGTTCTGTCCGTCTGTGCGTCCGTTCTGTCCGTCTGTGCGTCCGTTCTGTCCGTCTGTGCGTCCGTTCTGTCCGTCTGTGCGTCCGTTCTGTCCGTCTGTGCGCCCGTTCTGTCCGTCTGTGCGCCCGTTCTGTCCGTCTGTGCGCCCGTTCTGTCCGTCTGTGCGCCCGTTCTGTCCGTCTGTGCGCCCGTTCTGTCCGTCTGTGCGGCCGTTCTGTCCGTCTGTGCGGCCGTTCTGTCCGTCTGTGTGCCCGTTCTGTCGGTCTGTGCGCCCGTAAGCATGGAGTGGAGATTAGTAAGAGGGCCATGCCCAATCTGTTATCTATTAAAAGGTATTACCTAGATGTAGAGAAGTTGGCGCGCATGATTTTATCTTCAGTGAATGAAAAAATGGTAATAAATATAAAATTGTTAATAATAAATATTATATATATATATATACACACATACACACACATATATATACGTATATACATACATACATATATATATGTATATGTGTATATGTTGTAACATATACTCTATATAATGGTGTGTAACAGTGTAACAATGTTATGTATAAAATAATGGACTCCTGAGCGGTGTTGATGGTCTAGTTTCCTCCGGTGAGCAACAGCTGCAAAACTATGTAGATGAATGTAACACGCTACTGGTCACACATATAAACCAATATCTATACATGGATTGACAGTTCTCGAATTCGACCTTTTACTGGATTAGGTTAAATGTTAACTGATGCTAATAATTGGATTGCTATTCACGCCCTTTATGGCACTAGGTAATCCAATTGTTTAACACTATTTATCATATATTATTTATTATTATTTTCTGTCAAATTGTTTTTTTAATTATATTCTTATATATTATTTATGTTATGTTAATACGTATATTTTCTGTTATTATGTTATTCTGCTAGATAGCCTTCATTGCAATGCACTACATAAGAGTGCGGCTTTTGATAGAGTTATAACATTATATACACCCAATTAAATCTAAATTATTTAATGTTTCGTTGATAGTAGTCTTGCCCGACTCCCCGTGCTAGGGTCGGCAAGGTTGTATTACGATTGCTAAGTGGTGGTGGCAGTGGGAGGTATTTAGCCAAGATCAGTATGATATGATAATGGAAAAAAAATAATAAGGAGAAACTATATTATGTTTTATTATCAAAAGAAAATTATTTTGTGAATTGCAATAAATTAATTTATCCCCTAGATTATCCTTTGCCACATTGAATTTATTCTGAGAAATAAGAGGATTAATGTTTCAACACATTTCTCGTCGCATTGTCAAGTAGAAATCTCTTTGTAATTTAGCAATATTTCTTACACCAGCACCACAATACTCGCAAAAAGGTAATAATGGAAATGGCGAGTATGTTAGTAGTATTACATTACTATTGTCAAAAATGTGACACACGTATTTGATCGATCCCTTGAATGATGGGTATATTGTATTAAATAAAAATATGTTCCCAACTTCGAATAAGTATTTTAGACAAATCTGACACTCATTTACAAGTCAATCGGCGTATTATAAATACTTTGCGTCTGTCCATATTTCTGCAATATTTCTTCTTTTTAACCGTCTTTGGGAGAAAGTAATTAAACAATTTGTTGTGTATATTCTCTTGTTCTTTCAGCCATTACATTTGCCAATGCACCTCAATTGAAATCATTTTTTTCATTTGAAGTAAACGACATTCTTTATCCCTGTATTTTCACAGTAATTTAATGGGATTACAGTGATTGGGACCAATGATATAATGGTATATAACGATGTGATGAAATTTATGAATCCTGTGAAAACCACTAACGCCAAGAACTCTAGCGCCTAAACCATTCTCAGTGATTCCCAGAAATATCTTCCGATAGATCTTGCTCAATTTGAGTCCTTGAAAATTTGAAATATGTCTTATAATTTTAAGGTATATTTTTACAAACTTTAAACAAGATTTTAAATATTTTCACTAAAACGGTTTCAATTTTTTAAAATATTTTTGATCTAATTGATGATAGTGCGCTTGCAAATGGTAAGGGTTCTGTTTTCATTCATTTTTCTAAACGAATATTGAGAAAGTTAAACCTTTTTTATTAACACTCCTATACCTCCATAGTTGAATTTAGAGATTATCCGCAATCTATTTGCAACTTATTCGGTACTTTCAATGATTTGGTAAACACTTTTTCAACGTGTTAGTAGTTTACGTGTATATTTAATACATTTTCCAAAACATACAAAAACAGTATTTTCTGAAAAAATAGCTACTTTTTTCTTTAATTTTTGTTCATGTACTGAACAATCCGCCTAATCAATGGCGTAATTGACATTTTTGTTACAACCTTTTCCAAAAAACAACAACAAAAGGTAAGTGACATTGTTTTCTTGGGAGTAGAGAGATCTTGCACGTGGGAAGTAATATATTTCTTTATTCACCAAAGCTACTGAAAAGATAAATATAAAAACTAAATATAAAAGACGTGAATACGACTTCAAAACATAAAACAGCCCTGGGAAAGTAAAAAAAAATCGAACGTATATGTAATCTTTCTATTCGGTAATAACTTAATTTATGAATAAACTTTCTGTCATGTTCTTAGTTTTACAATAGCCATTGAAGGTGAAATAAATATTAACACATCAAACATAAAGCATATTTTTATTTAAATTGTAATTTTTAAATTACATTTTACTCAACGTTTGGGGCGGCAATTGCGCCCATCATCAGGCATCTGAAATTTAAAATTGAAAACATCTCAACATTCAAATAGTTCTTTAAATATAATTTGAACATTGAATTTATACAAATATCAACATGTGATGTACGTAAAGATGTGCTAATATAAACAAATTGAAACTTACCCATATTGAGGCTATGTTTATAAACTCATTTGTGATATAAATACATCATAAATATTTTCTTAGCTAAATATTAACGTGTAACGACGTAAACATTCCGTTAACAACTATCAACATTCGAGCATTCATGGCCGGGCATCTCTGTGCTCCCTGGGTGTTCTCTTCTGCAACCAGGAATCGCGTCCTGCCATCGCTATACAGCACTGTTCCTTGTGGCCGGGTGGTGCAATGACGCCACGCTTTACTGCATTAGCCATACCTACCATTGCAAACATGTTTGGCTGATCTGTTAGAAAAGTACTCATACAGCAGAGCTTAGGAAAGACATTACCCGTTGGCCGCGCTTTTGGCGTTGTTTACCGCAATGTTTTGTTAGTGTTGGCGTTTCGCCCGTTTGGTGTTTCAGAGCTCCGTATTGCAGCAGATCTCTCGGGCGGCGCGACCACCTGAGGGTCAACGGTGGTCAGCAGTGTGGGGCAGTGCCTACGTCACAATCAGCAGTGGAGGGGGAACGTAGTTTGGGGAACAGTTTTTTTATGTGTAATTGAATTATATTTCAATGCAAATATAGCATTGTCATACATATTGGTCATTATTGTGTTCTCAATCATGGTGTTTATGGTCTTCTTCTTCTTCTTCTTCTTCTTCTTCTTCTTCTTCTTCTTCTTCTTCTTCTTCTTCTTCTTCTCCCTCAAGCATTAGACCGGTTTGTCCGTTGCGCCTCCTTGATCTAACCATCTTCTCCTGGGTCTACCAACGCTTCCTCTTCCTTTAGGGATGTACTGAAGCACTTGCTTTGGAATACGGTCGTTTTCCATTCTTTCCAGGTGTTTATGGTATTTCTCATTTTGGTATTAAGACTTTTTGGTATTAACCTGGATTTGCTCCCGAGCTAAATATCTATATTTTTAGTTGTTTTTTATCTATATAATGTGAAAGGTCTCGGTTGTGTTATAGAATTTTGTTTCTCAGGTAGCTCGCGGATGTTATTTTTGATGTTCATGTAAACTAGTTCTCAATTTTCTCGCTTGGTGTGATCTATTGATTTCAAATTACAGTCCATACAGGAATTTTTATGGGAACATTTATTTATAAAGGTTATTGTGTGACAGTCGGAATAATATAAAATTGAAATAACTTTATTTTATAACAGCAAATTTTACGTGCTTAGTCATTTTTCGAAACACTAAATGTATGTTCCAAATATTTATATTATATTATTATTTTATTATATTTTATATTTTTAATATTTTCTTCTAAGTGTTTTGTTAATATTTTGAAGTCAGTATTACGTTTTAAAATTATTATTCTTGCTCCAAAATTTCAGCAGTCAATTTCGTTCTTCACCATGTTTTCAATGTTATGGATCCTGCCGCTTCACTTGGCTCCTCCTTGTCTTCCGCCTCCCTCGTCTAAGTCCTTCCATCTGTCCTCAGATCTCTTCTGTGACTCTCCTCCTGTAGAACTTCACGGTTATGAGTTTATTGCAGGTAGCAGCGAATGCTCGGTTTATAAGTCCTGTAGCAGACTTGTTCATATTGTCCAGGCGAAGTCCCGCGGCGAGATTGTAACCTTTCTCGAGAAACGTTTGATCATTGAATCAACCTTCACACGCCACTTTTGATATGTTGCTCGGATTGGCATGTGGCGACCACACGCGAATCGTAATCTGAGCAGGCCCGGCGCAACGATTGGGCCAAGTAGACAGATGCCTCGGGCGCAGACCACGGGAAGGCCAGGATACAATGACTACAGTATATTCTAAAGGAGCCCATACACGTTTCAAATAAGTTACAGTTGATCATGGATCGCCAGCAAAGTCCGTTCGCCCGCGGACGCGTCAACAATTACGGTTTCATCGTTTAGGACTTTTATTGTTAGAACATTTCTTAACCCTATGACCCTATGTGTAAGTTACACCTTTCAACTTGTATCGGATGTGAACAAAAAATCCGGAAGTGCCGCCATTCGTAATCGCAATTGGAATCTCCTGGGATCTCATAAACCAGGCGATCACCAGATGAAAAACATACAGGTGACATTGTCATCTGTGTCCCTACCAAATGGATCGCAAGTACCAAATATTTAATTATTCAATTGTTGCAAGTTCGTCAATATTTAATATGTTGCTTCAATTATTTTCGGTTTTATTCTGGGGTCCACCGTTCACTCTTGCCACTGTTCTCAGGGTACCTGAATGACATTGATAGGCAAGCGACTTTGTTATATTCAGAGCAGGAATTTCCGCATTTTCCCTTCGTAGACCCCTTTTAAGAGAATATTTGTTCCATTTCTTACATTTTTCCTATAATATACAGTATCCGTAATTATGACAAAAAAATTGCACATAAATGCCTTAAAGATAACAATTTCGTACCTCACTCTTCTCGTAAGTGTCTCGATTTTTCAGTTATCAAAGACGTTTCCACTTTTGAATAGCTGAGTTTCTAATTTTCAATGAAACGCAATGGTTCCAACGATGGCAATGCAGAGTGTTTGTTTAGAACTGGCCCCTCAATTTCTCCAGTGCGTATTGCAGAAAGTACTTTTTGAGGCAATGGGGTATCGTTGTCAACGCATAGTTATAATTTCTTCGGTTTGCTAAACGTCCTAATTCCTTAATTTCCAAGAATAAAAGACGGATATGAAAGAAGAGGCGCGAATTTGAAATTTATTATTATACGTTTTGTTGCTCTGTGTCTGAGAACAGTTAATTAAATCTATTTTTTTGTAATCAATGGAATCTTCATTATACCGCAAAAGGTGCCAGTTTATATTTGCCTACTGACCATCAATCGATCTGTTTATCATCATTGACTCTTCAATATTTCTTCGACCCGCAGGGTGTCTAAACCGTTTTGGGGATCCCTGGTTTAGAGTCTAATCCATCTGTCTTAAAATTTCTTATCGAGACCTACGCGCGTCTCCTGGTTCATGAGAGCGTATTTTCTGAACTGCTGGGAAATGCGCAATGTTACCCGCCCCCATTTTTGTAGCACAAGCAGGGCTATTGCTGTTCAATTTCACAAGCAGGGCTATCGCTGTTCAATTTCACAAGTAGGGCTATCGCTGTTCAATTTCACAGACGCAGTTACAGTTACAAAAAAAGTTTTGATTTCTTCACCAATGTGCGCACTATATTTTGGAAAACGATTTTTTATGTTTTGTTTAGCAGTATTTTTGCTGATGCAAGCCATTGGATATCGCTTGCAATCAAATCGTGAATTTCCTTTTACGTTAACGACCCACCAGCAGAATAATTTCATAACTTCAGCCTGCCATAGAACAGTAAAATCCATTAATGCAGACTTATAACCATGTAATACGTAAATACAAGAGTAGATTTTCTATCGAAGTTTATTTTACCTGGAGAAGACTGTCACACTCTAGACTTATCCGTTTATTGCAAGTTTTTCTGAATTATCTCATCACAACATTCTGTCTCTGCAATGCCTTCTACTTGTGTCTACAGCGTCCTTTCATTATTACTCAAGCCTTCGTCTGTACCTCAACTCACTCCCTCTTCTCTTCCTGCCCTCCCCCCTCTTGCATACCCCTCCCCCATGGTGCGACGCGGTGTCTGTGATTTGAGAGACCTTTTGGCACTTACACGCTCTGCGAGTTGCTGCAGTACAGCGCGAGTCGTAATTGAGATAATTCTTATTAAAACTGTCTTCATTACCTCGCACCAGTGGGAATGCAAATGTCCGCAGAACAGGGATGCTGGCGGCGCACGTGGGAGGCGGGGTTGGGTGGGGTGGGAAGAAGAATGGAGCGAGGGGGCGTGGCGGGACGGAGCGGGGCGGGGCTGCGCGGGGCGGGCCCGTTGTCCCTGTTGTTACTCGGAGTCGGCCCAGCCTTCGAGGCGCTGGTCACATTTTCATCATGTTCCTCTGCTCTCTACAGGATGTGCCGGATGCGTCGGATGTAGACAAATCTTTGTGTAGTAAATAGAACGTAGTTATTTGTGCGTAAATAGAACGTAGTAATTCTTCCTGTGCACAGTTTGGGGCAATCAAGAGGTCTCATTCGACGCGTGTCAGTCTGCTAGAGGGGAACTGGCAATTTTTTCGTATCCTTCAAAAACAATTATTTTTATATTTTAAAAATAGATAGCACATAAGCACAGATGTAACCTTGGGAAGGGAAGCATGGAGAATACAAATGGGTATTGTTTTACATTAACAAGAAATAAGCAAATTCCCGCAAATATCGCAATAGTTGAGACAGCGTTTATTGCTCTTATCTCTTTCAACGGACTCCTGAGCATAAAGGAGAGAAATTCTTAAATAATGTTCTTGCATTCTCTTGAGTCTGAATACATCACAATATCACATACATTTTTAGCTGTTTGTTCGCGGCGCACGGTGCTTGGACACTTGTACAAACCGAACAAAAAGTTTCACGTTCTCCTATGCTAGTATACTAGCTTAGAATGGCGTCTCTCCACGACTCGGGGACTCAGTGTTCGAGATCCGACGATTGAGGATTTTCGAAACTAGCTAGATAGCTAGGTAGATTCAGCGGCTTTCCCGAGGAGAATTTTTGCGGCAAGCAACTCTGATCGATTGTTTTCCTTTATTTTTCCGATCACACCTATGCCGGAGAAGTAACTAACAAACGGGTCCTGGATCGCGCGCGTTCTTTCCTTCCTCTTTCTTGTCCTATCCTCACCCCTTACACCCACTTACACTGACACGCCTAGACCAAACAAGTCGGGAGACCGGCTGACTGCTTAAAGCTGGGGCAGTGCCTCGCTGGGAGAGATACGTGGAGGTGGAATCATAGGTTGGTGTCGGATCTCATCATGCACCGAGGATCCCACCGTGCATCGCCACATCCCGGGATTGAACATTAACTACACTTAGGAGACTAATGACCATAGCCGTTTTTGTGCCCGGAAACGTTTTATCGATCAATGAACGAAAGCATGAAGTGTAGTCGGCTGTCACGCGCTGGGCATCGTGTAGGTCGTAATTGATAAGTGTGTGAGCATCGCATCCTCTATTCTTGGCGGCTCGCCTTCGGATAATCCCTCATTCTGATAGCACAGGGTTGAGATATCTCAGGGCAACAACGGTTACCTCTGCAGTCTCTGACAGAAAGAACGAAGATTTGGAGAATCCTAGTGGTAAGACTTTCGACTCTACCTAGAGAGCTAGGCCGAATTCAGCCGTTGTCTGGAGGAGAATTCTACAGGCCAGCTGCTCTGATCGGTAGCTATCCCTGGTTTTATCGGATCAATACCAGGTGAATTGCGGACCAGAACCTCAACAAGCATGGAGCCCGCGATTTTTCCTT
Organism: Gryllus longicercus; assembly: GCA_038098605.1. Classification (NCBI taxonomy): domain Eukaryota; kingdom Metazoa; phylum Arthropoda; class Insecta; order Orthoptera; family Gryllidae; genus Gryllus; species Gryllus longicercus. The sequence goes on along the minus strand of JAZDUA010000629.1, from coordinate 241,838 downwards.
CCACATTTCCATTTCCTAACAAATTCCAACTTCCTGACACTTGTCATTCCGTGTTCTAAGTGATTTCGTCGGTCAGTGCGTGTAGCCGGGACTGTCAGGACACCCTGTAGAGAGCCAGTAATTGATACGTCTGCCGCGTGTCGCGTCCGTCCCGGCTCGTCCCGTGCCGTCCCGTCCGTCCCTCCTCTTCTCGTCCCGCGGCGTCGCGCGCTGCAGCGGCGCGAGCGCGAGCGCGAGCGCGTGAGGGGGGGGGGAGGGGCGCTGGGGGCTACAAGCAATTACCGCGCTTACGGAGAACTCGCCTCGCAAATCACGCGTCCGGTCCCTCTAAATAACTCGCCATTATCATAATTGTGTAAAAGCGGCTGCGCTACCGCCACGTCCTATCTGCTGGCTGTAGTCTTTTTGTCGCGAGTGGCAAATTTACGTGAAAATATGAAGTTAGCGGTCGGCCGACCGCGCGGGGCACGTTCGCCCAGGGCGCGCGGACGCCGCCCCGCCTCGCCTTCCCCGCCCTCTCCTCCCCCTCCTTGCCCCTTCCCGTTACGAGCCATCCTCAGCCCCTCTTCCTTGCACTTTCGTGCTCCGCAGCGCCTCGCAGCTTGCCCGCTCCCCGCGCAGTCTCCCTCCCGTGGGCTTGGCCCCTCCGTGCTACGGTCACCGCATTCGCTTGTGCTCTCGTCTTTCTGTACTCTCCCCACCTCGCCGTGTAGTGCACCGCTTCGCTCAGCCTGCTGGCTCTCTTTTCTGCACCAACCCCCGATATCATGTCACGATCCCTGTTCCGCCCTCCTGAGATCCGTCCCGTCATCCCCTCCCCGTCCTTTTTCTCCCCTTTAGTCTCCCTTTCCTACCATTCCCACCTCTTCCTTCCAGCTTCCCTCCGCTTCCTTCCCCTTTCTCATTCTCTCCCCTGCCATTGTTTTTCCTCCCATAGCCTCCTTAATCGAAGAAGTGGCATAATCGGGTTAAGAAAATTGGAATAATTTCAAAAACTATGAGAGTTATTGACAATTTTTCAAAAGCGCTTTAATAAAATTCTGTAAAAACAGGCTTTCATTGTTTTTTTAAACTGCCCTTCTTCTGAACATTATATTCTCTTAGAATACGTCAAAGTGGCATTCAAGTTTGATTATAACACCGGGGTTCCTTAAAACGTTCACGAACCAGTAAAAGTTCTTTGGTTCATTTCTGCAGAGAAAATATGGAATATTTAGATCTATTCTGTGAACCAATATTTTTCCTCGGAAACTAAAAAAACATAGCGAAACGAATACTTCCTATTCGGACAGTTTTCTGTGTACTATTCGTTCGTACTGTTGTCTGAAGAATACATTGTGTTATATTTCTTTCTTAATGCAATCAGTTCTTCAATATTAGATCTTCAAATCATCTTCTATACACGTTTCTTGAAATATGAGAATTTTTATCATTATGTTGCGTCATATGGTGACAATATGTTTTCGAACTCCATCAATAGGCATACTAGAAATTTATTTTCCCATATACGCACTATCGCAGCGTAATTGGTTGAGGGGCTCTTTGTTGTTCTGAAAATCTGTGATTCAAATCCAAACCGACAACAGGGTATTTTTTTAGAAATTTTGTATGTATAGAAAAATTGTACATTATTGTATGTATTTCGCAAATGACTTAGAAATCAATTGTATACGTGGAATTATATATATATATATATATATATATATATATATATATATATATATATACATATATATATATACATACATAATAAACGTTTTATTATCAATGTCTATATATATTTTCTGGTCTCTTAGCCGTCGTTTCGTTAAGTTTTATTAGAAGAATGATGTGTTAGTAGCGTAAAAGTAGTAGTAATATATTACCTAGCCATTACTAATAAAACGATAAAATTATTAACAGTTAATTAAATAAACAGTTTTTGTATTGTTTGTTTATTTTGTAGTCAAATGAACAGAAAGAGAATAACTGGGTTAATGGAAGGTGTTCTTTCTTCATTTAAATGTGTTGTGTTAGTGATCACCTACTGCACTGGAACTTTTATTTTCCGACAGAATGCTTTACGGCTGTTGGCTACCCAACGTCACGCCTGCAGATCTCACCTTGGTCTGAGGAAAGGGGAGAGATAAGAGCTGCATGAACACAATTGAAATGTTGCTTTTCGCCAACGGACGAACATTAGCCTGATCCCAAATATTTGTAAGTAGATATAACTATTTTCTTGGGTGGCGTAACTTGTTTTGCATTATCTTTCTCTAGGGTTAATTTTAATAAATATTTTAAGTTACAAACATGCGGAAGTGCAATGAATTTTAAAGTAAAATTTGTGTGATAAATATGTGCATAAAAATGTGTTACCTGCTTTATTAATACAACGGTTTTGACGCCAGACTTGAAGGAACGAACGGACAAATCCTGTAGAATTTTCTAATTATACCTTAACTTCTCTCCAAATTAACACATCTCAGTCGTCATTTTTTGTGAAACGCATTACAAATGGTAGAACAGAAAACTAAATATTTTCACGAAAATATCACCACAAATTTGACAATTATGACTGCTTTTCATACAACTAAATCGTGTCGCGACATTGAGACGAAATTCACAGAAATTCGCGAGTCGCGACGCCGATTGCCTTTGTTGTATTCCAATCTGATATTCCCTGACGTCTAGCAATATTTACGTTCTCCCTACCGCTATCGCAGAGGAGTTATGTAATGCTACGCGAAAAAAGGTGAATTATCGGCTGAATAACTCACAGGCCCATGGCAACAAAAAATTGGATAAATTCAGATGCTAAATGTAGAATGAAAACGCTAGCGGCTAAACGGTTCTGCCGATTTTCTCCTAAATTGATATTTTCAATCGATCTGGCTGATGTTGAGGCCTCTTGACTTTGAAACCGATATTTTAATGCGGGGTGTATTTTACATAACACCCCTGGGACTTTTCAAAATTTTCACAAAATGGCTCCATCATTTTTTATTAAACTTTGTTATTAGATTGTTTAAAGGGCTTTAAACAATCCAATAACAAAATTTAAAGGGTTTCAAGAGAATGCCGCAAGTCTCATGTTCGTTAAACCCCGAAAAACTTTGTAGCCGTTTTGGAGAAATGTTTTAAAATGCCCTCCAGGGCTTCAACTAAATTATCTCCAAAATTTAAAGAATTATTTTCAAAACCGCAAGGCCTCGATTCGGGCCAGATCGTCAATTGAAAATTCATTTTGACAAAAATTCTATGAATTGATTAGGCACTAGTGTTGTTCACAAACAGACAGACAGACTGACATTCTAAAACAAAAACAACACTTTCTTGATAACTGAGGACCACAAAACGTGTTTTTTCCGTTTAAACTCGAAATCGATTTACTATAGCATTATATACATACCTCTCTAAATGCGACATTTGTTACTCCGTACGTCTGTCAGGAGAGAGTAAAAATAAATAAATATATAAATAAAGAAATACACTATCACCCACCCTTGAGCAGGTTATATGCAAATATAGAACACCAATTACAGAAGCCGAAAGCCTTCCCGTCATAGTGCAGTTGTTATGTTATTGCATATATAATATGCATATATCGGTAAACGAGTTGCAGATATTATTTTTCTGCATTGCTATCAAAATAGTAACTCGCCCTTGCCTCTACTGCAATCAAAAGGTAAATTGCAAAATAAAAAATATGCATAATTATTGCTAATACCTACTTTATTTGTGACAAATATACTATATATGAACTTGATCTGCGAATTTTGCTGTTTTTGTTCTATATGGTTCCCTAGAAGTCATCTATCGATTCGAATAATACACGATTTTTGGAAATTTTATAAACACATGAAGAATTGCAAACTAGCAATTCTAATAGTTTTCTTATCGATAAATCTAAAGTAACGATATTTGAAGAAAGGATTATTTATAACCAACAATATTGAAAGTAAACGTGTATGAGAATCTAAAAGAATTGCCAAGGAATAAATTATGGCTATAGTTTCAGTGCAATCTGAATCTTTATAATTATATTCGTAGTTTTCTATATAAAACAGAAATACTCGAGTGTAAGTTTCCAGTCTTCTGAACGTTATTCATTTTTGCAACGTTGTCGTCTGTGCGTCTATTTTGTTTCTTTTCCTAAAGTCTGTGATTCTTCAAATCAGATTTATTCACATATTTTGCTGCTTTACAGAATTATTGTTTCAAACTCATAACCGTTCCCGCACATCACCCGCCAAACCCTCTAATCTTTTTGCTAGCAGTTTCATATCATTGCGAATCGCGTGAATAAAATTAGTGATAATGTAACTGGACAAGATGTACCAGTGAAGAATACCATCATACTGAGGTATCAATTAATCATCGGTAGCGAATATACGACAGGAAATGTATTAAGGACCCTTGTGTGGGAATATCTGATGTGAGCGAAAAGTCAGCAACATCTCGAGGCGGCGTGCGCGGTAAAGCTTTCTGTGTGTCTTGAATGTACCTAATGAGAAGGCGAATGGAGAATCCGCGACATCTAACTCTTACATCAGGGGGCTAAAATAATTCCTCCACGAGGCAGCACGGCTGGCGAATTTGTCACACGCCGGATGTAAATCTGTCGCTACCGCTACCTTCTCCATTGTGCGCGCAATGAAATAGGTCCTGGCGGAATTAGACTTACAAGTTAATGAGCGACGTGAGCCAGATTATGGAGCAGCGCTCGCTCGGCAATGTGAAGGAAATGAACAATCTTGCCAGTCAATCAAATGATTAGTAATAGTGTCAGGAAAATTGGAAGTCAGGAAAATTGGACTATATTGGGGAATAAGAGTTTAGGAATAAAGGTGTATAAAGAGGACACATTTCTGGAAAAATTATTAGGATTCTCGAAAAGAGTGAAGATGTTCTTTTTAGTGGAAATAATGATACATTACAGGTAGGTGAAAATCCACAGAGGAAGCTGAGTTTATGGAAGAGTGACTGTAAAGATGCAATCGGTTTGTTAATAAGAGTTGGATGGTTTAGTGTAGGGTGACGGTTGTTAGGTTAAGGGGGGATGCTGTATTGAGCTATATCTTTGACTGATGCTATATCTTAGAGATATAGATGATTGCTGATGATACTGATGCTATATCTTATCTATATTCTTAGAGATAACTTACTAGTTTACCGTATCCTTTTTGTCGTCACGAGACTGATGTGGGATTCTCATTTATATCGTCGGCCAATAAGATAACTTGGATATATTACGGGTAGGGTATGGGTAATAACGTTAGTGGTAAACAATATTTCGGTCTAAACAGAGCGAATATTGCTCTTTGAGCTTTGGGGGGATTTAGTGGTATGTGCCATTTAACGTACCAGGATTTAAGAATTGAGAAGCTGTAGGTTGGAGAGACTGATGTTAATGTCGAGAGAAGAGGGGAAAAAAGCTGTATCATCAACGAATGTGGACATTTCTGATATCAGATAATATCATATAATATCTTGTTGCGTATTGATCAGTTTATGTTACCGTATGTGCATCAGTTTTCACAGAAGCCATAAGATATTTACTTTTAATTTGCTATTGCCCACTAAGTGTCTATACTTGCTGATGCTACACTTCTCATTTCTTGATTTTAAATTATTTGTTGCGCCAACCACGATAACTATCCTGCATATAGTGTAAAAACAGTAACAGTCCTGGAATGTTATGTTCGTCACATTCATTTAAAACTTCATCTTGCAGTATAATGGACGTGACAGGTTGGGATCTTTTTTAGTTGTAGTCCTACTACATTCAGACCACAAGTGGCTAACTCAACATTTTTTAAATATTTTGTAACGTTACTCTTCTTCTACTCACTCGTTCATTTATTACCGTGGTATAAACTTAATTTGATGTTTTCGTTGCCATTTGCCCAGGAAACTCAACTAATTATTTGCATCTGTTTTATCATACTCTATTAAGAAATCCATATTCCCTACATTTCAGCGGGCAACTCCATAATTCTTAATAATGGGCGATATATTTCCATGGAACGGATCAGGTTGTGCCCATGTTGTTGGGTTTTAAAAGTGTATCGAATTTCCCATTTTCGAGCGTTTGCAAGGTCAACACGCACAGTGACCGAAAAGGGCATTCATCGCGGGCATTGGCGTGCGGAGCGCGCGGAGCGAAGCAGAATTATTGTCCGAGGAGCCCGCTCCGGCCGGGGCGGGGGCAGGGGCGGGGGCCGGTGGGCGTGGCGCGGGGGCCGAGAGGGAGGGGCGGCGCCGGCGCTGATGAACGACGTCGGGAGGGGAGGGGCGCTGGCAGCCACAGGAAGTGGGCACGCTGGACGCGGGAGCTGCGCGTTCGCGCGTCCGCGAGGCCGCCGCATAAGGCAAACAGCCGCGTGATGGATGGGGCGGCGACGGAGGCGGCGCAGCGGGGCCGGCGGGCGCCGACCTGCGCGCCCAGTTACTGGAGCGCCCCGCCCTCCGCGCCCCGCTCCCTCACCGCCCGTTTCGTTCCCGCTCCGCTCAGCTACCGCCCCGCTTCGTTCCCGCTCCACTCCGCTACCGCCCCGCTCCGCTACCTCCCCGCTCCGCTACCGCCCCGCCCCGCTCCGCTACCGCCCCGCCCCGCTCCGCTACCGCCCCGCTCCGCTACCGCCCCGCTCCGCTACCGCCCCGCTCCGCTACCGCCCCGCTCCGCTACCGCCCCGCTCCGCTACCGCCCCGCTCCGCTCCGCTCCCGCTCCGCTCCGCTCCCGCTCCGCTCCGCTCCGCTCCGCTCCCGCTCCGCTCCGCTCCCGCTCCGCTCCGCTCCCGCTCCACTCCGCTCTGCTCCCGCTCTGCTCCCGCTCCGCTCCGCTCCCGCTCCGCTCCGCTCCCGCTCCACTCCGCTCTGCTCCCGCTCTGCTCCCGCTCTGCTCCCGCTCTGCTCCCGCTCTGTTCTCGCTCTGCTCCCGCTCTGCTCCCGCTCTGCTCCCGCTCTGCTCCCGCTCTGCTCCCGCTCTGCTCCCGCTCTGCTCCCGCTCTGCTCCCGCTCTGCTCCCGCTCTGCTCCCGCTCTGCTCCCGCTCTGCTCCCGCTCTGCTCCCGCTCTGCTCCCGCTCCGCTCCCTCTCCGTTCCCACCCCCCTCTCCGCCACCACTCAGCTCACGCCCCGTCCTCGCCCCGCTCTCGCCCTGCTCTCGTCCCGCTTCCTCTCCGCTCCACCCCGCTCTCGTCCCGGTCCCATCCCGCTCCGAGCTCTCCGGCAAGCCTGCTTCCCCCTTCATTTCGTCCTGACCATCGTCGCCTTCTGCCGCCCGGCTAAAACCCTCTCCCACCTACAAAATCTTACCTTCCACCTCACCTGAAATCATCTTCACCTCATCACATCTCAGCTTACCGCATCACCTCACCACCTCACAATACAACTCTCCCTCACTTCTCGATCTCACTCGCTACTCCTGCTCACCGTATGACCTCACTCATCTCATTTCACTACCCACCTCACCTCACCTCACGTCACCTCCTCACTTCACCTCACCACACCACCTCACTTCACCTCACCACCCCACCACATCTCACGTTATGTCACCACCTCACATCATTCCCATCAACCCTCACCGCAACGAATCTCTTTACCTCACCTCCTCACTTTACAACCCCTCACGGAGAAGCTATTGTAAATATAAACGTCGCAAGAGGCTAGACAAAGAAATATATTTTTGGTATTTATAAAAAAAAGATAGAGTAAAATATTGTTTGTCATCTCATAGCGTACATTTTCACTATCCCTACCAAAAATTGAAAGAAAAGATTTGAAGCCGTTGTCGAGAAAAGTTTGATTTTGTTATTTTTTTAAAATTGCATATAATTCATGCAATATCGCGGGTTAACTACTAAGAATTTCAAAAAAAGTATAGAATGTACGTTAATGAAAGGTCTAATAATGGGCAACACATTTATTTGAAGGAAAAATCTCTATCTTCAATTTTGTAGTTGTAGAAAGAAGCCATAAAAATTTAACTTTTGAATGTTTCAAAAATTTATTATATTTATAAGAATATATGCTGTAAATATTGTCACATAATATTTCTCGGAAACTCAACCGTTTTCTGTGATAACTAGCTCAAAATTTCGCATTTTCAGAAACGTTCAAACGTTATTTTCTCAAAAAGAGCTCAAATTTTTTTCTTCAATCTTTTTCAACAGATGGTGCTAATTGCACTCTTATGATGACAACTTTACTGTAGACATTTTTTTAATTACACAAATTTAATGATCTTGAAATAACTTTCACGCCGTTTACGAGGTCTGTATTGTGCTGCCCCGCCATTCGACTGGGTTTGATCAGAGAAACCACGGAAAACTACCGAACAAAGCAGTCGGCCGCTAAAATTCTCCTTCACACAGTAACAAAACTCGACCTGTCTATCAACCTGGTGTCGAAAATATTATCACCGTGAGGACACGAACTCAGGATCTCCGGTCAGTGGAATTTCAAAGATATTAGTTGATGCCCAGCGCCACCTTACCAGGTCAGCGGTTAAGGAAACCTAACTCGGCCTCATTGGTAGTGTATATCATTTATATTTCATGTTCATAGATCCATTAGTTTACTCAAATCGGTTCATGAAGATGCACAGGAAGACACCTGTGTAATTGAATATAAGGTTTCTTGAAACTTGTTGTTTCTTGAAAGAGTCAAATTATCATAGTGAACTACCCAAAATATCTCAATACCTCCCGGTAGAAATGACGTTCCAGATACATTTATCATGGAAAGATTCACTGTCCCGAATTCTGTCCAAGAGCTCGTGCTTCGGAATTGGTGCTTAGCTGTATGTATTTGATGTCTCATCGCTCACTCTTCATCTCCGCTTGTCCCCGAGCCCCAGTCACTTGTGGGAATGCTCTCCCCTTTGCCTCCATCCCACGTGTCCCGCCTCTTTCAGTTGCTATCTTGTGGCCGAGGGCAGATCAATTGGGCGTTTGCGCACCTCCCTTCCGTTTCTTTCCCTTTAACCACCGCCTCTCTCCGCCTCATCCTCCTCTGCCTTCTCATCTTCTCCTTCACTATCCCCATCCTCCGCTACCGCATCCTCGCCCTCTGCCGCCTCCTACTCTTCCATGGCCTCTTCCCCCACCACCTGGTCTACTCCATGCGCTTTATTAACAGCCTCACCTGTTATGATAAATGGTAATACGCACATTGATTTTTAATAGGCGTTACCAGGGCTTTGGCTGCTCCGTTTAATGGTTATTTATTCATTTCACCTTGCTCGCACCGCCCATAAACCTATACCTCCGCGGACACCGTTGCGGGCTGAAGCGGAGCTGAGGTGGGGGTAGGATCGGAAGACTTTGGCTGTGTCTGTGCCTGTGGGTGGAGCAGGGGAGGGGGATGGGGCAGGAGCAGTAGCAGGGGGAGTGGCGGTGGCAGGGGGGGGGGGAAGAGAGGGTACTGTATTTGGGGCTTGTGTTGGAAAGGAAGTAGGTGCTTGGGTGCGCTGTGGATGGGGATGAGAATGGGTTTGGTGAAGGACTTGAGGAAAGGAGGTTTGGTCTTGGGATATATATCGGAATAGGAATGGGAGCGGGTATAGGGATGTGGCTGTCGGTAACTCTCGAGATAGATCTGTGGCCGGGATTGGGTATGGAGCTGGGGATAGAGCTGGAGATGAGGCTGCGGATTGGACTGGGTCTGGGCCTGGATTTGGGTATGGGATTGGTGATGGGAATGGGAATAGCGATGAGGATGGGAATGAAGGTGGAGCTACAGTTGGGACTGCGGCGGGGGCTGGGTTTGGTGATAGGAATGGCGCTGGGCCCGGGGATGAGGAAGTAGCCTGGTGCAGAAATTGAAAAATGTCCCCCGTTTCTTTACTTTCCGTTCGCAGAGTGGGTGCATTCTTGATCGCCGTCCAAGGTTCGTTCCACTTCCATTTTGTTGGTTTTATTGCACACTCAAATGTCCATTTTTCTATACGCGCAATTATATCTTCGTTTTAATTCCGAACACTTCCTAATAATTACTCATCATAAAGTCATTTCTAATTCATGACGCTATCGTCCGCGATCAAAAGTATCGCGTTAAAATTACAAGTTACGATTTCAATTCTAATTTAGCAATACCGAAATTATCATCCTCACATCCGATCGCTACCGGATCTAGGCATAGTCTGTCCCGTTTGTTCATTCTGCGCGCCCTTCATTTGTCCCAGAGCCCTGCGCGACAAGTACACAAACGCGTCAGCTCTTGCTTCTTCGGCGCATATCATTCGATTACTTTTTTATATTTATTCTATCTTGGCCATTGGCCATCTGCAGCCGCATGCGATAGAAACATTAATAATATTTATATACAAGAATCAGTTGAAGACAGAAGAAACAGAATAAACTGCAATTTAGTTTTAGATATAAGACAATACAGTAATTTTTAAACAGTAGTTTATTGTGAGAAAAGACTCATAGGTTTGAATCTATGGAGGATCGATAAATTCTCTTGGTAACTTTGTTTTTTAATCGTCTGCGATGAGGATTTTGCTTACCTATGTGAAGGTGAATAGCTGAAGGGATCTTTAATATTTTGGAATAGAATTTTGCAGATAAGAGGGAGAAATGGACGGAGATTGGTGTAATGCCAAGTTCATTATGTAACTGCGCATTCGGAATGTACCAGGGAGGTTTTGTGATGGTGCGTAGGAATCTATTTTGGAAAATTTGGATTTTGTTAATGTTTGTTTTGGCTGCGGCAGACCAGACAGTGGATCTTTCGATTACTCGAAAACTAAATATTTTCTGAATGGTCTTTCACGCTTATGTACTTTATCTGTTTATTCTCTGGTTCTTGCCGTATTCGTTTTACTAATTTATTTTATTACGGAATTTCCTACGGAACCGTATAGTCTCCCACAGGCGTGCACTATTCACGACGGTACAAGGTCGTACCTTAGGCCTAAGGTAAAACGTTATTGCTTCAAAGTCCGTCACGTGACTGTTAGTGCATAACGCCACTACCTTACGCGTGGCGCTAAAACTCCCTATTGTCTCAGCCTGACGTAATTTGTTTACGAAACAACGTGTGTAGCACGAAACACTGACCCTTCCGCAAGTTCGTGTTAACGTGTTGCCTAGTATTTGAGCAGCTTTCCAGCGCCCAGCAACTCTCCATCAAAATTGGGGACAAAGCTAGAGGTTGCTACCATAGGATACGATAGTTTCGCCGGATACAGCTGCTGGTAAGCCTCGCCAACTTTCCCACATAAAAATTGGTCAAGAAATACGGAATCATTTTGATTATGAGCGATTTCTGAAATAAATTACAAAAGAAGTTAAATACTACGTGTTTATCTTCTAAAATTCATTTCTTCATAATAATACACGCGTGAAAGAGAAGGTAGCGCCAACAGCGGCGCGATCTTTTGTATCAAGCGCGTGTGTTTTTCGTCCCGAGAACCCGCGCACGTTTTAAATAACGTTGGTAGCAGTTCGTATTTCAGTTCGTGTTAGAAGGTGATGCTCTAGAGCGCGCCACTGTAATGTTCCCCACCACGTTATACGGGAGTTATAGGGGCCTGCAGCTTTCCCTGCTGCCGGCCCCTAGTTTCATTCTAACGAAGGAAGATATTTTTGCCCGCTTTTTTCCCCCAATGCGGGTCATAGTGCGGCGAAGGAGCCCTAACGACGCGCCGCATAATATACGACGCTGACAGGCAAATTGCTTGGGATGCACCCGCGCTGGCCCGGCCTCGCCCCTTTTTTGCCCGCGCGCGCCGTATATTTTCGAAAATCAGAACCGAAACCACATAACGGCGTGCGTGCTTTTGCGCTTCGGAGAAAGTGGGAAGAGCCTCGCTGGAGGGACGGCCCTCATGGACTCGCTTGGGGTTACGCACACTTGCTGCGATTGGTTGCTGTGGTTGATTGATTGATTTGCGGGCGCGTCAACTAACAGTAGTAGTGCCGTAAGTGTAGTGCATGTTTTTGCTCAGGTGGTGGTGGTGGTGGCGGTCATTCCCCGAGATCCGAACCCGACCTACCGTCGGCTAGCGGGGTTTCCCAACCAGGTATCTCCCACCAACGAAGCGCCGTCCCAGTCGTGACAACCTCTAAGCTTCCGACCGGTCTCCCGACGTGTGTGCTTGTGTAGTGCGTGTTAGTGTGGGTGTGTGTAAGGGGAGAGGGTAGAACCAGTGGTTCGTTTGTTAGGGTACTGCTCCGACATTCGCCTGATATAGATCGGTGAAATCGTGGAAAACTGCCGAGCAGAGCAGCCGGTCACTAGAATTCTCCTCCCGACAACGACTGAATTCGACCTAGCTACGTTGCAAGTGTCGAAAATAACACAGCTTTAAAAGATTTACCTTAAGCAGAACACAGCTTTAAATGATGGTCTTCCCACTACGCCGCCGGTCGCGGTGTTTTTCCTGCTGCGGTCCCTTTGTTCGTCACCGGAGGATCGGCGAAACCTATTCCTACACAATCCAACCCCGTCCACGGCGGGCGGCGGTGCCGCCGTGCCGTGCAGCGGTGGCGGCGTGTGCAGAGTCCTGCGGCTTATCGGAAGCGCGCCGTTGTGGCGACGTGTAAAGATTCCCGTAAAGCTATTCTGCTACCGGCGGCGCGTATGCCCTCCTCCGCTTCGCGTAGCGAGAGTCCGTCGCCGATCGCCGCAACAGCGCAAACCCTCCGCTCGTGGGAAGATCTCCATTTAAACCAATGTTCTGCTAGGAGTCGCGGTGTTCGGAAGCAGGCCGCGATGGCGTCGTGTGAAGGGCTATGGCCCCTTCGGAGGCGGAGTCGGAAGAGCCCTGCCACTTATCGGAAGCGAACCGCTGTGGCAACGTGTGAAGGGTTAGGACCCCTTCGGTGGTGGCGTGGGAAGAGTCCTGCCGTCGATCGGAAGCGCACCGCTGTAGCGCCGTGTGAAGGGTTAGGGCCCCTTCGGTGGTGGCGTGGGAAGAGTCCTGCCGTCGATCGGAAGCGCACCGCTGTAGCGCCGTGTGAAGGGTTAGGGCCCCTTCGGTGGTGGCGTGGGAAGAGTCCTGTCATCTATCGGAAACGCGTCGCTGTGGCGTCGTATGAAGGGTTAGGGCCCCTTCGGTGGTGGCGTGGGAAGAGTCCTGCCGTCTATTGGAAGGGAACCGCTATGGCGCCGTGTGAAGGGTTAGGGCCCCTTCGGTGGTGGCGTGGGAAGAGTCCTGCCGTCTATCGGAAGCGCACCGCATTGGCGACATGTGAAGGGTTAGGGCCCCTTCGGTGGTGGCGTGGGAAGAGTCCTGCCGTCGATCGGAAGCGCACCGCTGTAGCGCCGTGTGAAGGGTTAGGGCCCCTTCGGTGGTGGCGTGGGAAGAGTCCTGCCGTCTATCGGAAGTGCACCGCATTGGCGACATGTGAAGTGTTAGGGCCCCTTCGGTGGTGGCGTGGGAAGAGTCCTGTCGTCTATCGGAAACGCGTCGCTGTGGCGTCGTATGAAGGGTTAGGGCCCCTTCGGTGGTGGCGTGGGAAGAGTCCTGCCGTCTATTGGAAGGGAACCGCTATGGCGCCGTGTGAAGTGTTAGGGCCCCTTCGGTGGTGGCGTGGGAAGAGTCCTGCCGTCTATTGGAAGGGAACCGCTATGGCGCCGTGTGAAGGGTTAGGGCCCCTTCGGTGGTGGCGTGGGAAGAGTCCTGCCGTCTATTGGAAGCGCACCGCATTGGCGACATGTGAAGTGTTAGGGCCCCTTCGGTGGTGGCGTGGGAAGAGTCCTGCCGTCTATCGGAAGCGCACCGCATTGGCGACATGTGAAGGGTTAGGGCCCCTTCGGTGGTGGCGTGGGAAGAGTCCTGCCGTCTATTGGAAGCGCACCGCATTGGCGACATGTGAAGTGTTAGGGCCCCTTCGGTGGTGGCGTGGGAAGAGTCCTGCCGTCTATCGGAAGCGCACCGCATTGGCGACATGTGAAGGGTTAGGGCCCCTTCGGTGGTGGCGTGGGAAGAGTCCTGCCGTCGATCGGAAGCGCACCGCTGTAGCGCCGTGTGAAGGGTTAGGGCCCCTTCGGTGGTGGCGTGGGAAGAGTCCTGCCGTCTATCGGAAGCGCACCGCATTGGCGACATGTGAAGTGTTAGGGCCCCTTCGGTGATGGCGTGGGAAGAGTCCTGCCGTCTATTGGAAGGGAACCGCTATGGCGCCGTGTGAAGGGTTAGGGCCCCTTCGGTGGTGGCGTGGGAAGAGTCCTGCCGTCTATTGGAAGCGCACCGCTGTGGCGCTGTGTGAAGGGTTACAGCCCCTTCGGTGGTGGCGTTTGAAGAGTCCTGCCGTCTATCGGAAGCGCACCGCTGTGGCGCCGTGTGAAGGGTTAGGGCCCCTTCGGTGGTGGCGTGGGAAGAGTCCTGCCGTCTATTGGAAGCGCACCGCATTGGCGACATGTGAAGTGTTAGGGCCCCTTCGGTGGTGGCGTGGGAAGAGTCCTGCCGTCTATCGGAAGCGCACCGCATTGGCGACATGTGAAGGGTTAGGGCCCCTTCGGTGGTGGCGTGGGAAGAGTCCTGCCGTCGATCGGAAGCGCACCGCTGTAGCGCCGTGTGAAGGGTTAGGGCCCCTTCGGTGGTGGCGTGGGAAGAGTCCTGCCGTCCATCGGAAGCGCACCGCATTGGCGACATGTGAAGTGTTAGGGCCCCTTCGGTGGTGGCGTGGGAAGAGTCCTGCCGTCTATCGGAAGCGCACCGCATTGGCGACATGTGAAGTGTTAGGGCCCCTTCGGTGATGGCGTGGGAAGAGTCCTGCCGTCTATTGGAAGGGAACCGCTATGGCGCCGTGTGAAGGGTTAGGGCCCCTTCGGTGGTGGCGTGGGAAGAGTCCTGCCGTCTATTGGAAGCGCACCGCTGTGGCGCTGTGTGAAGGGTTACAGCCCCTTCGGTGGTGGCGTTTGAAGAGTCCTGCCGTCTATCGGAAGCGCACCGCTGTGGCGCCGTGTGAAGGGTTAGGGCCCCTTCGGTGGTGGCGTGGGAAGAGTCCTGCCGTCTATTGGAAGCGCACCGCATTGGCGACATGTGAAGTGTTAGGGCCCCTTCGGTGGTGGCGTGGGAAGAGTCCTGCCGTCTATCGGAAGCGCACCGCATTGGCGACATGTGAAGGGTTAGGGCCCCTTCGGTGGTGGCGTGGGAAGAGTCCTGCCGTCGATCGGAAGCGCACCGCTGTAGCGCCGTGTGAAGGGTTAGGGCCCCTTCGGTGGTGGCGTGGGAAGAGTCCTGCCGTCTATCGGAAGCGCACCGCATTGGCGACATGTGAAGTGTTAGGGCCCCTTCGGTGGTGGCGTGGGAAGAGTCCTGCCGTCTATTGGAAGCGCGCCCCTGTGGCGTCGTATGAAGGGTTAGGGCCACTTCGGTGGCGGCGGTGGAATAGCCCTGGCGCTATCGGAAGCGCACCGCTGTGGCGTCGTGCGAAGGATTAGGGCCCCGTCCTGCCTCTTATCGGAAGCGCGCCGCTGTGGCGTCGCTTGGCGGACGTGTCTCTTGACGGACGTGCGCCGCCTTGGTGACGTAGGAAGCTGCGTTAAGCCAATATGCGCAAAGTCTGCGCTGCCGCCAAGTGCGCGGCCCCGGGCTAGCACGTGCGTGCGCTGGAGGAGGGGGCGTGTGCGAGGGCGGGGCCGGGGGTGGGGCCGGGGGTGGGGACGCGGGTCACATTCTTGGTTCATCCTCGCAGTGACATAACCTCCGTACTGCGCCAAGGACAGATGATAATGTTTTGAATCTTCGGGTTGCTGAGTTCCGTGCTGTCAGAATAACTATTGAACTAATCAATTATTAGAATCTCCTGATAATGGAAAAAGAATTGTCTTTGTCTGTAAATTTCTCACTCAATATTTTTTTATATTTCTGTTTTTTTATCTACATTAATTTTTGTATCTATTGCACGGGACAAAGAAACTAGATTTTGTTTTACACCGCTGACTTGAGTCTCTTTTCAGCTATCGCATTTTTAGGTGCCAAAACGGTTGAGTTTTCGCGAAAGTTTACCTGACATTATTTAAAGCACATGTTCTCATAAGTATAATAATGTTAACAAATTGTCGCTAATGTAGATATTGACGACATGAGAGTCGTCAAAAAGAATAAATTTTGTAATTTTTTATAAAATAAGAGAATAGAGCAATATGGCTTTATGACATCTTATAGGCTACATTTGTCACTATCACTGTCGAAAGTTTAAAGACAAAATTGGAGCTATTTTTGAGAAAATCTTGTTTTTGTAATTTTTTAAAATTGAACATATTGCACGCAATATTGCGCGAAAACTACTAAAATTTTCAACAAAATGTGCCTGACCTCAATAAAAGAACAAATTAGGAAATTTTATTTGAAGGAAAACTCGCTATCTTTAATTATGTACTTGTAGGAAGACACCGAAAAATATTCATATTTTTGCAATTTTCGATAATTTACTCTATTTTTACAAGAAATTTCCCAAATTTTCTCAAAAACGGAATTATTTCTTTAAATGTTGGTAGTGTTTTCTGTAAACTACCCCCAAAGTTTGAAAAATGTTTTTTGAAATCCGAGTTTCGACTCTAGCCAAATGGACAGGGGTTTCTTCAATTTGGAAAAAACCCTAGGTTTTGTTTAGGCGCTAGTAGTGATCACAGACACCAGACGGACGGACGGACAGACAGATAGACGGGCGTTTAAAAAAAACAACCTGTGTCGGTATTTGTGGACCCCAAAACCTGTATTTTCGTTGAAATCTCAAAAGCGACGTATACAGGAAAGTACAAATGATACCTATATAGTTGAAGTAATACTTCAGCGATAACATCGTTGGAATAGAACGCAAAGCAATGATACGTGAGACATCTGATTCGAAGCGATGGGTAACGCCTATTGCCTGAAGAAGCACTTCTGTTCTCGCCAGACACTACCGTCTTATCCCGTCCACTTCCCTGCCCCAGCCGATCCCGACCCACCCCCACCCCGTCTACATCGTCACCGCTCCCGTTTCCCGCCCCTATGCCCGCTCCAGCCGCCGTCACCGCCACCGCCTCCGTCAGCGTAAATTCTCGCAAGTGCGCGACGGGGTGTTTAGGTCCGTTAGACGGCCGCCGCGGGCAGGGGCGTGGAGGCGGCGGGGCGGGGCGGGGCGGGGTGGGGCGGGGCGGGGAGGGGGGCGACGGGCAGGGCGTGGAAGCGGCGGAACGGGGCAGGGCGTGGAGGCGGCGAGGCGGAGCGGGGCGTGGAGGCGGAGCGGGGCGTGGAGGCGGAGCGGGGCGTGGAGGCGGAGCGGGGCGTGGAGGCGGCGGGGCGGGGCGGAGCAGGGCGGGGCAGAGCGGGGCAGGGCGGGGCAGGGCAGGGCGGGGCAGGGCAGGGTGGGAAGGGGGAGGGGCGGGGCAGAGCGGGGCGGGGTGGGGTGGGGCAGGGGGCGACGGGCAGGGCGGGGAGGGGTGGGACGGAGCGTGGGAGGGGTATGGAGGGGGTGACGGGCGGGGCGGGGGGCGGCGGGGCGGGGCGTGGAGGTGGCGTGCGGGACGGAGAGGTGGCGGTGCGGGACGGAGAGGAGGCCGGGCGTGGAGGCGGGGGGCGGGGCGCGACAAGACGGGCCGCGGGCCGGCCAGCGCGCAGACTCATCAAGGAGCACAAAACGAGCAGCAGGCGCGTGGCCCGGAATGCCCGCTGCCGCAAGCGCCGTTCGCAGCGGAGCGGGGCGCAGAGGGCGCCGCTGCGCGACCTAGTCGCCAAACTATGCGGCCGATCGTGGCCCGTCGTGTCCCGGTCCCTCCGCACCCCACACCACCCCGCTCGGCCCAGGGCCCTATAACTCCCATATAACGTGGTGGGGCGCGCTCTAGAGCATCACCTTCTTACACGAACTAAAGTACGAACTTCTACAAACGTTATTTAAAACGCGCGTGGGTTCTCGGGACGCAAACACACGCGCTTGATGCAAAACACATAGTATTTTTCTTTTGTAATTATTTCAGAAATCGCTCATAATCATAGTGTATTCGTATTTCTTGACCAATTTTTATTTGTGAAACTTGGCGAGCCTTACCAGCAGTTGTATCCGGCGACACTAGCGCATCCTATAGTGGCAACATTTAGCTTTATCCCAAATTTTGAGAGTTGCCGGGCCCTGGGTCGGCCTCATCCTCGCCCTGTGCGTCCGCACGCCCCGGCACAGTTCCACCTCGGCCCGACAGAGCTCAGCCTCCCCCGACATAGCAAACAGCTCTGCCTCCCCTGTGCAGACCGTTCTGCCCCTCAATGTCCTTTTTCGCGCCCTCTCTACGTCTCCGCCGAGCCTCATCATCCAGCCCATCTCATCCAGCCCGACTCATCCAGCCCGACTCATCCAGCCCGACTCATCCAGCCCGACTCATCCAGCCCGACTCATCCAGCCCGACTCATCCAGCCCGACTCATCCAGCCCGACTCATCCAGCCCGACTCATCCAGCCCGACTCATCCAGCCCGACTCATCCAGCCCGACTCATCCAGCCCGACTCATCCAGCCCGACTCATCCAGCCCGACTCATCCAGCCCGACTCATCCAGCCCGACTCATCCAGCCCGACTCATCCAGCCCGACTCATCCAGCCCGACTCATCCAGCCCGACTCATCCAGCCCGACTCATCCAGCCCGACTCATCCAGCCCGACTCATCCAGCCCGACTCATCCAGCCCGACTCATCCAGCCCGACTCATCCAGCCCGACTCATCCAGCCCGACTCATCCAGCCCGACTCATCCAGCCCGACTCATCCAGCTCGACTCATCCAGCTCGACTCATCCAGCTCGACTCATCCAGCTCGACTCATCCAGCTCGACTCATCCAGCTCGACTCATCCAGCTCGACTCATCCAGCTCGACTCATCCAGCTCGACTCATCCAGCCAGATTCAAGTCAGTTTTCTGGGACTCAGATATCTAAAATAATTCTAAAAATTTGGTCGCCTACTTCACCATAAATAGAATACCTGTACATGAATGAATACATGTTCAATTTAAATTCGCTTATGTAATACAGAAAAGCAACCTTCTTTTGGATTCCATTGCAAAAAATATTGTCACTGAAAATTGTAGATCAAAACACAAGTTTCATCTTCAATAAAAAGTATGTATTTTTTATTCTACCATTGTATGAATTTTATGGGTTTATTTAGCATATTTACGTACATTTAAAAATGAATTGCACTTTTGTGAGCAATTTTTCAAATAATAAACTTAATGGTCTGGCTTCAGATGTTTTTCGATTCAAATATTTACCTATTGTTAAGTTCCGATCTCTATTTTCGTCCTTATTAAATCATTATTTTCCCTTCAGAAAGTTATGAAAAAAGGACAGAAAAAGTACTAGGAAAATGATGATGGAAATACTTGGTTTCGCGATACCGAATGTGATACTGAACATACATGGTTACGCTGACACCCAAATGTTGTCGTCTTTGTCATTGTCGTTGTCATTGTCGTTGTCGTTGTTGTTGTTGTTGTTGTTGTTGTTCTTCTTCTTCTTCTTCTTCACAAAAGTCCTATTTATGAACAATATTGGCGTTTGAACTGCACACAAGGTTTTCTCCAAAACTTATATTCCCCGCTCGATCTCGTCGAACTGACGCCTCTTGTCACAACCTCACATATATCATTTTTTGCAATTAATAAGTTAGGGGGAGATGATTTGACCTTTTTTCCAAAGTTACATTGAATAGTCTCGTGGTACCATCTTTAACGGAACTTCTATAAATATCACATATAGTGATGTGAAATTCAGTATGGACGAACTACAAACTTGAGAGGTTATAAAAACTATGTTTTGTGCTGTTTCAATCTCATACGCATACTGATTTATCGCATAAATATTTCGATAAAAATTAAATTGCAAGTACATTCTTTTAGTACTATATGCATAGTAATACTTGATTAATCTCTCTTTGAGTATCTCGTAGAATATTCATGGAAGCTTAGAAAAACATGCACGAATGGAATTTGTGGAAGACAATGCGAAGCGTGTGAAGATAGGTATGAATTAGGTGTGTTTAAGAAGTGGTAGAAAATTAACGCTACCTGATTCAAGTGTAGCTTATGTTGTTGTTTTTTAAGGTAGCCTGGCCTAGCGGTATTAAGTGTCTGTAACGAGATCAACCGATTGTTTTCCTACGGTCTATCAAGACAATAGAGCGATATTATTCAGACAAGAAGCATTCAGTCCACCCGGGAGAAATTGCGCTTTCATCGAGCAAGAGGGAACACTTTTTGCATTGATGCTTCTTCTCCAATCACGTTGGACGCAAAACTAGAATGTGTGAAAACGTTTTTGTATGGAAAATTCCTCATTTCCTTTAACGCATGTAACAAATTATGCATTAAAATTCTACACTATCATAAGACCATAAGAAGCGATGTGTTGAAAAACGCTCACGAGTAATCATATGTTGGGATATTTTGGAGTTGATTGGATATTATGTTTGTTGCTTCCATCTTATATTTAAGACATTTTTTTGTTTTGAGATACTCTGGGTAAAATAATTCGCGAAATTCAATACAAAGTTTATCACAATTCCTACATGCCGTATACTCCAAATATAATAATAATAATAATAATAATAATAATAATAATAATAATAATAATAATAATAATAATAATTAATAGGAGGGGAGTGCGAAGTAAGTAGAGAGGAAAGGGTCATGAACCTCTGGACTTCCTGTTATCGGTCCATGGAGGGTACAGGAGAGAATCTGGGTTGGCACACCAAGCCACTGATTAGAATGGAGGCCCGAACCTTGCATTAGCCAGCGAAGGAGGCTGCCTTCAGCAGTCAGTGATAATTCCGTAGGGTTTAGTAATGCCGACTGGCGATCGGAGCGACCTCTTGCTGGGCCCTGCAGGGGATGTCCCGAGGACACTGTGGGTCGAAGTGAAACAGCCCATGGGTTGAGTGTGATCTGAGAACTCGAACTTGCTTCCCGCGAATCTTCACATAAAACCAATGAGCAAAATGGATAGAACAAGAAATGTAATGAATCTTAATATGGCTTGTTCTACCAATGGCGAACCTGTTCGGAAACCGCGCTAATGTCACTTTGGAGACGTCTGGCTCTCCAACGAAAGTTAATCCCAGGGATCCAGAGTCTTCAGTAGCTCGAAGCCATCGTCAGAGATGGACACAGGGTGAATTGAAGGAGGTGATATGGTGCTTTGACTATGCAAAAGAGAAAAATAGGGGCTCCGAAAGAGAAGTTTTCAAGTAATGGAAAGAGGGAAGCCCATATATGAGACCTACTCTAGATTCAAAGAAGCTTGCCAGTCAACGACGATAGAGCGACGCGAGATAGAAAGAGTTCGTCAACTTGCATTCGAATCTCATGCACCTTCGAGGAGAATATAAGAAAATTCCAAAGCTAAGAGAGTGATAGAGACAGCGAATTGTGTCTAAATGAGGCGTTACAGACCCCAGGTAGAGATCCAGATATTACTGAAATCAATCACGTGGATGAAACTGGATATCTTGTCTCTCAGATAATGGTGGGGCCAGAAAAAACCAGCGACTGCCGACAGTCAAACAGAGTAAATAGCCCTTTACCACCATGGTCGAAAATAATTATGAAACGAATAGCCGACACTCGGCGTGAAATATCACTCTTTGCCGAGGCATCTTTGAAATTAACGCACACCTCTAAAATAAAACGAAACATATCAGAGTTGAACAAAAATATCAAATTGAAAATAACGTAAGGCTAATAGTAGCTGAGAAGCTAAAAGAGAACATCCAAGCATGGCCCAACGTTTTAGACGTTACAAACGTAGAGTAGAGTTGCTAAGAATGAAGCGATTCTCTTCCAAATAAAGTCTGGCGCGAATGACTTTAGCAACGACATCTGCATGAGGGGGGACAGGGTCTTGACAAGTGAGCAAAAATCAATTTAAAGAGAGGCAAAGTGACGACGTCAGAGAGCATTGAAGTTGATTTGCGCACTGTGATTCAAGATCTTCAGCCAGGAAAAACTTCTGGGCAATGAAGAATGTGAGCCAATAATGCGAAAATATCTGGGCAATAAAGAATGTGAGTCAATCTAGAATGACACAATGAAAGAGAGAATTCGTAGGGAGTATTACAGAAGAGTGAGACTCGTCCTGCAGTTCGCCCTGAACTCCAAGAATAAAATATCTGCAATTGGTAGTTGGCGGTGCCTGTAGTCGAGATCAGTTTTGTACTCGTGGACTGGACTGAGCAATACATTCGAATCGTGGATCGAAAAAACCGAAAACTGCTAAAAATCAGGTTGCATCATGTTGTCCACCCTCGAGCTGTACATATACTTAATATGTCAATAAGGAAGGAAGATGAGGCCTCAGACAAATTGAAGCCTCCAGGCACAATGCAATAGTCGAGATGGGAAGGTAATTAGTCAGTCATCAAAATGACTCTCTAATGAGACAGGTTATGAACTCTGACCGAAGAATGGGAAAGAGACAGACATTGTTAGTGTAGCAAGAAGCATTGCAAAGAACAGTATGGAAGACACGAGAATAACACAGACACAGGACTTCTGATGTTACTAACCATGAAATGTGAGATACAAAAAAATGTTAAATACATCATGGAGAGACAATCCACTCCATGGCCAATATCAAAAAAGAATGAACAAGGTGCATAACTATAAAGATAGATCATTTATGTGGCTAAAAAGGGGAAGAATGAAGCCAGAATCGGAAGCAGTTGAAATAGAGGCTCAGGATCAGACGCTGAGAACACGACATTATGATAAAGCGGTTCTCAAAATGTCCCGATATGATAAATGCAGCATCTGCCAGACACAAGTAGAAACCATTAATCATATCGTCCAAATCTAGCAAAGACCGAACACTTGAAAAGACACTACAGGGTGTGTAGTGACCTCCACTGGCAGATCTGTACCGCCTACGAAGTTCCAAACACATGCCCCATGCGGTACATTCACATTAACTGGTGACATCTCTTGGACTCTATACAATATTGTACGACCGACAAATTAAAACGGATCACATGATACCAGCAAACAAAGCGTATATTATTATCCGGGGTTTGGTAAAAAAATCGTGTCTACTTGTAGATATTGCTGTGTATACTTGTAGATATTGCCTGGCGATTAAAACGTCGTAACCAAGGAGGGAGAGAACCGTCTTAAATACTAGTGTTTGCAAATCAAGATCAGCCGAATGTGGGGTGTATTAGCACAGATCGTACCGATAGTTATCGGAGCTCTGGGATTTTTTCCGCAAAATTTATGTAAAACTTAGCTAAACTCCCAGGTCATTCGAAAGACTGGGAAGTGAAAGAAATTGCTTTATTTGGAACAGCCCACATTTTGCGCAATGTATTGTGGAGGCACCGACTCTCACTAGATCTGCTCCTTAGGCAGCTGGTTGCAACTTGAAGTAGATTTTATTTACAGCCGACTCATAACAATTTGTTGTGATGCAGAGGGGTGTCATTGACCCGGAAGCCAAAGTACATTATTTGTTACAAGCATATTACGTCTTTTAAAAAATTATACAATATAAATGTAAACTAATTCATTATATATCAGTTTTATTATAATAAACATTATTTTTCTTTTTGATTATTAGTGTAGTCTCTAATTATACAGTAAGTTATGCAGCAGAAAGGTTTTATTTTTAACTTAAATTTGTGAACCGACTTCAATTGTTTAATGTCATCTAGCAATGCGTTTAAAGTAACATGGATGTACGTGGATTTCTGGTAGTGAGCTGTCGATACTAACACTTGATGAACGTGAATTTTACGTCGTGTGTTGTAATTATAAATATCAATATTGCATGAAAATATGTTCCCACCGTTAAGTAAGTCACTTTTGACAAATATTACAGATTCGTAAATATATAGGCAAGGCAGTGGTAAGATTCCAAGCTCAATGACGAGAGGCTTGCAGGGATCACGCAAATGGCGCAAAATAATTTTCTTTTGCAATTTAAAGGTCTGAGTACTACATGCGCTACTCCAGAATATTATGCCATATCTCAGGCAGGAATGCACATATGCAAAATACACGCAACAACCTGCATGAAGGCAGACAGAATTTGAAAGAATTCTGAATTTCATTTACTAATGTATCTCATTTACTGGTGGAAAAATGTGATATGGAAAGAAATATTCTACGTATTTACTACAAAAGCAGCAACAAATTTTGTGATATTTTTTAGGAGAAATAATGTATACTTCTTTCTCAGGAGAAAAACACGATCTCGACATTTCGTCTTTGAATCGAGGGAAAAGACGAAAATGTCGATTTTAACTGAGACTTGATAATGTTTCAATACTACAATTACTACATTATAATTATTAATTATAAAGATTACTTGTTTTCAGAATAATCGTCAAAAGTATAACAATTATAACGATAATTATGTTAACAAATACTCGAAAAAAAATTGTATTACATGATTATTTTATGATCTAACTTTAAACAAATTATTATTTGATTTCATTAAAAAAATGTATATTTTCAATATTGTGGTTGCAAAGAAGACACTAAAAACCGAACTTTTGCAATATTGAAAAATTCAGTGTTCAACGAAAACAAGGGCTCCGTCTGTAGTAAGCATTCGAGGGAAAAATCCCAAATTTGAAGCCATTTGTGAGAAATTGTTTAAAATGTTAAGGCTTCATGTAATATAATCCCCAACAAAAAAATCCATACAAATTTGCATGACCTTGAGGTCGGGCAGATCGATCGGGGAATATCAATTTCGAAGAAAATTGCCTCAACGGTTTAGGCAGTAGCGTTGACTACAGACGGACAGAACCAATTTCGCTGTGAACCAATTTTTAGGTATCAAATACCTACAGAACATGGATTCTGACGACACAATGCGTTGGAAGGAGTAATTTACTTCATATAGGAACAAGTTTGATCCATTTGATCGATATTAGGAACCCACAATTCATGTTTTCCGATAAATTTTCTTTTAAAAAAATAGCCAGTTTCCATTGCAGTATTACAATATTCTATCTTTACTATGAAAGTACGTAGTAGGTGCAAAAAATAAAAATAATGTCATAAAAAACAAGAAATATTAAAACATATTTCTTTGTACATGTACGAATTATTTGTAGCATTTCGCATCTGAAGGGGCGTGGTTGAGGATAAAAAATGTTTATTTGGATGTGGAACTCGAATAAACCTAGAATATTTGAAATATTCTTACCACAATTGTGCTGTAGGGTATTGTAAAGATATTTTTGACCAGGTTTAATTGTAGGTGATACTTTTTGCCCATTAGATGCAAGAAGTCCTTATATTTTATTTCCCCATATTTATGGATAAGGTTTGTATTGTGATGTTTTTAGTTTGTCGTGTGTACTTTGATTTTACGAGTTCGTTCTTCTGTGCGATGTAGACTCTCAAACAATAGTCTTGTCGTCTGTCAACAAATACACAATGAAAGAGCGCTTGCTCGTTGTCGTCGGTTCTTGCCCCACCGTCCCGCAGTCAGATCTTTCCAGACTCCGCACCTTTGCACAATAGCACTTAGAAGCGGAACACGAGCTCGGCGCTTTTACAGTCTCGGCGCCCGCGACTTCGCCTTCGGCCGCGACCTTCGCCTTCGATCCTGCGCCGCCGCCGCCGCCGCCGCCGCCGACGCCGCCACCGTCACTTCCAGCTCCACCGCGCGACGCGGTGAATTCTTCCTTAGACACCAAGCGTCTGCTCCAACACTGAAATTATTTTAGCGTGGAAGCGTAACGTCACTCATAGCTAAAGGGTCTAATATTCAAATTGTTTATAAATTATGATTGCGTCAATTTTCGTTGATGCACTGACGTAAAAATAACCCGCAGATTAAAATTACCATGTCATGACTTTTTTTATATTTAAGGTCGCATCAACATCTAGGTCATTAGCGACCACTATTGCATTTAACAGTATAGTAACTATGAAGATGACATTATATGGTGATGAAAGAACCAACACAAATATACCTGAGGCGAGATTCGAACTCGCAATCCTTCGGTCTGATATTGCTACGGCACTACTGGCTTACTGATCTCGGCCATTCGGACTGGACTAAGAATTGTGTTTATTGTTACATATAACGTCTTTTCCAGGTTATTTGAAAAAAGGCGGCAATTTTTCGCGTGCGTACAGGTGACAAAGTTGTTAATCCGCCTCAGCACGACGTTGACGAAGTACTTCCCTAAACACAGCCTGAAAATATTTATAAAACACATCTTGAGTAAATACATTTTGCGATGTTTCCCGTATGACTGCTCATTCGTCTGCTAAGTGCTGCGAAAAGCAGAAACGAATCGTAAAGTTCACTTCAATACGGTTTAGGTCATTTTTCAAATATGCAAAGCATTGAAACTATGGACATGTAATAGTACTAACGTTTTTGACTTTATTTCACCTGCTTGTTCCCAAGCTATGATATTTTGCGAACGTAACAGAACACCGGTATATGCTTCTATTTTAAATATGCGAATAAATACACACACTTCAGCTCCTACCTGCCCCTTTCTCTTCCTCATTATGTCTCTCTTTCTCCTCATTCTCTTTTCTCCCCATTCTCTTTTCTCCCCATTTCTTATTTCACAATATATAGGCTGACTGCATCGAAAATGTGTCTCAAGTTCTTAATTGCTGCATGAAATATGACTGATTTTGAAGCATCATTAAACATGATGTGTAGCTGCTTCTATTAATACGCGTTACGGAAAGCAACTGATGAGAAACGTAGAACCGAACCACAGAACTCAAACTAATTGTGCAACACAAACGAGTCAGATAAACACAGTCAACTGCTTCGGTAACTATCCGTATCGGCCCTTCTTGAAAAATTATCAAGACGCCACCCTTACACTTTCGCCATACCCCTTGCTCTCTTCGGCTTCGCAACCTCGCGGACTCTTGCATTCGGAGGAAATTACATAAACGGTACATCGGAACAGGGCCTCTGAATTCTCTCCCAAGCAGTGGTCGGCTTCGAACCAATTACTTGATGAAAAAGGGGCTTATTGTACAGTAGACCTCATCATGCTTTCGTTCACTTCGCTCCGCTTATCGCTGTCGATATCGCTCGGCGCCAGACAGGCAACTTTAGCCTCGGCACGGTCGTGTTTTGTGTTAGTGCTTGTGTTCAAGCACCCTGCAGCATCTGAACACACTAATTACGTAAAAGTATATGGCTTATGCCATAATTCCATCTATAGGCCAGACAATATTCGATGCCCTGCGTATCGTCAACGGTGACATTTCTCCAGCGTCGCCGAGTCCAGCAAGCGGCGAGGCCATGGATGTAAGCCTCGCAGCAATGCCAGTCCCGACCAACACCGAGGGTATTATCATCCCTGCCTCCCTCAGCCAGAACGCCGAAGGCAGCTTGGAAGCCGGCTTCAGATCTGGTTCGCAGCACAGCGATTAGTTGTCACCACTAAAAACAATTCTGATGAACCGTTAGATCCCAGTAAATATAACTGAAATTAGCAACCGTTTTGATGCATTGCGCGATGGTGTAACTTCACCAGAAACGCACCGTTTTCAATACTTCAGTGAAAATGCAAGTAAACCATTAGATTTCCAGGCTAACATCCCCCCAATTTTTGTATCTAATATCTCCAATGCGAACAACTTCATCAAGGAGCTTAAAAATAAAGTGACCAGTGACTTTATAGCAGACTTCAGAAACAATAAAACTAAAATAAGTGACAACTCCATAACAGGTTTTCGTAAACTTTTTAAATATCTCATAAAGACGAATAGAAGCTTCCATTCCTTCAAGGGCCAATCGAATAAAAAATTTCAGTTGTGTTCAAAAACCTGCGCCAATCCATAACATAATCGGATATCTTTGCATAATTAAAAATACGCCACCCATCCGTTATTCAAATCACGAGACTGCTAAAAGAAAACATCCGTATTCCGGTCGTTGCGGCCGAGTTTAGTGGCAATGAACCTATAGACACAATCACCCAAATATGCAGTCATCGTATGACTACAGAAAGACGCCGGAAACCAAAAGGTGCCATTCAATGCTTAGACTACGCAAAACAATTACCATCATATTGCAATTATATTGCAACTGTGCATACTGTTCTGGATATTATTATTCAGTGTTGTGTTCGCAAAAAATGCACCAACAATCCACATCCCCACCTCCAAATTTTTCTCACACTACCTTTCCAAATTTACCTCAAATTCAAATCATCCCAATTTTTTCACACCAAAGTTTCCCTCACCGAACCTTTCAAACTCGCAACCGCTTTCAACGAAGGTCTCACTCAGACAATAATTCCAGAAACATGATAATCAACACAATCATAAACTCCATCACCTCTTGTATAATAAATTTCATCAACTCTCTAATACCATCTTTAATCATTCAAAATTCAGTCACAGAATATTTAAGTAATAGTCATGTCAAACCCCACCAATAAAAGTTTAATCATCATGAATTGGAATGCAAACAGCATCCAAAAGAAGAAAACTAAGTTTATTCATTTCTTGTATCATTACCAGATTGGCATAGCATGTGTTACTGAATCACACTTGCGTAATAGAAACAAACTACACCCGCAACTACAGCATCTACAGAAATGATAGAAATGAAACTAAAGGAGGCGGCGTATTTATCTCAATATCATCACACATTATTCATTACCAAATTGACTTTCCACAAACATGAAGTATAGAAACAGTAGCAATACGCACAACACTAAATAACCAAACAATTATTATAATACCAGTTTATAAATCTCCCTCAATAAAAATCAAAGACCCAAATGTAATTAACCTATTTAATTCGAAAGGAAGCACATTATACACAAACGCAAGTACTCATTTTATTAGTATCAAAAAGACAGATTTCATTAATTTTACGCTCTCCCCAATGGCACTTCACGTATTGATAATTCAAGCTGATTATCCTCATTTGCAAAAAAGAAAATTATTCTGATTAGCTGCCCATATGCAGCACTTCATTAACTCCGAAGTGCTAGGTGTTTTGGACGTCGCGTCGCTTTTGCGTTTGCTCCTGCCGGTTGCTCTAGCCGTAGAAGAGTATACTACTGTGCTTTTGATGATTGGCTGTGTTGTAAACGCTGAAAGTAAATAATGAAGTATGCTTATCTACATTTTGCTATCAAAGTTCATTCACGAAATCAACAACTCAAACCACAGTCATCGACGAGTTACGACAACTTTTACGACAAAATTGTTATTGTTTATTACAGATTTGTAATTAGATGGAGAATCCTGAGAAGTTGTTTTTACACCGTCATTAATGATGCATCGAAAAAATGTTTCAGACAAAATGTCCTTCTTAAGTAAATCTGAACTTGGAATAAAAAAAGGTATTTCATGTAAAACGTGAATGTTAATAGCTGCTCACGCAATCCGGTGAGCAAGAGGCATGACAAATGTAGCGTAAGTATATTTCTCCCTAGAAAAGAGTTTTATCAAGTTTGTCGTGAGATGCCTATTTTTCGAAATAGTTTTCCGGTATCAATTTGAATGGGTCACTCGTTATTGGAAGGCCCTACGTGCGAGCGGTGCCTTTATCACTTGGACAAATAATAATATTAACAATAATAATAACAATAATATTAACAACAACAATAACAATAACAATAATAATAACATTAATAATAACAACAACAATAACAATAATAATAATATTAATAATAACATTAGTAATAACATTAATAATAATAATAACAATAACAAAAACAAAAATATATTATTTTGGTTGTTCATGGTGGACAAAGGTTACCTTCACGTGATTTAATGTACAGGGCATTTCAAAATTTCTCTCGGACGTGAGAGATGGGGTTAGCTGCGATGTTATGAACTTTCGTGTAATCAAGTGCTAGGCACCTTACTTTCGCCGTTTCACCGTGGGAGATCGCTTTGGAACGAGGAAAGCCATGGTGGCGCCGATCTGAATCAAACGTCACCAGAGAGCGCATCACTATTCTTGTCTGGCGGGAAGGCACTTACGGTTTTGGAAGTACAGGATGTCACAAATTACATATTGCATCGTCAGTGAGTGATTGTTTCCTGTCGCCGGGCGCTTCAACTTCTTCGCTCATTAGTCTCGTGAATGTAGTGCATGTTAAAGCGTGGAGGTGCGGTGTTTCCTCCCCATTGGAACGAAGTTCAGCACCGACCTATATTCCCAGATTTTCTCACTTCCACATAACTCCTTTTTCGGAGCATTTTCCCAGCCGGGAGCAGCTCTCTCAACTGGTTTCTGTCATGCGTGGTAATGTAGTGCGTCAAAGTGTATGTGTAAGGGGAGAGGAGGGGACAAGGACGAGAAAGGAAAGATCGCGCGGTTCTTTTGTTAGGGTACTTTTCTGGCATCACCTGGTGTTGAGCGGAGTTACTACGGAAAGCTACTGATCGGAGCAGCTGATCGCTAGAATTCTCTCCCAGACATTGGCTGAATTCGACCTAGCTATCAACGTAGATTTAGGTTTAGATTTATTCAGTCACAAAAAAAGACAGTGAAAACTATATGCAACGTAGGAAGGAAAACATTATTTGCGCACATTTTCTTGAGTTCCAGAATACCTACCCGTCATTTTAACTATAAATAGTTGAAAGATGAGTAAAGGTTTGACATAAATAAATAATTTTAAAAATCGCAAGAATAGCAATATTTGAAAAATAGTAATTTTCGTTTCTGACTTATAGAAAACATATTGGCATCGGTACACGAATTGCAAGTATGATTTTTTCTGCATTGCTAACAAAATACCAACTCGCCCTTACCTCTACACTTACCAATACAAGCAAAAGGAGAGTTCAACGAAACCTGATCGAGATGGGGGTCATTGACCCGGAAGCTGAAGTACATTATTTGTTACAAACATAATAAGTCTTTTAAATAATTATACAAAACAAATGGAAACTAATTCATTGTATATCACTGTTTTGTTCAAATAAATATTATTTTTCTTTTTGATAATCAGTATAGTTTCTAATTGTATAGAAAGTTATGCAGCAGGAAAGATGAAGTCTGTTCACAAATTTCAGTTAAAAGTAAACTTTTAACTGAAATTTGTGAACAGACTTCAATTGTTTAATGTCATCTGGCACTTCGTTGTAAAGTAACGTAAATGTATTGTACGTAGTGCGTAGTGCTGAAAAGACACCACCGTCGAACTCCAGTACCTTCTGGTCAGAGTCGCTGCAGCAATAACGGTTCTCACATCTGAGCGGTATACTGTATTCCAGCTGACTTTGAGAAATAAAAAGAGAATTTTGAATGAACCTAAAGATGCATGGAAATGATGCAGGTCTTGAGGATGAGTCTGTGAAAAGACCTTCCCTGCTACGCTAATGGCCTTGAACCCTCCGCAGAAGCAAAACGCAGGCCAGCGGGCGCAGTGCGCTGGAAGACGCGGAGGGCGCGGAGGTGAGGAGAGAAGAGGGGGAAGATCTTAACGAGGGGGCGCTTGCGTCGCAGATGCGGCCGCTGATAGTCTCGATGTTATCTGCGCGCGTCGCGGTGAGCGCAGCCTGTTCCTGTCTGGGCTCCTGTCGGCCGGCGCCACTCTCGAGCATGCAGCTCCCCGCCTCGCCCCGCCTCGTCCCGCCTCGCCCCGCCTCGCCCCGCCTCGCCCCGCCTCGCCCCGCTCCGTACAACGCCCCGCCCCGTCCAACGCCCCGCCACTCCCACTGTCGACATTGCTCGCGCACCTGTTTCCGTCCCCGCCCCTTCCCGGCCTCTGTCATTCCCCTGGCGCTACCACTGATGCCGTGGTCTCCGCCGCTATTGTCCCCACCAATACTGTCTCCGCCACCACTGTCAACACCGCTCCTATCCCGCCTTCTTCTTACCACATTCCGGTCTCTGGTTTTCCCTTTGCACCTCCACAGGCGCCAATGGTCCGCGGTCGCTGCCTACCACCTCCCCCTCCCCAGCCGTTACCATCGCGCATGTCCCCACCTCCGCCACTGCCACTGCCACTGCCACTGCCACTGCCACTGCCACTGCCACTGCCACTGCCACTGCCACTGCCACTGCCACTGCCACTGCCACTGCCACTGCCACTGCCCAGTGCCAGTGCCAGTGCCAGTGCCAGTGCCAGTGCCAGTGCCAGTGCCAGTGCCAGTGCCAGTGCCAGTGCCAGTGCCAGTGCCAGTGCCAGTGCCAGTGCCAGTGCCAGTGCCAGTGCCAGTGCCAGTGCCAGTGCCAGTGCCAGTGCCAGTGCCAGTGCCAGTGCCAGTGCCAGTGCCAGTGCCAGTGCCAGTGCCAGTGCCAGTGCCAGTGCCAGTGCCAGTGCCAGTGCCAGTGCCAGTGCCAGTGCCAGTGCCAGTGCCAGTGCCAGTGCCAGTGCCAGTGCCAGTGCCAGTGCCAGTGCCAGTGCCAGTGCCAGTGCCAGTGCCAGTGCCAGTGCCAGTGCCAGTGCCAGTGCCAGTGCCAGTGCCAGTGCCAGTGCCAGTGCCAGTGCCAGTGCCAGTGCCAGTGCCAGTGCCAGTGCCAGTGCCAGTGCCAGTGCCAGTGCCAGTGCCAGTGCCAGTGCCAGTGCCAGTGCCAGTGCCAGTGCCAGTGCCAGTGCCAGTGCCAGTGCCAGTGCCAGTGCCAGTGCCAGTGCCAGTGCCAGTGCCAGTGCCAGTGCCAGTGCCAGTGCCAGTGCCAGTGCCACTGCCACTGCCACTGCCACTGCCACTGCCACTGCCACTGCCACTGCCACTGCCACTGCCACTGCCACTGCCACTGCCACTGCCACTGCCACTGCCACTGCCACTGCCACTGCCACTGCCACTGCCACTGCCACTGCCACTGCCACTGCCACTGCCACTGCCACTGCCACTGCCACTGCCACTGCCACTGCCACTGCCACTGCCACTGCCACTGCCACTGCCACTGCCACTGCCACTGCCACTGCCACTGCCACTGCCACTGCCACTGCCACTGCCACTGCCACTGCCACTGCCACTGCCACTGCCACTGCCACTGCCACTGCCACTGCCACTGCCACTGCCACTGCCACTGCCACTGCCACTGCCACTGCCACTGCCACTGCCACTGCCACTGCCACTGCCACCATCCCGAGCGCATCTCTCCCGTCGCTCTCATCACCACTGCACCCGTTCCAGTCATTGCCATCACCTGCGCCACCACCCCTGCCCCGAAATTTTCCTGCCGTCCCCACTTTGACTCATGCACTGACAGCTGTGCTTTTTCTGCGGTGCTGTTAATCTCACGCAGAATATGTTATGTAAACCAAATGTGTTTAACCTCTTTGTTCCTGTGAGAGCGTAGGCTTCCGCGGTCGGAATCAGTATTTACTAGGCTGTCCGGGTGACGCCGTGTCCATGGCGAAGGTGCCGACGTTTCGGTCGCCATTCTGCGACCTACCTTCCAGAGCATTACGCCCTGAGGAAGGTCGCAGAATGGCGACCGAAACGTCGGCACCTTCGCCATGGACGCGGCGTCACCCGGACAGCCTAGTAAATACTCTTTGTTCCTGTACTTTTTCTCCTCAGCCCTCACACACAGATCTCGTTGTCAAATCATAAATGAAATAGTATATTCATTATGTTTTTGGAGTGCACGAAATGAAGACTGGGGGCACAGTACAGCAATTTCGAATTCCGAATTTGACAAATAATTTGATATTTTCTTTTGACTGACTTCTCAGCTACAAAGGCAAGCCCACTGCAATTGTGGTTTCGGACCCGAGTAAGGCTACTATGCAAAGCTTAGTTCCACATATTTCATATAATTATACGATTTATTTTTCATCATTTCATT
Organism: Gryllus longicercus; assembly: GCA_038098605.1. NCBI lineage: Eukaryota > Metazoa > Arthropoda > Insecta > Orthoptera > Gryllidae > Gryllus > Gryllus longicercus. The sequence goes on along the minus strand of JAZDUA010000629.1, from coordinate 208,160 downwards.
ATCACTTAGAAAATCCATCCAAGCCTATCAGTTTCCTGTCATTGGTGGCAAAAATCTCGTTGAAAATATTATTTTCCCTCTTCATTCTCTCTTCCGCTTCCTGTACACCTGTAACATATGCATTGATTTTACTCATTATTCGTACGTTTCTGCAATTGGCAAGTTAGGCGCCATATCGAATGAATTTTCCCGAAACATTAGACCGTATCTCAGGAGAGAGTGGACATTTGTAAAATACAAATTTATTATATACTTACTTTAGTATATAATTCCGTCAAATGTTTATTCCAATTTTAAACTAGAGGGAACTGAAATGCTTCTTTTATCTAAAAAAAACTTGTTTGAAGGGGTATTGAGGTACGTCTGTGTATTAGATTACGTCTGAAGTATTAGATTTCATAGTTATAGACAACATAAATTATCTGATTATATGATGACTTTTTGGTTACCACACATATGTCACAAACTTAGGACCATAAAAGAACATAGAATAATGTATATATCATTATAAGATCACCGGATGGAACGTTGTCAAAATAAGATTACTTATTTTATCCAACTACCTAGTATCTAATTACCTAAGATTTACTATTATAAATTTTTGTTTTAATGTATTATAACCACAATTGGTTTGTAATAAAATCGCGTGTACTATCATTTCTTTTATGTTAAATTTTCATGAATTGTCATATATGTTTATTAAGAGTGCATACTGCCTCTAAATCTGCAATCAATCGATTCAACTTACAATTAATTGTCCTTAACATGTATTTAATTAACTCGAACCTGATTTGATTGCATTTACATATTCTAGTTTTACTTACGCTTTATTCCCAAAGCAGATTTTCGGCGACAATCGTTCACCGTAACTTCCATACTTTCTTGCTTTTTACGTGTCTTTTTACCGAGTTAGAAATTGAGTTTTAGTGTTTAATGTATAGTGTATAAATCATGAAATTATTATTACAGAACCGATCAGAAATCTTGAAGACGGAATGTTTAGCAATGATATTCAGGCCTTCATTGCGTTTGGCACCCGCGCGGGCCGTGCTGATACACTCCCACTGGGAGGTTGGGGGGGGGGGGGGGGGGGGGTCTGAAGAAGTGGGCGAGGAGAACGCCGGGCGTGGGATGCGGTGCTTTGCTGGGATTCACTTTCTACATATAGCACGCAGCGCGGAGAAAGTATGGGAAGGTAGGTTATGGCCCTTAGACGCAGATTTTCTCAGGCTCTTCACTGAAAAGCGATACTTGGAAACACGAAGTCAGGTTCCTACCACAAAAATATTACTTAACTGTAAAGGCAGTTGTCTGATATGAAAAGCCCATGGCTATCCATTGATGAATGTGTTTTTTCAATACAAAATACTCTGGAACTATGTATCATATATGGAATATTTCTTTGAAGTGTCAGTCTTTCTGTCAGTGAAAAACATTTTAATTTCTCGCTACGGAATATAGAGAAAGTTATGTTATGTTGCGCGGAAAAACGGATAATTTCCGGCAGAAAAACCCTTACAACAGGGTCCTGGTAACGAAAAAGGGGATAAATCTGCTAAAATTTAGCGAGAAAATCCTCTAACTCGGAGTGTATGCATAATCCATGTTTTGTAGGTCCTTGAATCCGTAAAATCGAATGACGGCAAATCGTCTGTCTGTCCTCCGTCTGCCTCTCTGTCCGTCTTTTATCAACGCTAGCGGCGATTTTCTCAAAAATTGATATTCCCCAATTGATCTGACAGATGTCACGGCCCCTTGAATTTGAAATCAATATTTTAATTGTGGGGGTACTTTACATGTCTCTAGGACATTTTCCAAATTTAAAAAAATGGCTCCATCGTATTTGATTAAATTTTGTTGCTGGGTAATGCAAAAAACCTTTAAGAGAATGGTGCAGGTCTCATGTTCGTTGAAAACCCTATTTTTCAAAAACTGCATTTTGATAGTTTTTCGAACATTAAGAGTACTTTTCGTGTAATTTTGCGTCAAAATACTGGCGAGAAAGTACGTGCTGTATTAGCACCACTAGTTCCGTACATGTAATTAAAGCGTCAAAAGCAAAAATGACTGTAAACGTAAGCGAACTGCGTACGACCGCTCCAGAACGAGATTTTATCGTGAAAGATTTTTCTGACTCTACTCCTTCAATAGAATTTTACATAGATTTCGAGTTTTTGCTCGCTTGCCCTACCGTCGACGTGTACGCAGAAGATCTCATCCAACACCAATTTCACGCAGTGCAAACGCTCTTTTCTTCCCAATTCGCCCAATTAAAAAAAAATTAACACAACTACAATACACGTAACAAGTGTTGAGACTACCAATATACATACAAACTGATTTTGTGATACACTTGACGATCGTTAGAGACCCTTAAGTTTATTTCAGGACATAAATCACACTACTGAAGGTCAGTACGTTTCTTTCTTTTTAATCATCTTCTTTATCCAGATTTTTTATGATTTCCCCTCTCCAGTTACCCTGGAGGGGCGGGAATTTTTTTCCAGTTGAACCGAGGAGTTGACTAAATGACATGCCTCTGTGTTTTTTAATTACTTCCTCTACTGCCTTTATGTTGAAGTTGCGATGAATTCTGTCCATTCGCATATAAATAGGTGAATCGACCGCATTGCGCAGTATCTTATTCTGAATTTTCTGTATTTTCTGCACATGAACTTTCCTAGCACAACCCCAAAGCTGTATGTCGTTCGTTCATATTGGTTTAAGCACTTGTTGGTTTATTAGTAATTTATTATAAACCTACAACCCAGATTCACGTCTCAATAACTACTACATTTTATTGATTTTCCAATTCGCTCAATTTCTTTAAAAAATACATTTTGTCCGCTTTGGTGGCTTTCCAACCACTGTGTTTTTCCAACCATTAACTACATAAGTGAAAGAGCTGAAGGTGGAAGGGGGTGGGGAGGGTGATGTGATGGGCGGGACGAAGTGGGCAACGTGGACAGTTGCAGGTGGAACAGAGGTTGAACCCTATGGAAGTGAGCACGCTGCCTCATCCATTGCCCGATGCCCGTCACCTGTTGCCCGTTGCTGGTCACCCGTCCCCGCCGCCCATCACCCGTTGGAACGACCGCGTGTTACCTTTCCTTCCTCTTCCATGTTCTATCCTCACCCCCTAACATCCACACCCTCATACTTACATACACTACACTACCACACACGTCGGGAAATCGGTAGGATACTTAGAGTTTGTTCCGGATGGGGTGGTGCTTCGCTGGTGGGAGATACCTGATTGGGGAAAATCTGGATTTTACACCCAAAGGAGAAATATCACAGCCACCTTCCGCGAAAAAAACATGCAGTACGCTTACGGGACCAAATACCCTTGCTATTTTCGCGCCCGGAATTGTTAATCAACCAATCAGTTACCATTCGTCCCCGTCGCTCACTGCCCGGCGCCCATCGCCCGTCACCCGTTCCCCGACGCCCGTCGCCCGTTCCCCGACTCCCGTCACCCGTTCCCCGACGCCCGTCGCTCGTCCCACGACGGCCGTCACCCGTCCCACGACGGCCGTCACCCGTCCCACGACGCCCGTCACCCGTCCCACGACGCCCGTCACCCGTCCCACGACGCCCGTCACCCGTCCCACGACGCCCGTCACCCGTCCCACGACGCCCGTCACCCGTCCCACGACGCCCGTCACCCGTCCCACGACGCCCGTCACCCGTCCCACGACGCCCGTCACCCGTCCCACGACGCCCGTCACCCGTCCCACGACGCCCGTCACCCGTCCCACGACGCCCGTCACCCGTCCCACGACGCCCGTCACCCGTCCCACGACGCCCGTCACCCGTCCCACGACGCCCGTCGCCCGTCCCACGACGCCCGTCGCCCGTCCCACGACGCCCGTCGCCCGTCCCCCGACGCCCGTCACCCGTCCCCCGACGCCCGTCACCCGTCCCACGACGCCCGTCACCCATTCCCCGACGCCCGTCACCCGTTCCCCGACGCCCGTCGCTCGTCCCACGACGGCCGTCACCCGTCCCACGACGGCCGTCACCCGTCCCACGACGGCCGTCACCCGTCCCACGACGGCCGTCACCCGTCCCACGACGGCCGTCACCCGTCCCACGACGGCCGTCACCCGTCCCACGACGCCCGTCGCCCGTCCCCCGACGCCCGTCACCCGTCCCACGACGCCCGTCACCCGTCCCACGACGCCCGTCGCCCGTCCCCCGACGCCCGTCGCCCGTCCCACGTGGCCCGTCGCCCGTCCCACGACGCCCGTCGCCCGTCCCACGACGCCCGTCGCCCGTCCCCCGACGCCCGTCACCCGTCCCCCGACGCCCGTCACCCGTCCCACGACGCCCGTCACCCGTCCCACGACGCCCGTCACCCGTCCCCCGACGCCCGTCACCCGTTGCGTGCCGCGGCTGCGTGGCTCTCGTGCCCGCCCCGGGGCGTGCTCCGGCGGCGGGTAGAAGGATCGAATGGCCGACATGCACCCACTGCACTAAAGCGTATCGAGGCTTGCCGGCTACCGACGCTCAGATTGCGTTGCAGGGAACCCAATCCGGTCATACTACATGCGCGCTCATCAGGCACTTCCCCCGACCGGGCGCTCCCTTGCCGAGAGAACGGGACGACCTCTTTGTGGGGCGCACAGACTCGGACCCCGCGCGGACTTTTTTTCCCCCGGGGGATTTTTCCGTCTTCACGCGATGACGATTTCGACTATCCGCGCCGGGTACTCACTATGTTCCTCACAGGGACACATATTAATCTCTACACTAGACACTGCAACACATGCGAGCTCCTTAGTCTGTGGCCAGCAGACTCATCAGGCCTTCGGCGACAATATACTTAGATGAAAGACAAAAGGACAAACAACAATGCCCGAACACGCGACCCTTCGGGCCGAGGCGTTGAGTCGGCACACACTAGCCCCTCGTCCATCCAGGTCGGCCCGGACTTCGTATGTATGTGATACATAATGTATGATAACATTTCAAATACTGTATTATTATATAATTAAAAGAGACATATGCTTCGACAATGGCTCATGCGCAGCGTACAAGCTTCCCGTAGTGTGGTGTCTGGTGCGATTCCCGATCGAGGCATAAATAGAGTGCTATCTTTCCTTTAAAAGCGCCCCAGTTTTTGTAGCTGTGTGGCGAAGGAAAGCTCAGACAGGCGGATCTTGGTAGTTGCGGTGAAGAAATACGTCTTTTTTTCGCCACACGTCGCTCTTTCCCCCAAGCATAGGAATGTAACTAAGCCCAGGTATAATAATAATAATAATAATAATAATAATAATAATAATAATAATAATAATAATAATAATAATAATAATAATAATAATAATAATGTCTTTATTAATGGCGAGGCTCAGGCCATAGGGCCTGCTCTTCCGCCTAACCACTGAATTTACATACATTTAGAGTAGTAACATTTTAAGAGGGGAGGACAAGCTGTACATTTACGTCTGGGAGAACAAATCTAGGGACCATCCCGGCATACACCTTAAGCGATTGAGTAAACCCAGAAAAACCTCAATCAGGATGGCGGCTTAGGGCCGAACATTAATAGAACTGAGTATGTTATACTGAGTAGTGAAAGGGAAGTTTCGTGAAAGAGAAAAGAAAAGACGTACAGGGGAAGGGGTCAGAAAGTATAAATGATAAAGTTTGTGAGGGAGAGGGAAGAGAAAAAAAGCGAAGGAAAGGACGAAGAAGAAGTAGGCGAAAAAAGTGAAGTTATTTGAGGAACGTTACAGAAAGCTACGTTTAGTTTACAGTAGCACGTTACATTAATATACAATAATTTTTACACCAGAGAAGCACAATACAACACCAGAGAAGCACAATATGGGAGACACATTAAGCTGGCTCGGCAAAGTCGACCCCAAATGCCAAACACATAGAAAACAGACTCACGTGAGCGAGGGCCAAATTCATTTCCCAGCGAAGATGATGGACTAGGCGTAGTCTGTCCTTCCTCGTTCCCCGTCCGTAGTCCTGTCCTTCGTCGTTCCTGGGCAGGCAACTTCACGCCCACGCACGGCACTACACGAACTCGTGTAAGGGTAGAGAGTGAAATGTCAACATCGTTGACCAGTACGAAGTATGTCGTTTGAAAACAATTGCGCAGTGAATAATGGCAAACGTAATTGTTTTTGCGCCAAGCAACCAGGAAACGAACGGTTTTTATGACGTCGGCTGTATCGGAGAATGGCGGCGTCGAACGGGTGATATATCTAAACGTGACAGATGCGGGAAGAAAAGGGATTCGAGACGGAAGTCTGACGGTCGTGAAATAATAAAACCCAAGATATTACAACACCACGTTTATTGTTACCGCAAGTAGAGTAAGTACAGTGACACATGCGACACCCCAGCACTCACCCGCTCAGTAGGGCATGCTCTGTTATCCGTCGTACACGCCTTAATTTTTCAGTGTCGAGATCTATAAATGCGACACTGATGACAATGTTTTCAAAACATCGATGTTTTTATAGAGTTTGTTTTAAAGCCGGTGTATTTTTAAAATTATTGTTTTGTGCTTGATGTTTGTACGTTTTCAAAATTTAGTTTGTGAATGCGAAATTCCCACAATTACAATTTTGTGAAACTTAAAATAAGAACAAATAACTGCTGGTCCTACTGTGGCTTTTTCTGTTAGAACCAAAGGAAGGTTGTTTGCTCTACTTTCATTTCGTTTCTCGGCCTCTTCCCCATCCCCTTCCTCGGCATTTCCGAGACCTTTCTTCGTATTTCACTCATTGAGTCAACGCAGGCGGTCAACGCAGGCGGTCAACGCTGGCGGTCAACGCTGGCGGTCAACGCAGGCGGTCAACGCAGGCGGTCAACGCAGGCGGTCAACGCAGGCGGTCAACGCAGGCGGTCAACGCAGGCGGTCAACGCAGGCGGTCAACGCAGGCGGTCAACGCAGGCGGTCAACGCAGGCGGTCAACGCAGGCGGTCAACGCAGGCGGTCAACGCAGGCGGTCAACGCAGGCGGTCAACGCAGGCGGTCAACGCAGGCGGTCAACGCAGGCGGTCAACGCAGGCGGTCAACGCAGGCGGTCAACGCAGGCGGTCAACGCAGGCGGTCAACGCAGGCGGTCAACGCAGGCGGTCAACGCAGGCGGTCAACGCAGGCGGTCAACGCAGGCGGTCAACGCAGGCGGTCAACGCAGGCGGTCAACGCAGGCGGTCAACGCAGGCGGTCAACGCAGGCGGTCAACGCAGGCGGTCAACGCAGGCGGTCAACGCAGGCGGTCAACGCAGGCGGTCAACGCAGGCGGTCAACGCAGGCGGTCAACGCAGGCGGTCAACGCAGGCGGTCAACGCAGGCGGTCAACGCAGGCGGTCAACGCAGGCGGTCAACGCAGGCGGTCAACGCAGGCGGTCAACGCAGGCGGTCAACGCAGGCGGTCAACGCAGGCGGTCAACGCAGGCGGTCAACGCAGGCGGTCAACGCAGGCGGTCAACGCAGGCGGTCAACGCAGGCGGTCAACGCAGGCGGTCAACGCAGGCGGTCAACGCAGGCGGTCAACGCAGGCGGTCAACGCAGGCGGTCAACGCAGGCGGTCAACGCAGGCGGTCAACGCAGGCGACGTACTGGTAAGGCCTTCCCCTCGCTTCCAGTACCATTCTTTAATGAAATGGGAACTGCAGTCCTCATTTCATTGTTTGAAAACATCGATGGTTATTGGTCGATATAATGTTAACGTTGATCTTTCACTTTCGATTTTTCACCTTTCGTGACATTGATGTTTTGTTATCGATGCTCCGTTAGTAGTGATAACAGCTACGTTCATGTTTATCGGTTGACCTGGGCAATTAAGTCCAGCGCGTCGTCTGGCAGTGTCGCAGAAACACGATCCTTCACCTAATCCCAGAAGTAGTGAAGGGACATCGGGTCGGGTGATCGAGACGGCTAGGTGATGGGGTCGCTAAGGCCAATCCGGCTACCCATGCGTAAAGCGTTAAGAGCGGCGATGTTTCCTAATTGAAGGAAGAATGCCAAAATTATTATTATTTATTATTATAATAAATAATAATAAATAATAATAAATAATAATAATAAATAATAATAATAATAATAAATAATAATAATAAATAATAATAATAAATATAATAAATAATAATAATAATAAATAATAAATAAATCTATCTATCTAACTAAGTATCTATCTATCTATCTAACTAACTATATCTAACTATCTATCTATCTATTTAACTATCTATTTAACTATCTATTTAACTAACTATCTATCTAACTAACTATCTATCTAACTAACTATCTATCTAACTAACTATCTATCTAACTATCTATCTAACTATCTATCTAACTAACTATCTATCTATCTAACTAACTATCTATCTAACTAACTAACTATCTAACTAACTAACTATCTATCTAACTATCTATCTAACTAACTAACTATCTATCTAACTAACTAACTATCTATCTAACTATCTATCTAACTATCTATCTATATATATCTATCAATAAATACAGTAAAACTGAACGCGCTTTACTCCGCGAAATATCACGTAACATCAAGATTGAAACTAAAGAAAATAATCGCGCGTCGCCGCCGCCAGTTGTAGCCCACACAGGACACGGCCTTTGATTCTGCAGTGAAACTGAGTGGCATAAGATGATCAGTAAGGTGCCCATTGCGGGTCCTCTACCACCCCCTTAGGGGAGACTTCTTGGATTGTGACCTTTGGTCGACGATATTTTTTCAAGCTGCTTGTGTTTGAATTTTTGGCACTGAGTCGAGAAATTCTTTTCCAGGATGGAATTAATTTTCAGGTCGTGTTTCCTATGTTCACTACAACTGAGGTTTAGGTTCACTATAACCGAATGTTCCTATGCTTATTTTTAATGTAAGTGAAACGTTACCATTGCCTTAAGTTCACTATAACTGAGCGTTTACTGTATCCGAATTCACTAAAACAGGAGTCTCTATATACAAATTACTGAGGGGAAATGTTGAAATAACTTTTCTATGGTAGTGTAATGTTAAAATATTTACATGAGCAGTACATCAATATTTTCTTGATAGCATGTACCTTCATCTACATTGCGTTCTATTTAATTCCAAACAGCCTGCCCTAAGTCTTGGACCACTGTCGGGCCATCTCCTCTCTCACCCACGCAATGTGCACTCGCATCCGATCTGCCCGCGCGGACCGTCACATGACCCTCAACGTTGGCCCGCTCCTCTTCCGATCTCCTCTGGCCCGGGCTTCACCTGTGCACCGCCCGAACCCCCTCCCGATTTCCGCTCTCCGCCCGATCACCGCACTTGCGCCGTCCGATCTCACGTACGGATGTAGTACGTGTCTCGCCTGATCTCCCACCTGCGCCCCGCCCGATCTCTGCCGATCTCCACTCGCGCCCCACCCGTTCTCCACCCGTACCCCGCCCAATCTCAGCCCGCGCCCTACCCGATCTCTCCCGATTTGCACGCGCTCTGTACGATCTCCATCCGTTCCCCACCCAATCTCCACTCGCACCTCCACCCCGTTCTCCACACCGTTCTCCACCCTACCCCACCCTACCCCACCCTACCCCACTCTACCCCACCCTACCCCGCCCTACCCCACCCTACCCCACCCTACCCCACCCTACCTCACCCTACCCCACCCTACCCCACCCTACCCCACCCTACCCCACCCTACCCCACCCTACCCCACCCTACCCCACCCTACCCCACCCTACCCCACCCTACCCCACCCTACCCCACCCTACCCCACCCTACCCCACCCTACCCCACCCTACCCCACCCTACCCCACCCTACCCCACCCTACCCCACCCAACCTCCGCCCGTGCACCACCCGATCTCTAGCGATCTCCACGCGCACTATACGGTCTCCACACGCTCCCCTCCCCTTGTCCATCCGCACCCCACCCAATCTCCACTCGCACACCCAATCTCCACCCGCACCCCCAATCACCACTCGCACCTCGCTCGTTCCCCGCTCGCGGCCCACATCATCTCCACCCGCGTCCCACCCGACCCCTGTGCCCCGCCGTATCTGCGCCCGCGCCCTGCCAGCAACCGCCCTGCCACGCCCGACCTGCGCCCGCCCCCCCGCCCAATCTGCAGCCGTGCGACCGAACGGTAGCGGGGGTTGGGGCCGCTCGGTATCGGCGCAGGGCAGACGGCCGTCCGCTTAATTGGCTTTTCTTGTTCGGCCGACGGATCCGGATTAATTGGCGTTTATCACCGCGCCCGCGGGCCGGCCGGCGGCGGCGGCGGAGGCGGCGGCGGCGGCGGCGGCGGGCGCGCTGCTCTGAAGGCGGCGGCGGCGGCGGCGGCAGGGCGGCGGCACCGCCGCCGCTGCGGTAGCCGGTCGCCGCCTCCGCTGCCGTCCGATCCGCCCGTTTATTCGCGGATAACCGGTTTGGCGAAAATTTGCTTGCGGACGGCTGGTCGGGCGGGCGGCCGGCGAGAGGGGATTCTAATTGGCCGAGTGGGCTCGTGGGACCGAACGCCGCCGCTCCGCTGCGCGCCCCGGCCGACTCATAATTCAGAGGATGTGGGATCCGCGCGGCCGCAGTGGTAATGCGCCGGGCCGCCGCCGCCGCCAGCTGCCTCCACATCGAGAGGGCGGGCAGCCTGCCCAGCGGCGAGCGGGGCGGGTTCGGGCGACGGGGGCATGAAGTGGGTGGGGAAACGCGGGCGGGGCGGTCGGGATGGGCGCGGCGGGCGGGGCGGTGCGGGCGGAGCGGAGCGGAGCGAGGCGGGCGGGGCGGGCGGGGCGGAGCGGGGCGGTCGGGGCCGTCGGTGCGGGCGGGGGGTTCGGGCGGAGCGGGCCGTGCGGGGCGGGGCGGGCGGAGCGGTGCGGGCGGTACGGGCGGAGCGGGGCGGGCGGTGCGGGCGGTGCGGGCGGAGCGGGACGTGCGGTGCGGGCGGAGCGGGGAGGAGCGGGGCGGAGCGGGCGGAGTGGGGCGGGCGGGGCGGGGGCTCCGGGCGGCGGTGCCGTCTTTGGCTGTATTTGGAGGTGGGACGTAAATCTGCCCGCATTTTGGGAATGCGGTCAATTTAGGAGGCATATCTCTCGCATGAGCGCCGCCGCTGAATGCCCCCATTTGGAAGCCGCTGCCAGCGCTGCGGGGCCCTGCGATCGGCCTGCCGGTTTCGTATTCCCAATTCGATTGCCGCTGTCCCGCTGGCGTGGCCGGCATGGAAGCACCGGCGATGGCTTCAAGTGCTGTGCGCTGTTAGGATATGTCTAATTTCTAGCTGACTCGGCTAATTAGCTGGTGAAGCACTGCTTAACACTATGGATAAGCACTGCCACCGAGCGAAAGATCATTAGCAGCAAATAAATGTTATTATTATTTTTTTCTTCCATTTTCACGCAAATTATTGGTCTTATACAGCTACCATACAGATGCAACATCAAAGTATGGTAACTGATTTTTAACCTTACAACATTCTATAGTTAATATAATGCAATATAAAATATCAAACTTGAAATTGCAATATAATAGCTAGATTTAAAAGCTTCAGAATCCCACATGGCCTCCCATGAACTTCCTGACCAATGAACACGTAGTGAAGATGACTGATTTTATATTATTATTATTATTATTATTATTATTATTATTATTATTATTATTATTATTATTATTATTATTTTATTCACAGTATCTACCGGTCGGTATGTCTACCACACACAGGAATGATGACCAGGTGTGTGGTTGACTTACTGAAGATTCAGATGGCTCCTGATAATACAGCATGTATTCACGATTACTGACTTTTGCATATTGTATACATTCCTGGCATCCAAGTGAAAACACTCCAGTGCCCGAAGTGTCATTTTTGGGATCACTCCTGTAGCTGATGTTATTATAGGCACAGTTGTCAATTTACTGAAGTTCCACTGAGTTGCGAGTTCATGGGCGAGATCGGTATACTTCTGGATCTTCTCTTGATATTTTCCCGATATGTGTGAGTATTGGGTATTGAATATCGATAAGGAAAACCTGCTGATGGTTTCAATCAATGTAAGTTATATCGAGTCTATTGTCGCCGACGTGTCTGTCTCGCAATAGAGTGTGTGCTCACTACTTTCAAGCACGTTCTGAGACACATATTTATAATACGGCACGGAAGTGGCCAGTAAGCCCGTTTTCAATACCAATAATTGGTAGACCTGCTTCACCACTTCATCATGCCTCTTTTTGTACTCCAACTGTGCGTGGCTGCTACATCCACTTGTCACGTGTTGGATAGTTTCGCTTGCAGCCTCACATCTTCTACACGAGTCGGAATGAATGGTAGAATCTCTCAGAATGTGTTTTCTGTAGTTCAATGTTGGCACCACTTGGTCCTGGATAGCTATCATGAAGGCTTCTGTCTCCGGAAAGAGATCCCCGTGCTGGAGCCGTGCGTGCGACGCAGAGATGTCGACTTCTGGTTTATGAAGTCGTAGGCTTCCGCGGCCAGAGTCATGTGGATGATCTGGGCTGTCCGGGTGACGCCGCGTCGAGGGCTGTGTTGCCGACGTTTCGACCATCCTGTCGTGGTCTTCCTCAGGGCTGGTATGCCAAGCCAGTTAGGGCTGATATGCCAAGAACTCGCATACCAGACCTCAGGAAGACCACGGCAGGATGGTCGAAACGTCGGCAACACAGCCTTCGACGCGGCGTCACCCGGACAGCCCAGATTACCGACTTCTGTTTTACTCAGCTCATGGGGGTACCTTCCACCCTGTCTCACAGGTAGCAAAACTTTGTTCCGTTACGTACTACCAAATGTTAGTGCAGATTAGTGGCCTCCCATAGCGAAGGTGCTACTGAAGAAAACCACTTGATATTGCTTTTAAAAATGTAGCACTCTCACTGCCCAAGAACAACAAATGAAATACTTTGTATAATCGGCAATAAATATATTAACCATAAGTTTTTTACGAATACCACAATAACATAGTGTAGTAGTAATATTACATACATGACAACAGTTATTTATATACACACACAGTAAGGGGGAGGATTGGATAAGGAAATATCGCGCTCTCTCCTTGTCCCCTTTGTTCGGTACTCCTTCGCCATTTGCCTGATTACCCACGGAAAACTGCCGATCAAAGTAGCCGGCCCCTAGAATCCTCCTCCAGTGTCTGAATTCGACCTGAATTCTTCGAATTAGCTACAAGCTAGATTCGAAATTCCGCCACCATCGCGACTCGAACCCTAAGACCTAAACACAGTAGGTTATTAGTCTCGTGAATGAGTAGGCCTATTTCTTGATTCCGGTCGCGTCAACATTTAAGTCATTAGTCCCGTAGGCGTAGGCCATGTTACATAGCAGGGGGAAGCGGTTTTGTTCTCCAGCTGAACCGAGAGAAAGGGCGTTAAACTACAAGAGCACTTTCCCATCCAGGTATCTCCCCGAACGGGGCACTGCTTCACCAGCGACAATCTCTAAGCTTCTGGCAGATCTCCCGATGCGTAGTAATGGAGTGTGTGAAAGTATAGCGTGCGATTAGGGGGAGAGGAGGGAACAGGATTGAAGAAGGAAAGATCGTGAGCGGTCCATGGCCCGTTACTACTGATCCAGCATTCACATGGTATTTATCGGAGCAACCACGGAAATCTACCGAGCAGAGCAACCAACCTACAGAATTTTCCTTCAGACGGGGCTAGAATAGAAGGGGCTAGTGTTGAAATTTCGACCCCTTCGGGCCTCGAACGCTAGGATTTCCTGGTCGCAGATGCTGCACATGCAACGGCGTTGCCGCCGAGCTCCAGCAGCATGCAATGGGCTCGTGAAGCGTAGATTTCAGCCCCGCCCTCCCTGCGTGCTGGCATCACGCCGGGAGCGGGGGGGGGGGGGCGTGCGCGCGTGCGTGGACGTGGGCGGCGCGTGCTGGGCGCGCGCATCGTCGCCATGAATTCTTACGCCTCCTGGCGAGCGAGGAGAAGCACACGATCGATCAACAATCCTCGCTCGCTGGGAATACACAAGTTTTTTGCCGGTTCCTCAAAGTCATGCTCACTCACGTCAAACGTGCGGCATGGAAAGAAACCCTTACTGAAGGCCCCGCAATTAACAACTATGACAGATCCCATTCTAATCACATTCCGTATTCGCTTATTTCCATATCTCTCAAGAGATGGATAAATATTACTGAGACCGTTGTTGCGGTGCATTATTGGCTACGCTAGGGGTCTTTGTCTTTTGAACTAGAAAATTACCAGCAATTTCAAGGCATGTTGGAAGTAGGCCATTGAATCGAACCCGAATCGAAGAGTTTAGGCATTCCACGTTCCGTTACACCGGTACGGAATGTAAACATAAGGGTGAATGTAAACGTTCGGGCGCTTAGAACAGCGAGGAATGATTCCCAAGGCTCTTGATTTCCTTCAGAACACGTTTTCGTCGTTGCCAGCATTCTGAAATTCTGTGAACGTAACTGCATTCTCATTACGGTCCTCTTCGGGAGGACTGTTGACTAAACTGGTTGCGCCGGCTGATGCTCCCTCGCGTGCTGGCTACTGTCGAAAGGGAAAGGCGCCGGGGATGCGCGAAGGGAAACAGCACCGATGAGAGGTAAGCAAACGACAAATACGTACTTTTCACATTAACCACAAAATTCACCAATAAGTGAGAGCGATTTCGCGTTTTCTTCACGGATGATTTGAATATGTAATACATTTAGCTCAGAAATACTAGTATGTAATATGTAATAATAATACCGAACTATTTCTATGTCCTCCCCCGTTTTCTAGCTTGAAAGTTTCAAAGGTAGAGAAAATATGGATAAATCTTGTTCCCGCACGTAGTAAATTACATCCTCTTACGCATTCTGTAAATAGAATACATATGTTATGAGTTCTTAATAACGGAAACCCGATTGCCGGCAAAAAGCCTATCTGTCTGTCTGTCCGCTTGTTATAAAACTAGCGCTTAAACCGTTCAGCCGTTTTCTTGCAAAACTGATATTCCTGGATCAAGTGAAGGAACTCCAGGGTCTTTGAGCTTGAATTTTGAGCTATTTGAGCTTTTGATTTTTGCTTGTATTTTACATGAAGTCTAAAAAGTTTTTCAACATTTTCTCAAAAATGGCTTCAATCTTTTGGATTAAACTGTGTCCTCAGATAGCGTAAAGTATGCTTAAGAGAATGGTGCTGATCTCATTTTGTTGAAATCCCTAATTTTTCGAAAATTGCAAAAGATAACTTTTTGGCGTCGCCCTACAACTGCAATTTTAAAGATAGAGATTTTCGTGTTAATAAAATCTGATATTTAAAGACAGATCTTAAAATAAGGTCAAGGAAAATTTCTCTCAACTATGAGTCGTTTTCGCGTAATAGTGCGTGAAATAAAGGCACTTATTAAACGATATCTCCAAAACTGCTGTAAAATTTGTTCTTTAAATTTTATCCCCGTATGTATTAAAGCACAATTTAAAAAGGGCTGCAAGCTTTATTTCCGGCAAACTTTTTTCTTCGAAAATTGCTAAACGTTAACATTGCTGAAGTACAATATTGAAGATGTATATTTTTTACTAAAACTAAATATTTAAAAAAAATCATTTTTAAAATTATGTCATGTTAATTTTTTTGAAAAAACAAACAAACAAGTTTTCTGTAATTTTTCTTGAAGATAATGAAAATTAGAATTTTTTTTTCCCAAAACCCGCTCTAATTTTTTTCTTCACTTTTTTTCCATGGAAGGGACGCTCAAATGAATGGCGCAGGTCATATTTTCCTTGAACTCTATGAATTTTTGTATATTGCCAATTTAGAATTAATGCAAGAAATAATGTACTGTTGTAGCACCACTAGTTTAGGACAGGTTTCTTCAAGGAAGAAATTTCTGTAATCCTTATGGTCCTTTTGTAATGTCAATCTTTGCAGTTCCAGAAATGTCACCGATTGCCAAAAATGAGACTTGCGCCATTTTCTTAATCGTTTAATGCTCTATTCGAGGAAGAAATTTAAGGACAACTAGTGGTGATACAACAGCTTTGACTTCCTTGCATTTTTCTGTGTTTGGAATTTTCTAACTTTCAGAGATCAACGAAAATGAGACCTGCGCCATTCTTTTAAGCGTTCAGTGGCAGGGTTCAGTGGCAGTACCCGTGGAAACAAATTTAAAAGCAAACAATTGCAGCTGTTTTTGAGAAAATGGTTTTTCATAATTTGCATAAACTTCGTGCATAAATTACGCGATCGCGACAGCGAATTACAAGACCGTGAAGATGCAATGAGACTCACCACGTTTTATTCCATCCTATGATACATACGATGAGAACATTTTAAGAAAACATTTAAAAAAATACCGTTTAAAAAAATTAAAATATCCTATATTTCACGAAAAAAACACATTCTAGTGATCTCACTATTGATGTTTCCAGAATTTAAAAAAAGAAAGCTCAGTCGTTCCTGCATAGCACTGAACCAATGGTAATCCGTATACTAGCAAAAACCCGAGCTAACTCACACAAATGCACACCCAGCGAATCATAACGGCATAAAAAAATAAAATTAGTATCCGGAATCACACAGAGGTACCGCTAAAGACACCTCAGACATGAACTGTCTCTCGCGAATGGCATTATAAGGAGAATGCCCTCGCGCGCTTACGCCATCAGAGGCTCCTAGCGATAGGCTCCTCCTAAACTGCGCGCTAATACCTCCAGAGGCCATCCGGCTCGGAAATTTTCCGCCAGTCAACACGTCAAGGGCTCTCAAAGAGTTAAAGATAAATAAATTGTCAATACATCAAAACTATTCGTTGAAGTGTTAACAGTTATCGTATTAAGGAGTTTTACTATACCAATACATTGTTACGTAAATGCTTATATTTGAAGAATGCTGTTAATCTCGTAAACCGGGAAATATCCAAATGTAACATTGAGGCAAGATTTGCCATTGGTTTGGGCGAGAACATACACTATCTTAAAGGGACATTTGGTTAATAATTACTTTTATTAAAATTATAACTTTTATTTCTAACTTTTGAGACTTCGTGCCGAGAAACTACGGATTTTAGGGTTTCAGAAATTGAGATATTGATTTGCAAACTTAAATTAAAATTAGGAAGAAGTCAATTTATTATGTTGCACTCTTTCAAAGTACCTAAAACTAACTTGTATTGACTGACTGATGACAAAAAAATTAAATCTTATAAAACACTCATGGAAATTGAAATAGAATGTTGAATCATGCCATTACACGCTAGGCTTCAAATATTTTCTTGCTGCTGCAGTGGTCAATAATGTGCAACGTAAAGCACAAGTTAAACCACAAGAGGACATACAAGATGAAAGAGTCTTTGTTGAATTGGACCGAGATATTTCAGCCGCTTCATTTGCAATTACGAATGATTATTTATAATTAATAAATAATCATTGACAGGTGCTGTGGGAAGTTACGAATTGTGACTATCGTACAACTAACCTCTTTATCAAAGAACTGGTCCTCAGAACACGAATGTAAATATTTTTATTTACAAACGAAGACTATTAAATGAGTAATGATATTTTGTGAAATAGCATTTAATAAAAGCAATTATTTAAAAATTTTCGACATTTAATATCGTTAGTTATGAATGTCTGGTTGTTGACAAAAACATTAATGCATTATTGCATTAACATGTATCCAATCGTTGCTGTGTTTTTCTTTAATTATTATGTGAATGTCTAAGCGTATTAGTAACTTTAAAAGAAAGACGGAACTGCCTACCTCCCGAGCGCACAAAGAATGCGAAGGAACTTGATGCTCATAAATAACCTAAAAATCCGTGTTCGGAAATGACTCACCTTCCTCCACAAAAACTATAGATAATTGGTACTAGAAACGACATATCTATCTTGACGCACTTGTCATTTATTCAAGGCACGTAACACAGCTCGAAATTTTATGTATAGGAACAAATAATCTCTAATGAATAAGTCTTTGTGCCACAACCCTCAATTATCTTATCAAGAGCACTGCGGCAGTAGCATACCAAGTAAGACAAAACGGAGTGGAAGAGAGCGTGACTCACGATACCAAACAGAAGGTGAAAAAAGAGAAACTGAAGCATAATACGAAACAAGATCTGGTCGGCATAACAATCACGAGAAAAATAACTAGAATGGTAACGATTTTCAATAATATGCATGATTTTGTGTATTCTGGGTATGTGCCCATGCGGATTTATGTGATCTAATCATCAAAAACCTCTGTCGTATTAGATGAAGATCGACTTATCGCCAACTTTGAAGTTAAAGATTTAGTTGATGTTTCTTTAATACAAGGTAGTTACTGATATTTTAAAATTAACTTATGCACAAGAAAAAAAAACATTCACGCATATCTTTTTAATTTTTTTCCATGCCATCTTTTATTTTTATGCTTCTGAATTTCACCAGAATACTGCATCCCGTATTGTGTCAGACCTGACAATGCAGTGATGTTTTGCATGGGGAATCTATACCTTAAGTGAAGGTATCTTCTTGAAACTTTCATTGATTAATTGATTAGTGATTCCGGAGCCGTCAACTGCTAACGTAATTAGTTCTATAAGTGTAGTGCATGTTTTCATCGCGAGATGTGGCGATCTTCCCCTGCTTGCTGGCGAAATCCGGAGCCGGCTTGCAGAGATTTTCCCCAACCAGGTATCTCCCAGCAGCCGGGCACCGCTTCAGCGAGACAAGCTCTAAGCTTTCAACAAATCTGATAATGTTGTGCATGTGAGTGTAAGTGTGTACAAGTAAAGTATAAGATTAATACAAGGGATTGTTGTAATGTTGAGATATTGATACCTTTTTTTAATAAAAAATCTTTAATGTAATGTAAAATACAAAATCAATGTAATTATAAATGTGTTGTAATGTACAAATTACGAAAAGCAAATTGTAAACAAACCTAATGTTGCACTCGACTAGCCCCACGTTGGGACCAGCCAAATGTAATCAAAGCGATCAAGTCGCCTAAACTAGCCCGACTAGGGACCAGCCAGATGTAAACAAACCTAATGTGCTCGGGGGAGGGCGCCAGGTTCAGCTCCTGAAATGTAACTGAATGGAAGAGTTGGGAGGTCAAGAATGAGCAATTGAGTCATTTGTGACAAACAACTGTTTATTCCTGGCACAAAAAGCTACCAGGGGAATTTACAATGTCGCAATGGGCGACGCAAGTTCTTTTACTAAAACTACCCTATGAATTAATTACAAGTGGTTAATTCTGCTGGGCCTGAGCGCGGCCACTTGCAGTTTTTCGCTGTTATAATTGTTCAGTGAGACGGCAACGTCTCATAGTTATCACCAATGGCTGCTGGTCTTCGTGGGCGGGCCGAGGCGACAGCGGCTCCGGGTTGCTGATCTTCTGCGGCGCGTCTTCTCTCGCTCAGGTAGCGGCGATTCCAGATTGTCAGCTCCAGCAGGCTCAGAGGAGGCGAGTGGCCACGGGCGTTGACGTTGCGAAAAGGGCTGTCACTTAGCCCGGGACGAGAGGCGGCAAGGCTGGCGGGCCGAAGCGAGAAAACGGCGCGGGAGGCCGGTAGTTTCCCGCCCGAGTTTTCTCCGCAACAATTTACGAGTCGCGTCCTGACTAATTCGGCTGTGGGAAAGTCTTTTCCCAAACTCGCGTCCCGATCGTGAATGACTGAATAACTTTTAGAAGTGAAGTTCTCAAGTAACGAAAATTTCGAAGTTCCACGAAGAAATTTTACAAGTCGAGACTGTCGAAGGAATTTACAAGTGAAGTTCGCCGGAAAATCTTAGAAGTAGTCTCTTCAAACAAATCTAAGAAGAAGTCTCGTTTCGAGGAAATTTTTAGAACTGTTCCTCCGAAGAAATTTTACAAAGTGAGACTGAAGAAATTTTAACAAGTCTTGTCGAAGAAATTTTAACAAGTGTCCTATTCCTACTCTGCATCGCGTTTATAAAAGAAGTTCCTTTCCCCTTCCCAAATTGTTCCTGGCACCAAATTTCTCCCTTCCCTCATGGCGAAGCTTCCCATTGGCCGAGGGTGGCTGCGACGCAGAAATCTGATTAACCAATCTCGTGTCGATTTTTCTGTAGTTTTCCGTAAATGCTCTCTGTCTGTCGCTGTCTTCGCTCTCTCTCTTGCTTCCCTTTTGTTAGTTACTCCGGGAGCTGATCGCAGCTGTGTGGACACGTGCGCGCGAAAAAAGCGCATTTCACGGATTCCCGATTCCCGGACCGTCATGGGCTACTTGACTGCCTACTGTATTTAATTTGTTAATGGCCCGTGCAGGGATTCGGGTGCCTACCCAGGCGCGTGCCGAGGCGCGAGCCAGAACGAATGTGACGAGTTAGCATTGTCCGGTGGAGGGATCAGTTTGATGGCCGAGAAAGGTTTCGCTCACGACGTGTCGTAAATGCGTCGTCGTCTTTAATTGACACCCGGCCAATCCTTTCTTTGGGGTTTGCACCACTCGGTCGCGCGGCTGGAGAAAGGACGCGGGGGTGGCGCTTTGTCCCAGGAGAGGGCCGGCGAGGGGCAGCAAGTATTTTTATGAGGGGGTAATAAACATTCCGCCTCTGAAGACAGGGGGGCTGGGTGCGTTCGGGGCTGGCCCGATGCGCGGTCGGGGGGTGGGCGGCATGACGAAAGAACCCTCCGCGGCGGTGGCCGCGTCCCGTTGACCCACTTACTTCTCGACGCGAGCTATTTCCAGATGCAGAAACTCATTTGTTATTGGCGATGCCATAATAAAATTATATTTAATTAATCGGTGACGCCACAAAATACCTTCCATAAGGAAGTTGAAAAGCTTTAAAAAAATAAAAGAAAGAAAACGACAATGAAACTGAGTGTGAAACCTAAAAAGAAATTGAGAAACAAAGAACGAAATTGACAAATTGAAGAAGAAAAATGCACACATATTTCGACACACCTTGACAATTTCATTTTTGGAGATATACATTAATTTATTATGCACTTATATTATATCAAATATCAATCAAAATGTGATAATGTCAGTATTATAAAATTAATATTATCTCTGAGTTTATTATTTTATTAATACTCACTATAAACGTCTTAAAACATAGAAAAACTAAAATCGTTAATAGAAACAATTAATGTTTTATTTATTTATTTACGTCAAAAAACAATTAAAAACTAAATGACGTGTGAGAGGGATAAGTTAATTTAAAGTTACATTTAAGTCCAGAAGCAAAACAATGGGTCATCTGATATTGTTATTAACAGGTACAATCGTTGTATTTTGTAGTATTTCTGCATATAATTTAAAAAACTTAAAGAAGTAGTTTGTATCAATGTGTCCTATCCCAAGGGTAGATTGATTCACCTCATGGGGCACTTTGATACATTATGTATAAGTTCGATACGTTTGGGTAAAAATAACTGCCTCTGCATATTTTCCAGCGAAATGAATTAGCAAACCATTTTATATTGATTTTTAAAAATTCAAATTTCCCACAATTTATAAGGAATGTGAAAGCGATCAAAATCAAAATTAAATGTATAACGGCCTAATGTTTTTGCTGTTCCTTGTCCAATTGTTGGCTGTGGCAACTTTGTCATATATGGCCCACCCCACCATTACCGTCTTCGACAGGAAAGAGAAGCAATTTACCATCTTTTTTTAAACGTATAAACCGGACGAGATGGTCCCAGTATAACAAATTCATTATCAACAATATTTTGTTCAAAAGTATCAGCTTCTTCCATTGATTCTTCTTCACCGAGAAGGTCACTTAGATTAACATCATCCGATGTAGTCACACAACTTCCCTAAGGATGTTTCAGATTTATTGAGATTCATTCTTCTGATGAATACAATTCTTCCACCTTCTTACTCTTCCTCTAACGTTTGAAAGGTTTATTCGCTTCTATATCCACCAGCATTTTCCCCTTTTTCAATTCTTTGTTTCTATTTCTTTGCTGTGCTGCAGCGTGTTTCTCTTCTTTAACTTCATTTCGAAAAGTCTTATTTTCTCTTAATATTTATAGAAACTAATATTAGGACGTTTTGGTGGGAAATGATTAAGGAATGTATGGTAAAATCATAATAATAAAAGGCAATGAGAAAATGAAGTACAAGGCTATGAGTTGTTGCAGATAGCATGGGGCACATACGAAACAGTGTGTCCCAAGAAGCCATTTCGAATATTAGGCCAGAAAGGGCATTATTTCCTGTTGAAAAATACTGGAACACCTGTATAATGCCATTGCAATTGTACAACTAAAATTTACGCAACATTAGAACGTAATCCAGTAATCTATTATTCTTTTCTTCAGTGCTAAATATGTTGTTTTTGAGAGGTTGAAATTCAAGAGAGTAAGATGGAAACATACACGAGTGCAGGCATTCATCACATGTTCGTAACAAAGCCGTTCTCGTCCTTCTCCGTAGAGAAAGATAAAATGTCCTCGGGCTGAAGAGCTGAACATTCTGGCATACGTGTATCTCTCCTCTTGATCTGATTCAAGGACCACCCCCAGATGCACGTAAATCAAGGCAATTTCGCGAACCTCCTTCACAAACTAAACGTAGACCGTTAACATGCGTTTCCTTCCCAGCTGGCAGGTGAAGAGGCTGAAAACGAAGCCGTAATGTATGAAAGGAGCAAGCAGTAGGCGACAGGGCGACGCTTGTGAGGTACTGAAACACGTGTTTCTGTTTATTTAACTGCTCCCTTTCCGAGAGTCGGAAAACATATGTCTTTTCCATGGAGTCACATTCAGGGATTCCATCTTGGAGTGAGATCCGCAGGACAATATGCGGGGCGACCCGCTTCGAAGAGAAACCACAAAATTCACAGCAATTACTTTGTTGTGGTGTGAAAAGTAACGGTATAACAAACGACTTTTAGGATCCAAAACGAGTAAAACAATGATGTCATTACAAAGAAGCACAAATAATTCACAAACAATATATGTATTAAAGTGCAAATGCTGAATTGTTATGTTTCTTTGTGCCATTTCAGAAGAATACGTTAGTAAGTGGTGAAAGAAATGTATTCTCCATGCAAGAGACGAAATATGATACTTCGAAGCGGACCTACATAAATCTGATGGCTGCGGAGACATCCGCTGAGCCAGGTGTTCTATTTTGAATACCTCATAATGCGTGGACATTTTCGCTCTGTGGTTGTCGCAAAGAAGGCTGAGGGTACCCATCTCGTTTACTGTGTTACCTAAATCATCAGTAGTAATTTCATAATTGGTTGAGTAAGTGAAGTATATGTTCTGAGCAACAGGTTATCAGCATCCCGTTGAGAAAATAGCAAAGAAGAATGGTAGTCGATTTACAAGCCTCTTCGTATACTTCAACTAGCTGAACCCGGCAGAAGTTGTTCTGCCCTTGTCTCTCTTTCTCCTTCTCTATCTCTTTCTCTTTCCGTCTCTCTCATCGTCTCTGACCGTCTCTCTCTCTCACCGTTTTTCTCTCCGTCTCTCCCTCTCCCTCTCCGTCTCTCCCTCTCCGTCTCTCCCTCTCCGTCTCTCCCTCTCCGTCTCTCCCTCTCCGTCTCTCCCTCTCCGTCTCTCCCTCTCCGTCTCTCCCTCTCCGTCTCTCCCTCTCCGTCTCTCCCTCACCCCGTCTCTCCTCGTCTCTCCCTCTCCTCGTCTCTCCCTCTCCCCGTCTCTCCCTCTCCCCGTCTCTCCCTCTCCCCGTCTCTCCCTCTCCCCGTCTCTCCCTCTCCCCGTCTCTCCCTCTGTCCCTCTTCCAGTATTGTCTCCGTCTTTTTGTCCCTGTCCCTCTCTTTCTCCGTATCTCTCTGCGTGTCTTTGCATCGCCCTGCGGCACGCGGAAAAGCTCAGCAACAATGAAGCCCAGGTTTAATGTAGTATGCATCGAAACTGAATTAAAATCAAGCGCAATTTTCGTCTGCAGCGCCATGTAGTTGAGTTCCAACGAAATTAACAGCACATACAACTTCTGGGTGAAAACAATACCTAGAGTGGACATCGGTCACACAGTGACACGCGGTTTGCCGCTCTTATATATATATATATATATATATATATATATATATATATATATATATATATATATATATATATATATATTTCCTAGTGTAAAAAATTCACCACCGCCGACATCTCCCAGTGAGCGACGCTGCATAATGTTGTCACTGATCCTCTGCAGTGCTTAAGTTGACATATGCATCAGTCCAATCTTTGATTAACAATAAAAAACACTTGCAATTGATTTCTTTAAACGAAAACTAAACACTCCTAACACTCTTCCTAAGAACAAATTGAAATTTTCAGCTAAATCGATGGGGTAGTTTTTAGTTTATTGAGCATACACAAATATGTCAATCACATACATAAAACTATTTAATATTTTAAAGTAAAAAACACTTTTTTGCTGAAATTATCATAGGTTTTTGCTACCGAGGTCATCAATCCCCTAAGTGTAGTGTGCGTTTCTGCTAGGGAGATGGCGGTGGTCTTCCTTCGACGTATGGCGAGATCCGGCGCCGACCTACTATCGGTTTTCCCAACCAGGTAACTCCCATCAGCGGAGCATCGTCCCTGCCTGGGCAAGCTCTAAGTTCCCGACCGGTCCGTCGGTGTGTGGGGTAGTGTAGTGCATGTTAGTGTACGTGTGTAAGTAAAGCATGAGGCTCGGACAAGGAAGAGGATGGAAAGACCGCGCGCGGTCCGTGGCCCGTTTGGTAGGGTACTGCTCCGGCATTCGCGTGCTGTTGATCGGAACCACAAGTACTATCGATTAGAGAAGTCGGCCGCTAGAATTCTCCTCCAGACAGCGACTGAATTCGACCTAGCTGACCAGCTAGTGTCGAAAATCCTTGCCACCGTCACCACTCTTAACTAGGACCTCCCGGTCAGAAGGACTGCAGTGACATCAGTTGATACCCCGAGCCATCTCTCCCGGTCGTATTTCACTTCAAAATATATCTATTGTGTAGCCTTTATTGTACAACTATATATTTTTAATACTGAGTATTAATTATTATTATTTTCGTTTCGGCCAACTAGGACGACGCAGGGCAAGCAACCTGCAATTACCGCGGCTCAGTTTTTCATTTAATATCACGGTGGCAGGTGCTTGCGAACACTTCTTTGGGGGGACCAGCATTAAGCTGGATCCGATTTTTATCCCCCAGGGTTGTTAGTCCTGGGGGTATGAAAGATGAAATGATGATGATAATGAGGGGTGAAAGGACGACACACTCATACAAACACACACAAATACACCCATGCCCGAGGCGGGACTCGAACCCGCGATCTTCTGGTCCGAGACCACTCCGGCACTACTGCCTTAGCGATCTCGGCCATCTGATCGGCATTGAGTATTAATATGTATTGGAACATTTTTTTATTTTCTGTAAATATAAAAATTACGTCATGAACGAAATACGTAAATACAATTACCCCCATGTGATATTGTTTCGCAGAGTATTCAATATGTTTACTTTTCAGTTTTTTAATATGAGTCAATTCATGAAAATCACTTACTTTTTTTTAAATGGACAAATTCAGGAAATTGATTGTTTTAAGAAGCTGTAATTAGACTTTCAAATTCTCAACAGTGTGGCATTTTACGAAATATTAACTTAAGAATGAATATTGTAAGGAATTAATCACATGCGTGGTTTCGTATCGAATATCAACTCGTTCACCTTGTGCCCTATTCGCGTTAGTAGCTGGAATTACTGTCACGAACGTTTCTGCTAATCATATCGGCTGCTTTCTTGTGTGAAACTCTGCTCCTGGAAATAAGCATACCAATTATAAGTTGATACACTTATTTGCAATGCAAAGAATTTCTAACAAAACGTGAATTTTTATGATTACTACCCATTTATCAACAAGGCCACTTCCCTTTGGCCTTTTGTTCTGCTTGACCTAAGGCGTATTGCCAACGGGCAATTAATTCTTCGGAGTCGGACACTCACGAAACGCGCTTTTCCCGCTGAGCGGTAACGTACTATTCTCACAGTCAAATAATATGCTCATATCGTTCATGAGCATTATTACTGGGACAAGTCGAAAAATAAGAATTACGAATTGTGGCAGTTAATGTTCACCATTTTGTAATAATTACTACCAACAGAACTTGTATGAATCATTTCAGTAATGATTGGTTCTTAATTCGTCAATTATGAAGCGATATGTGTATTTCCACTACCAATGGAAACTTAAAACACGTTAATTTCTCACATTGCATTTCCAATTTGTAATAACATCTTGTTAGACGCAACTTTACTAATCTATGAATTACTGTATGGATGTTTGTATGGATACTTATGGATTGAAGATTTAGGCCTAGACCCGAACAGAGCCGTATGTAATATACCCTAGCATATTTAACACGACCTCTCGGGCGGATCATGGACAACCTGATAGCTTCCCTGAGTTAATTCTGGGTTCGATTCCAGGCTGAGCAAAAAATGAAGCTGTAGTATTCTAATACAAATCAGGTTTAATTGCTGTGTGACGAAAGAAAAAGCATAGACAGGTCATGTAAGGAACAGTGATGGGAGTATCTTATACTCGCCATATGTCTCCCTCACTCCCAAAAGTGGACAATAAAATAAAGGGCCCAGGCCTGGAGTCAGAACACCGTTAGTTGGGAAAAGTCGGATTCTAAAATAGTAAATACATACATACGTGTATTTAATAAGGGCATTGCTGATATTGAGCGCATAAAGTCACAATGAATTTCCAATTGGTGCAAAGTAGCTGTTCGAAGTGGATTAAGGTGATCGTGAGAACGCATGCGTAGGAATGTCTGCAGTCGGTCTCTCTGGGGGGGGGGCAAAAGCTATCGAGTGGAGCGCGGGGACGGCGCGGGGGCGGCGCGGGGACGGCGCGGGGACGGCGCGGAGACGGCGCGGGGACGGCGCGGGGGCGGCGCGGGGGCGGCGCGGGGGCGGCGCAGGGGCGGTGCGGGGGCGGCGCGGGGGCGGCGCCGCGAGTCGCATGCCGATGGGCCGGCGGCGCATATGAAATGGAAATGAAGCATCTGCCGGCTGATTTGTGCGGGCGGCGCGCCGGCCGGGCTTTCTGTCGGCCTTCGCCTAATGAATGCGTCTGAGAGAGGGCCGCGGGAGCTCGGCCTGCTCAGCCTCCGCCTCCGCCGCCGCCGGAGCCACGCGACGCC
This sequence comes from Gryllus longicercus, assembly GCA_038098605.1. Lineage (NCBI taxonomy): Eukaryota > Metazoa > Arthropoda > Insecta > Orthoptera > Gryllidae > Gryllus > Gryllus longicercus. The sequence goes on along the minus strand of JAZDUA010000629.1, from coordinate 181,100 downwards.
GCGGCGGCGTCTGTCCAACCGGCTCCCGCGACCGCCCCCGCCCCCGCCCCCGCCCCCGCCCCCCGGGCCAAAAGAGGAAGATGCGCCGTGGCGTTCAAAGGCGATAAGTGAAGGTTGTAGCGTAAAAATATTGATGTCGATGTTTTAAAAACGTCGTTGTTCCTATAAAAATATAGATTCTTACAACTTTAGATGCTTAACAGCTAGATGGAAACCGATGTTTTTTAACATCGATGTTTTATCGTTTTCGATGTTTTGTTTATGAAAGTTCCCTAATCGCAATTTTCGAACAGTTAAAATATGAAGTAACATAAATGTAACTTCAAATTAACTTCTCCCCACAGCACGTCACACAGTTTTTAACTGTTTTTGACGTAAATAAATAAATAAACTAAATAAATGAACTAAATAAATAAATAAATAAACTAAATAAATGAACTAAATAAATAAATAAAATAAAAGTAATAACTGAATACTTCATTGTCAGTTCATGCGTTCTAACGAAGCGGACGCTGTTCATACTCTCTTCATCAAGAAGGCTATCCACTCCTGGAAGAGGAGCTAGACGTCTTCTTCGGGTTGCGCACGTGGAGATTCCCCTTCTGTCCGTAACATTCTAAGTCGAATTGAGGAAGCTCTGACTCCCCGAGATGGCCCTGAGCGCTGAGACTTTCAGGGCCATTATTCTTATTTGGTCTTATTATTTATTAGCATATTTTGTCAGTTAAGTTGTAAATAAAGAATTAATAAATAAAAATGTAAATATCCCCTACGCGAACGTAAATGTGAGATTTTAATAAATATTTTGTAAAAACATTGATATAGTGATGGTTTCGGGCCAATGACATATGTAGATATTTTGTTTTTCAATACTGAAGTTCCGCGGTTCCGTGGTCGAGTCGGATCACTCACCTTCCGTCTCAAATTTTATAATATGTGGAATTTGTTGAGGACGAAGCAAGTTCTTGCCATCTTATTCGATTGCATCATTTATATCATATCATCACTATGCATCCATCAGATTCTTTGATTCGAGGCCGAAAACGGCAAGGAAGTGGCGTAAGTTCATAATTAATCATAAGTGATCTAGCATTAAATGTATTAAATTGGACACTACATAGTTTCTGCTCAGTTTGAAACCGATATAGATTATACCGCTAACCACGTTACCAGTTAATGTGTTATGTGATGATTCAGTTTTGCACTTGTGTTCCTTTTATAACGTTATGTTAATGGATGTTTTTTCCAAATTGTAACCACCGTGTGTTCTGCTAACTCTAAATTCTCAGTATTGCCCATTGTATTGCTTTCTACTATTTCTTAGTGTAAAATATTTTCTTATGGGATCAATTGATCAATACCACTGTCGTTGCAAGGTAGAACCACTTCATTATCTTAAATTTTTGGACACGTTACAGATGGTGTTTCGATATTTCACTAACGTTTGTTTGTTCATTTATTTCATGTCGCATCAACTACAAACGTTATAAGCGACATCTACACAATAACATTATTTTATCAAAAAGAAAAATAATGTTTATTATAACAAAAGAGTGATATATAACGAATTAGTTTACATTTGTATTGTATACATTTTGAAAGACTTATTATGTTTCTAACAAATAATGTACTTCAGCTTCCGAGTCAATGACCCCCATCTCGATCAGGTTTTTGTCCAGTTTTCCTGATCCATTGAGCAAATGCTGAGATAGCCCCTGTTTTGCTTCTGGACGTAAATGTAGCTTCACTACGCGCACGTTTTGTTGAACTTTCCTTTTGCTTGTAATGGTAAGAGTAGAGGTAAGACTGAGTTACTATTTTGTTAGCAATGCAGAAAAATCATACTTCAATTCCTTTACAGATGCAAATAAGTTTTCTATAACTCAGCAAGGAAAATGTTCTATTTTTTGAAATTCAAAAGATGAGTAAGTTCAACTTTTACTCATCTTTCAACCATTTATATGTAAAATGCGGGAAGGGATTCCGGAACTCAAGAAAACTTCTCCCCCATACGTCACATACTGTTTTTACTGTTACTGTAATGTGACAAAATATCGGGCATATTACCGAAAATGACACCTGCACCTTTCTCTCAAACGTCTTTTTCACTATTGAACAACAAAATTTAATAACAAAATTGAGAGCGTTTTTTATTTTGAAAATGTCTGAGGGACGTAATGTAAAGAACCCCAAAAATTAAAATATCGTTTTCAAAATCCAGGGTCCGCGACATCAGCTAAATCGATCGAGGAATATGAATTTTGGAAAAAATCGGCTGAACGGTTTAGCCGCTTGTGTTGACCTCAGATGGACGGACGGGCAGACGGACGGACACACGGACGTATGGACGGACGTTTTGCCGCCAACGCGCGCGGAAGGAAGCTACATGTATGTCCTGAAGGAAAGCTGGAGTCCATCTCAGAATTTGCTTAATGGATCAGGAAAACAGCACCAACAACCTGTTCGAAAAGGGGAATATTGAGTCAAAAGCTGAAGTACATTACTTGTTACAGCCAAATTTAATTTTTTAAACATATTGTACAAATGATAACTAACTCATTAAATACTATCATTGTTAACGTAATTTGTTTTATGGTCAGTGTAGTGTTTAATTATTGTTTAGAAAGAGTAAGGCGATAGGAAAGGTTTTACCTGGCACTTATCATCACTTGTAACTTTTGTATCAATTTTAATAAATTAATGTCTCATGGCAATGTGTTGTAAAGTGTCACGTGTTATAATTATGGATTTTGTGTAGCATGAAATCCCATGCCCCGACCTGCCTGTCCCTATGATCAAGTATAGAAATGTGGGCTATCCTAGGCAATTATAAAACGATGGGCGATGATTTAGGTGGGACGTGGGAGTTCGCCTCGGATTTCTATGTATAGTCTCAAGAAAAGTGTTAAAGACTTACGCAGAAGTCGAAATCACAAGTATATCTCAGAGTAGTTCCCATCCCACACAGCTTTATTTACATACATGCATAGACATAGTGACCAATAGTCTTCATCAAAGCGTCGCTTAGTTACGAGAAGACATTTTAAATGAAAACAAAACGAGATATAAACCGCACCTACAATCATATTTCGATGTGATAGAGCTGTCAAGAATGATTTCATAAACCTTTACATTTATCTTGCAAGTTCCTGTTAGCAGATATATGTGGATATTTACTGACAGAACATTATTTTGGAAGTAGGCTCTTAAGATACATTTCAACACCCCGTGCACGAAACGCGGTTATTCTTGCTTGTTTTCCGTGTGTGAAAGAGCTATTTTCTTTTTCACAGTGTGCGAAACATCGCGAAGCATGTGCCAAATATCTGTAACTATTCGCAATTCCCTTTTGTCTTGAAGACGTCTTTGTATACTATTTACAAACAATAGTGTTACGACACTGACTGGAATCAACTTACTTTTGTTCAAGTAAGGTATTTAGATATTTGGGAATTAATTTGTATTCCTTTCCTTGGCACATTGCGTTTGGCTCACATGTGTGTTACAATTACGCGTAGTATACGCAACACGGGAGCGAGGCAATTCCTTCTCGTCACTTTGTCATCCTTGTTAGGCTCTGAGGAAAAACTCTACTCGTCCGTCAATCAACTGTTTCACGCCCTTGGTATGTAAATTACTATTTTAACACACGATGCGGGAAACACTGTTTCTAGTGGTTCTTTTTCGTGTGCGAAATTCCTAATTTATTCATTCTATGATTATGCGAAACATTTCGACGCGAGTGCGCTACACACGCGTAGCGTGTGTAAAATATTTTTCGCACACGGCGTGTTTAAAACTAGAACATGTGTGGAACAAGTGTGGGTGGTCATTCGCGCGCTTATTTTTTCTCACTCTCCAATACGCTCGGACAAATTTGACTCATGCGTGAATCATGTGTTTAGCGTTACTTAATATACGTATACTACTGGAATTGTGTTGAGTTTTCGTTGGCGTTTACAATGAAATATGAGCTGTCATTGTCAACCATATTGTTTATTACAATAACAGCTTTCGATGGCTTAGCCTTCATCATCAGTTTCCTGCTGTGTTGAAGCCACAAAAATGTCTACTGATTATGATGGCTAATCCATCGAAAGTTGCTGTTGTAATCAACAATATTTTTAACAATGACGAATCATAATTATTTCATACGTATACTAAATTTCCCAAGGTCGTCAACAAAAATCAAACAATTTAGGAGTGTATTTTAGTTTTTATTGTTTTTCTTCCGAAGAACGCGTGCTTCTTTTTGGAAGACCTTTTGATGTGGTTTTATTCAGAAGAATTTTTGCTGATTTAGGCTCCTAGTATACTCATTTATTACTATAATCACTAAGTTGCGGAGCCATGGCCATTCATTGGCGGAGTTTTGTCTACCTATTAATCCGATATATAGTTTTCTTTCGATTAATGCATTAACAAACAACATGTGTTCATTTTTAGTCTAAAAGACCGTGTTTTGAAAATATGTCCTGTGCGGGTCGTGTTTTTCGTGGTCAGAATGTACAACACATGTTCCTTGAAACTCTGAGGATATCGTCCGCATTATGTTCCCGTCACGTAGCCTGCAGGGTGGATTTTTCTCATTCCATCGTAATATATCCAATTACAATAGAGGGTTCTTGACGGAAATATCTCACTATTGAATTATTGTTCATTCTGAAGTTAAAGGCATTAATGGATAGTTTCCCGTTAGTACGTTAAGCACGCAAGTTTTGCTGCTGTATTTTATCTTGCGAGCTTAAATGTCTCGCACAAAAATTTGTAATTACGCTACAAGAAAAATATTAGAACCTATAAATGCCTAAAAAAATAACAATAGCCATAACACTTTCCTTTGCTGAAGTATGGACGTATGTGAGTTGTTGCAAGATGAGACAACCCAATCAAAAGGGACCCACCTATTAACTACTCTACTAACGACTTTCTTCCCTGTCCACATTGGGATATCGTTCCCCGAATCGGCTACTAACTGCCGAGACGGACCTAAGGGTTTCGAAAGGCTTTGAGCGGCGGACATGGTCCTTCAGGCTAACTCCGATAGCTGAGGTGAGGAAGGATTGCGTCCCGACAAAGTGAATCAGGGACAATGTAACAGTGCAGGAGTCAAGAGACATCAGGGCGAGTCGCGCAGTTCCCTCCGTAAGCGGCTCAATTGTGGCCTGATCAAAAGACAGCAACCCAATCCAAATCCAGTCCAATTTCTTAACATATTCTTGGTCTTGTTGACCTTCTCTGTGTAGTGTTCTTACAGCCAAAACCATTTACCACTAGAGATCTGATGATCTTAATTAATTTCGGAATGTGTAATTTCCTCTCACAGTACTGGTGACTCTGAGAACGAAGACAGGCCTATCGCCACAAGTGTCACGAACGGAGGTATTACTAGAGCGCTGTAGAGAATGCATGAGTGTTCAGAGGCGCCATGTACACTTGATGTTCTTTTATTAAACATGCGACATTGGACAACGAATTTTACCACCATTCTATATGATGCGTACGCATAATTCTTATGGGCCTTAAAAATTCACAACTTCGAGTTCGAATCCAAAGTCACGGCAACACGCTAACCGTTATTTAATTGAGTTTCAGAACGTAAAAATCCGGATTTAGTGTGTTAACATGTACAAGATGATGATATTATCTAAACGACCAATTAGTTTTACAGGGAGTTCGTAACTCCCGGTTTTTTTATCTAAAGAATATTTTCCCCAGAAGCTGTTTCTAAACGTAACTGTTCGTGTAGACAATATCATACCGGCTGCAATGGCAGCCACTCCGTTACCTCCGCAGCGTCGTTGACCGAGAGTTCCGGAATTCGAGCCCAGACGGTGGCGGATTTTGGCACTAGCTACACAGCTTAGAGGAATTCAACCTCTAGAGGAGGGTTGATACTCTATTGATAGTTTTCCGTGGTTTCTCGAGTAGGTAAATTCCGAACATCATTACACTAACAAACGGGTCACGAATCGCACGATATTATTGACTTCTCGTCCTTGTCTTCTCGTCTCCCCTTTCACACACACACACACACACACCCACACACACACTTAGACGTACAAGCCCAACACTAGCAAACACGTGGAGAGACAAGAAATGAGTTAGTACTGGCTGTGGGTACGCCCTGCTGGAGATTCTTGGAGGGGGGGATACACCGCAAACCCACGTGCCGCGCTGAATGTGCCATTTACCAGTACCACTACACTCACGCGGCTAATGACGGGAGTAGTTGACGCGACTGAAATCAATATTCACCCTCTCACACCAAATTTGTTTTTCAGATAGTTTTTGTCGTATAATTAATGCGTTTTTTAAAAAAAAAATTATAAAAGTAATTGACTGTTGAGACAATTTTATAAAATTGCGAGATATCCGGAGCGTAGTTAACATTTTTGTCCAGTTTGTGGGGAGTGGCTGCCCACAGTGCTCAGCGGGATTCCAGCCCCCCCCCCTCCCGCCGGCATGCCGCCGCCTCCATCGCTTTTGTCTCGCGCGTACGTGAACCGCTCGCGCACCGCCTGCGCCGCCGCCGCCGCCGCCGCTGCGTACGCACCGCTGATTGACTTGTTTCAGGAAGAAATCGGGAGCGGCTCTCGCGTACTCCTTGCGGTCCGGGTGCTTTATTTATCCTTCTTCTTCTTTCTTTCTTCCTCGAGTAATCCATCTTTAATTCTGTTACGCATGAAAAAGTGGTAGCATGCCCAATGACTTTCCTTGACATAGAAAAGCGCGCCGAGCGCGGACATACGCGTCGCAATGCGGTAGGACGAGTTCTTTCCAGGCTTTATGACATTGCACGCGCTGTGCGAACTGGGTTAGTGAGATCGGACGCCGGTCGCCGCCGCCGCCGCCGCCGCCGCCGCCCCCGCCGCCCGCCCGCCGCGTTCACCGACCGCCCCAGAGGGCCGCACGTGCTCTAAATGCGTTCACGCCAGGCCATCCATCTCCAAGCTACGAGTGGAGAGAGGGCAGCAGTAATGAAGGTCATTGTCATCAGCGTCCAGTACGATGCTGGCACGTTTTCAGTTTTTCTGTCGCCCTCGTCTCTTTGTAAAACCATGCACAGTAGTATTGTTACTTATCACTGATTTCGTGTTGGTCAACTATGAGCTACGGCAAACTAATATTAGTAATTTTATTATTTTATTATTATTATTATTATTATTATTATTATTATTATTATTATTATTGTTGTTGTTGTTGTTGTTGTTGTTGTTATTATTATTATTATTATTATTATTATTATTATTATTATTATTATTGGTGGTTTTATTGCCACCATCATATTTTTTACATTTATTTAATACTTCGTAATACATGGTGTTGACCAAAAATTATTATAAATGTCATCACTTACAATTTGCGTCTACAAGTTTTACAAAATATGTGATACTTCCTTGGAGACAAAATACAACTTCACTGTATTCAGGCTTTGATGAACAATATGGATGGCTCCAGGATGCGATACTAGTGTGGGAATGATTTTCACTTTTTCAACATTGCATTGTTCTTTGGATGGGATGGCGGAGATCGACATGAGCATTTTTTGTGTATTTAACCAGATTACTTGAAATTTTCTCATTTGTAATATCAAATTGACCGGAATACTGTTAACATTATCTCGAGTTGCCAAGTAGCTACTTGTTAACATTATCCCCATATTTTTATATCAACGCTAGTAACCTTGTATACATCGTCTCTGGTATTTTTATTTCTAAGGCACAATGAATCACCACCGCAATCATGAGAATCATTGTGAGCTAAGAGAACACAATCAACTGTGATATTTTTTAGCGTACAAAATTATAAAAACTGCATGAGACGTTTTGGGATGCTATAAAGCTACTTTAGTATTGAGAAACAAATCAAGGAAGTAACTCAACATTTGCTCAATGGATGATGTGAAACTGAACGGACAACCCGATAGAGGGGGCGAATCAGGGGTAAGTTTAAGTTGGAAGACGAATATTGAAACGTTTAGAGTTATTAATTTAAAACTGCATGAATTCTATTAAATTAACATAAAACAAATATTTTGTGATAATATAGTTCCTAACTGTATGAAAAGAGCAATGAAGCAAAAAATAAACTTAGTTTAAATTTGTGTACCGATTTTAATTCTTTAATTACGGTAAATTATTATTACTAACTTTATTATTATTACAATTATTATTGTTATTATTGTTGTTGCTGTTGTCTGTTTCCTTTATAGGAGAAACCATACATGGTTTCTTCTGAACTCGGGTCAATGAGCCATGCTCTGGGGGAGATTAGAACCTGGTACCCTTCGCGCTGAAGATCGGGCACCCAAACATTAACAGATTAACAGAAAAGATTATCTGCACACGTTTTCTTGAGTTCCAGAATCCCTTCCCGTCATTTTAACTATAAATAATTGAAAGATGAGTAAAACATTAACATAAATAAATGAAAATAAATTTTAAAACTCGCTAGATTAGCAATATTTGAAAAATAGTCATTTTCGTTTCCGAGTTTTAAAAACTTAATTGCAGCTGTACACGAAATGCAAGTATGATTTTTCTGCATTACTAACAAAATAGCAACTCGCCCTTACCTCTACTATTACCATTATAAGCAAAAGGAGAGTTCAACAAAACGTGCGCATAGTGAAGCTACATTTACGTCCAGAAGCAAAACATGGGGCAATCTCAGCACTTTCTCAATGTATCAGGGAAACAGGAGAAAAACCTGATCGAGATGGGGGTGATTGACCCGGAAGTTGAAGTTCATTATTTGTTACAAACATATTAAGTCTTTTTAAAAAAAATTATACAATACAAATGTAAATTAATTTATTATATTTCACTGTTTTGTTAAAATAAAATTTATTTTTCTTTTTGTTAATCAGTATAGTTTCTAATTGTATAGAAACAGTTATGCAGCAGAAAAGATTTTACTTTTAACTTAAATTTGTGAACTGACTTCAGTTGTTTAATGTCATCTGGCAATGCGTTGTAAAATAATGCTAGTGTGCGTGCGGTCAGGACTACCCACCAATCTGGAAGAGCTGCGCGTTCAGGTGCAACCTCCCTCGACCTCTCCTGTAACGTCTGCACGCATATGTTCACGAACGTCATGTTCGACCCCATACCAGCCCGACCCCATACCAGCACGACTACCTTCTGTGCCAGTGGTCTTACAAGCCTCTCTGCCTCTCAGCAGTGAACGAATTTCGCGTTGCCTTCTGAGAGGAGCGTTTCTTATGGCGATTAGTGTGTTATTAACTTCTTTGCTTCTTTGCTCTGTTAATGATCACAAATTATGAGTTGTATTTCTTTTAATATTCCAAAAATAACACGTAAATTCCATTCAGTTAACAGGATAGCATTGTGCGACAGTGGTTAGACCTGTAGTATCATACACTCCCCATTAGACCTGTAGTATCATACACTAACACACTAACACACAGAATTGCTTACAAACTCAACAAAGATTTCAAACAATACGTCAGTTACACACCTCAACACACAATACTCAACAGCCCTGACCTCATTAACAAGATAAAGGACTTTCCAGTGCCCTCTAACGCCAAACTTGTTTCTTTCGATGTGGTAAATCTTTTTCCCAGTGTGCCTACATCTGACTGCAAGAATATTCTTAAAGACAAAATTGACAGATCCCAATGTGCCGTTCCCATCAAAACTGAACTGTACAATCTAATTTCCTGTTGCATAGATGCCAACTACTTCAAATATAATGACAAATTCTACACCCAAGATTCTGGACTACCCATGGGTTCACCCCTCTCACCTTTCTTAGCTGATATATTTATGGACAACTGGGAAAACATATTGTTTACTTCTGGTCATCCACTTCTAAAAAATCTCCTGTACTGGCACAGATACGTAGACGACGTGTTAGCACTATGGACAGGCACCACCAGACAACTTTATATTTTTACACAGTACATCAACTCCCTACACCCCAACATAAAATTCACCACGGAGATAGAAAATGAACAAAAATCTTTAAACTTCCTTGATCTCACCATCACACTAGCACAGGACCATCATGAATTTAACATATTCAGAAAACCCACACACACGGACACAATCATACACAACTCTTCACAACACCCCCCACACACAAACACGCAGCCTTCCATGCGATGGTGCATCGATTAATTTCCATACCTATGTCCCCAGAAAACACAAAAAAAGAAATAAACACCATAAAACATATAGCCAGAATAAATGGATACGACTGCAACATGATTGACAAATTCATAGCCAAAAAAGCAAATACACTCAATATCCGCAAACACACTACCCTCACACCAATTGACAGAAGCACTACAGCCACGTACCACACAATCCCTTATGTAGGACCCCTTTCTCTCAAAATAGCCTTCACACTCAATAAATTCGGTCTAAAAACGTCTTTCAACAATACTCATACATTATATAAAACACTATCGAACACTAAAGACCCAATCCCACCTACATCCTTATGCGGAGTCTATGCTCTCACGTGCAACAATTGCAATGCCATATACATAGGACAAACAGGCCGTAAATTCACACAGAGAATCAAAGAACACGAACAAGCATGGAAAAATAACACTACCACAGTCTCACACTTTGCGGATCACCTAAATTTAAACAAACACACATTTGATAAACACATAAATTTCCGAATTCTAGAAATTGAAAACAGGTACTGGAACAGAATAAAATTAGAAACCATACACATACACAACGTCCTCAGAAAACAGAACATGACATGTCTCAATCAGAAAATACCTGAACTCTCGTCACCTCTGCTAAAATTAGCACAAAGTGTACACCCCTAACCCACCCCCAGCCCTCCCCACTCCACTCACCTTCGCTCGCCCGACCGTCTCTCAGCCTCCACCAGCAACCCCGCGGTTTACGACCCTACACCCGCACCCCACCCCTCTTCCCGCCCCCTCCCAGTGCCGACCGGCTGTGTTCTTAAACCAGACACACGCCCAAAAATTCGCAGAACTTTGTTTTCGGCCCAGAAGCTGCAAGGTATGTACGACCCAGTTTGCTTACGTATCTTACATACAATAACCTCTTACCTACAACCTGTAAATAATATTTGTATTTAATAATATTTGTATTTAATAATATTTGTATTTAATAATATTTGTATAATATTTGTATTACATTTTAGCTCTGATGATGATCGCAACGCGATCGAAATGATCATAAGTTGATTAAAAAGTTTTGATACCGGACAATATCTTTAGTCATTTATCATAAAAAGGTATCTACATCACCAACAATCCAATTAATCTCTATAATATATTTGAGAAAAATGACAAAAGAGAAATCGGTCGATACTTTTGTACTTCATTTTGGTTACGTGTTTAATTGGCTTAATATTTGCTGTGCTGAAAATATCTGGGGATATTCCTGTGCATAAAGAAGCATTGAAAATGTGGATTAACGGGTAAAATTGGGAAACGCACAAGTTTTTAATAAACAATCCGTGAATTTATTCAATCCAGATGAGTATATATTTTTAGTTCACTGACTATTCCAAGGATTTCACTGGAAGAAGCCTCGGAAACCAAGATCTTGTCGGAAAATCCATATTTCACAACAATAAATGAATTCCAAAGTTTAAAAAATGTATTTACATTTATTCATTAATTAATTCTTAATTAATGCTCGAAATAAGTTTGAAGCTCGACTCCTAAATAAAAAGTAATGTTATATGTGATTTTCATCATTATCTATAATACATTTTTCTACGTAAACTTTTTAAACACAATTATAAAAAAAATTTCAAAATTCGTTTTCTTCATATAATTTTTTGAAGAAAAATAAGCTCTATTAAACCGTAGTTTAAGAATAATTAATATTAAATATATTTTTAATGACAAAGTACATATGGGAGGTTTTTCTTTTAAATAAGAGGCCTGTGTGGATCTACAAGATCCTGTTTCATCTGCGCCCCCCTCTTGTGAGAGAACTTAGCCACGCAAAAATCAATGCATATGTTACCTTAATGCTGACTTACTTGTCACTCGATATTAGCCAATATATATTGGACGAATTTTACCGATTTAATTTTATCGTCAGGACGTGCATGATTCATCGTTCGTAGGTAATGTCGAATAGTTATACTTTAAAATAATCATATAGTATCAATATCAAGTAATACTTTGCATATTCTGTTTAAAGATTTACTCGATGTGGAACTGTGATGTCAGTCAGATAACCAGTGTTTTCACGTTTGTCTACATAAGTTATGTCTAGAGTGTTGTGATGAATAGTGTCATCTCATAATTTTGGATTTACTTTGGATTATCACGTAATGTGTCGGGAACATATTTGTAACATGGACATGACATTTGTTGTAGTTGGGATTTCACTGCCGAATTTTGGTGAATAATATTTGCAACTTGATTGTGCGTGCAGGTTGTAATCTGTATAGGCCATTAATTTGCATTCCAATGTAATGTGCTGTATGCTCTCAACTGGTATATGGGATTTTCTACATTTACCACCAATTGTTTGAGGGTATGTTTTCTGTAGCTTGGTTGTATTCACTTGCTCCTTTATGGCAACCATGAACCCTTCTGTTTCGCCCATCAGAGCTCCATATATTAGTGTGTGTGCCAAGTGTTTGAGGCTTTTGGGTCTACATGAGGTTGTTTCAAATAATTTGCATGGCGTCCATGTAGTTCCTTTCTTGGCCACATCCCAATTTTGAAGTTATTGTCCGCAACCCGAGAATGTCCAGCAGTTTGTTGTTAAGGTAAAGAGGGGTTAATTTAGTATCTGCTTCAATAATTGCAGAGTGTAGTTCTGAGGTTGCCTACTTTTCATAATAAAATTTCCTTAATTTTCCCCCACAGTATGAATCTATAACAATAATGTAAATATAATAATGTAATAATATAAAAATAATAATGTAACAACAATATAAATCTATAATCTACAAACGAGTACGTTATTACTGGTGCTCCAAATGAGTTAATATCTTTTATCATGTTCTTGGCTGTTAATTTGGTTTCCAAGAGTGCAGTGTGCAGTGATTTTTGATTTGTACAGTTTTGTCAGATATTGTATAATTGTTTTGTCTGTGATTGCTGCCTGACAGAATCCTAAATACTTGTTTATTCCTTCATCGTCCATTACCTCAATTGTTTGGTCATTGAGTGTGCCGTCTATCTTATGTAATTTTCCTGTTTTGATTACGCGAAGTGTCTTACATTTGTCAAGACCAAAACTCATAAGGATGTCTTGAGAAACTGTTAGTTATATCAAGGAGAACTGTAAAAGGAGAACTGTCTGTCGATCTGTTAAATTTGATGCCATCCATGTACATAAGGTGTAAAATGATGATAATAGTTTTCTTTTTTGAACGAGTTGGGAATGCATAATGAGTATTATCAAGTTGTGTTGACAGCGGGTTCAGAGCCAGACAGAACAATGAGCTTAAGGAGTCTTCCTGGAAAATGCCTCGCCTAATTCTGATGCCTTGTTGTGAATATTGAGCCTTAATGCCATAAGGAAAATGTTGTTCTCGTCATAATCTGTTTCAGAAAGTTAATGATGGTTTCATTAATTTTGTATACGTTGAGAACGTCAAGCCAACTGTGTGAAACGCTATCAAATGCTTTCTTGGCTTCTTCTTTTACTTCTGCTTCTTCGTCTTGTTCTTATTGTTGTTATTGTCATCTCCATGACTCACAGTAGTCAGTACATCACTGATCGCAGTTGCTTGAGTAGAATCACATGTTTTCCCCGTAGATGTTATCAGCCTTGACACGATCGGAGCTGTATAACCTAAACAAAACGTAACCACATGAGCAAAACCGTCTCTGCCCATGTGCCGTCTTCTAGACTTTACTTCAGGCATTTCATTAATATAATTTAATGTAAGTAATATAAAATTCGGTTCAATTAATTTGGATTAATATAATTTATTTAATAGAATTAATATTGGGAATGTGCGCGATGTGAGTTTTCTCATTCCCACGGTGATAGGTCTGGTGTGAGCCGTTCGAAAAATGTTTGATGATTATTACGTAGACTGGAAAGTAGATTGATTTTGTATTAATCTTTATTATATATTTAAGTTTTTTACATTTATATTTATAATTCCATACTGTGGCGAATTTTTAAAAAAATCTTTAACATGTGTTATTATGTATTTAAACTTTTAAATATTTAAAAAATAATCAAACCCTCAATATTAGCGCGAGGGCCAATTTCTGCTTTCCAACTAAAATACCTCTACGAGTGCGATACGCACAATTTTCTTTTATTCGAATCCCGCCATTCCTGCCAGAGAGATTCTTGAACTTGTCTGCGGAGCGACCTATTTTTTTCAAGGCTCATCGAAATTCCGTGAATGTGGAGCGCGGCGGTGGCGGCAGTCGCGCCGTAATTGGCGACGGTCGCCGGCGAGGGAGCGAGCGAGCGCAGGCGAGAGGCGACAGCAAGAGGCGACAGCGAGAGGCAAGAAGCGCCGGGGGACCGGTCGAGGGAGAAGCCCAGCCCGGCGCAGCCCGGCGCAGCCCGGCGCAGCCCGGCGCAGCCCGGCGCAGCCCGGCGCAGGAGACGCCCTCACGTCCGAAGGCAAGCAGCCGGCGTCTACCCTAAGGAGGTAGCGGTGTTACATCCCCGCTAGAGCGTGAGATCCGGTGCCAACATACACATCGACTAGGCCAATCCACATCTCCACTGATAATTGTTTCGCGTCAACTAAAATGTTTGATTGATTAATTAGTGGTTGCGGGCTCGTCTAGTGCTAAGGTCGGTAGTACCGATAGTGTAGTGCGTCCTTCTCTATAGGAGGGGGTGGCGGTGATATATCCCCGCAGGATGGCGAGATCTGGCGTCAGCCTATATCGTCGGCTTGCGGGGTTTTCCCCAGCCACGTTATTCCCCAGCCAGCTCACCAGCGGGCACCGCCAAAGCCGATGGTGTAGTGCATGTAAGAGTGGATAAGTATGGGGTGAGGTTAGGACTAGAAAGGAAAAGAAAGATCGTACCCGGTCCGATGCCCGTTTGTTAGGGTACTGCGCCGGCATTCGCTTGATGTTGATCGGAGAAACTACGGAAATCTACCAAACAGAGCAGACGTCGGCTAGAATTCTCTTACAGACATCGGCTGAATTTGACCTAGCTGACAAGCTAGTATCGAAAATCCTGCCACCGTTGGGACTCGAACCCTAGGACCTTTCGGTCAGAGGCACTGCAGTGACATCAAATGATGCCCTGAGTCACTCTTGCTGATCTGCAATAGCTCCGCCTTTGTATTGCATATTACACCATGGAGGTAGCGGTGTTCCATCCCCGCTAAAGCGTGAGATCCGGTGCCAACCTTCACGTCGACTAGGGGGATGGGGCCCTCCTCCAGCAGGACACCGCTCCAGCGATGACAAGCTGTAAGCGCTTGTCCTGTCTCTCGATATGTGTGGTCGTGAAGTGCGTGTAAAGGAATGTGTGTGTGAGTAAGGGAAGAGGGAGGGACAAGGAAGAGGATATAAAAGTCGAGAACATTCCGTCGCCGGTTTGCTGAGGTATTTCGTATTCGTCTGGTGTTGGTCGAAGGAAACAGGGAGTACTATCGAACGAAGCAGCCAGTCGCAAAACATTTCCTCCAGACAGCGTCAGAATTGGACCTCGCTCTCCTGTGTCAAAAATATCCCACCGTCATGACTAAAAACATGGGACCTCCCGGTCGATACTGGAATCACGATTGTTTCTCCGAGATATCTCATCTGGTACTGATGATACTCGGTGCTTCAATGTAAGCAGGGAAAAGGCTTACGCTTTTATGCCCTCTGGTTTCCTAGGTAGATGATCCTACAAGTAATAGCAAAGGTGATCATGAGGGATGAAAGATGGAAGGAATGAAGGTTCTGTTGCTTTTCGTGTAAAGGCTAGAAACACATTTACTTTATCTTCAGCTATTCGAAAAACCTGACTATTCTAGAAGAAATGTCGAAAACAATCACGGTCTGGAGGAGAGTTCTAGTGACCAGATGCTCTGATCTGTAATTTTCCTGTTTGCTCCTATTAATATCAGCGGAATTCCGGAGCAGAACACTCACAAACATCCACAGACTACACGTCCTTTCCCATCCATGTCCCCTACTCTCCCCTTACCACATATTCTTACATGTTCTGTACTATCATATATGCCGGACCTCAAACGGTGTCCCGCTGCCAAAGATATCTGGAAGTGGGAATGCTCTGTAGACCCACGTGTAGGTCGGCGCCGAAGCACATGATCTAGCGGGGAAGGAACACCGTTAGCACCAAGACAGGTCCCGGCAACTCTCCATCAAAATTTTGGACAAAGCTAGAGGTTGCTACTATAGGATGCGCTAGTGTTACCGGATACAGCTGCTGGTAAGGCTCGCCAACTTTCGCACATACAAATTGGTCACGAAATACGAATACACATTAATTATGAGCGATTTCTGAAATAAATTACAAAAGAAGTTAAATACTATGTGTTTATCTTCTAAAATTCATTTATTCATAATAATACACGCACGAAAGAAAAGGTAGCGCGATCTTTAGTATCAAGCGCGTGTGTTAGCGTACCGAGAACCCACGCACGTTTTAAATAACGTTGGTAGCAGTTCGTATTTTAGTTCGTGTAAGAAGGTGATGCTCTAGAGTGCGCCACTGTATTGATCCCCACCACGTTGTATGGGAGTTATAGGGCCCTGCACCGAGATATAACGTACACTACACTTGAGCAATCAGCATAGAAGTTGACGCTCCCGAACTCGAAATGATCAAATCTATAGCCAATTCTTTAGCCGATTCTATATCTTAAGGTGAGGGGTAGAGCAATAATTTGTAATAGTACACGTTATCTATTGGACCGAGCTCTGGGAAATTGTTGACTCTCTCAACAATCTCTTGGGCTGTATTGAGGGTAAATTTTGACTTTGACACTGAGAACTTACAACACCACCAACTAATATTCACTCGCGATGAGTCATTTTACAGGGTATGTCATCAATCCCCGAAATTTATCTTCTTTAGCTTTTTGATGCATTCTTATCAACTGAGTTCCTTCACCTTCATTAGCTTTTAAAAATAACTCCTTTTTTCTCTAATTTTTTTATTCGCTGCTATAATATAGTACACATTAACATTACTTTTTTCGATAAATTTCGTGGTGAGTTCCAAAATACGTGTATATGTGTTTATTCTTTGCATTAAATTTATATTGTAATATTCTTTGTGGTTGATACCTGCTGGATATTTAGTTATCATTACTTTTTCGTATTTTTTGTTTCTTCATTGCGATATTTTTGTTGTTTTTAATTATTGCATGTTTTAATTGTTCATTTTTTAGAGATTAATTTTTTACTTACCTAAAGTTCTCGTGTTATTAGTTAGCTGCAAATGAGAACAAAATTGCGTGGTTGGCTAATGCTATAACTGTTTTTAATTTTTATAAAAGGCAATTTGGAGAATATGCTTTACGAAAAGCATTATATAATCCATCGTTAAATTCAACATTTGATAAAATACGATGTCGCCTTTGCTGACATTTATAAGAATTCGGAAAAATTAGAAATTTTATTAAAAAAGTACCCTTTCTGAGTTTGTCTTTACATTCCGAAAGTGGATTGGAAGTGCCAGACACGGGATATGATCGGATTTTCATACTGAAATGTAGTATTGGATATGTTTTCACTCGTGTGCTTGAATTTTGTTTCGATGTAACGAAAGCAGATGAATAAACCGTACAGTTCATTAGTTACGTAACCATTTGTTGTCTCAGCCACTTAATCGTCCATATCGTCTTCATTATCATTGTCCCCCTCTTTTCCCTTCTTTATTTCTCCTTCCCAACTTATTCGTCTTTTGTTCGTTTACTTGACTACGTTACTATGACGTACCATGCCAACAATTAAAAAAAATTCTTATTTTTGTTTTGAATTCACGAAATTAGATAACATAGATTAGATATCTTTTCATCATATACGCTGTTCTTTACAAACATGTCGAAAATTTGCCAGCAAATTGAGCAGTATCTTGAATTTGATACATTATTTAAAAGATCGAATTGATATGAAAATATTCAGGCTGAACGTTATGTAAATTGCACTTCTTATTGACTACTAGAAGTAGATATAGATGAACGAGTCACCATATTTTAAAATAAATACATCAGGAAAATAAATAAATAATAAAATAAATAAATGGTTAAGTTATGTTAAACATCATCTGAGGATTGGCACGTCAGCCGGGAGAACGATTGTGTATTTAGATAGTAATTTAATGTTTTATGTGGAAGCGACGAGAAACCTGTTCGATGGGTTCATCTGCCTTTTAGATATGTCGCGAACATCAGTGGTTGGTAACGTGCCGCCACCGTGTTTCGTAATGGATGCCCCACATGTATTTCTCCAGCGGAGTTTGAAAATTTATTCACGCGCGGCTCTCAGGCAGATGCTCAGATAAACCGCGACCACTGGCCGCTGGCCGCCGTGTGCTGAGAGATACGCCAGGGTCTCTGCCATGGCCGCTGCGCTCTTGGCTCAGGGCTCGACGCTCAGGGCTGAGCGATGGGCGATCGGCGAAGGGCGATATGTGATGGGTGGTAGCTCTTGGACTTTGAATTCGGCTTCAGTGCGCCGAGAGGTGGGCGATTGTTGGTGGGCGATATTCGATGGATGAGAGTCGATGAACGAAGGGGGATGATCAGTGAGCTATGGTGAATGAGCAACGAACACGAGGCAATTAGCTATGGGCGACGGGTAATAGGCTCTGGTGTTTGAACTCAACTGTAGGGCGCTGATTGGTGGGCGATTGTGGACGGACGAAATCGCTGAGCGGTGGGCGATGGGTAATAGACTCTGGACAGGGTGTGTCACGGATTAGCGATGGGAGATTGGTGATGTTGAGGAGCGATTGGTGGGTGATGGTGATGTTGAGGAGCGAAAAGGTGAAGGCTTTTAGTGGAAGGCACAAAGCTCCACACCAAAGCGATGAGCGATGACCAATGAATTGTGGGTGATGAGTGATAATCGATGGGAAATGAATGATGCCCTTCTTTCTTAGGACGTTAGGGGAAGGGTTCCGGACTCTAACGTGTGGACTGCAACGGGAGAATATTATACATTTCATAATAGAATATTTATTACAAAACATTTATATTTAATTAATTCAAAAAATTTTTCGATAACGTAACAGTGTACAATTTAAACAACTTCAAGATTTTTCTTTTATTGTTAGTTGTGTACACACAGTAAAATGTAACTTAATTGTAAGGGTACAAAAAATTGTTGCAACGTTGCACAAACGTAGGGAAAAACTGAAGCGTTCCTGGGAACGGCCTTTCACTGCTTCCCACTGCGGCCTCAACCTTGGCATCAGTTTGGAATCACAGACCTTGCCACCCATTCTTCACCGGGAGTAAAAGATGCAAATCGCTTGGCGCCATATTAGGGTACACAAGGCTGCTGTTCCCACACAGCTCTGCAATATTCCTCTGTGTGGCCAAGTAAAGCAAGATGAGGTCAGGAAATCATCAGAATTCTGTCTTCCAGGGTTGAAAGTCGGTGACCGATCCGCGGAAACTTTCGACAGTTTGATCCCATCATTTTCAATCTTTAAATCCTGTGGCATCTGGTGACTTCAACACAAAATTGCCGTGACGAAGTGGCCGAATTGTCTCCCCCAAGCACCAGCCGTCCGTGCGCCTTGCGGATTTCTAAAAGCAGCCAAGACCTCTCTCTTAAAGAGGAGTATAAACGCTCTGAATCTAGTAGATTCCATGTTTTGTGGGTCGCTAATACATTTACGGCAAATCCTCCGTTTGTCTGTGAACAACGCTAGAGGCTACCGTTCAAAAATTTACTTCAAAATTGAATAACCAATTTATCTGACTGATGTTGCGATCACTTGAATTCGAAACGGATATTTTTATTTTTGATTGTATAATACATAAAATCTCAACGCGATTTCCAAAATTTTCTTAAATATAGCTACAAATGTTTTCTTTATTTTGTGACAGAACAAAGTGGACTAATTAAAATGGCGCAGGACCAATATTCGTTCGACTATTGAAATTGTCGAGAACTGCAAATGCAAACGTTCAACTTCGTTTTGGAGGATGGTTATGTAGGGGTAAAGTGAACAACTAATATTATACGAGGCGTATCCAAAAAATAAGTTCTCAAGGTGCCTTCCTGCAATTACAACATTGAAAACACAGATTTTTAATTAATGAAATGTTATTTTTAATACGATGTATTGTGCGTTATTTTGAATGAAATAGTGCCTCCGTTAAAAATTACATAAACAGGGATTTATAAGTCTGCAAGTTTTCTTACTGATATACTCGAATAGAACAATGTTTGCTTAATATAATGGCATAGGTACGATTTTATTAAAATTTATGAAATTTTGGAAACTGGAAATGCTCAACTTTCTTTTTGAATTGTCGGAAACATTTTTATGTCAATTCCACCGGTTGGTGTAGTGTTTGAGGTCACTCTTTACGAAACCTGTATATTTAGGTTCGAATCCCTGAGACGGCAATTTTTTTTTTAGATTGGAAACTTTTGTGGATTCAAGTAGAGTTATAGTATTAATACATTCAGTGGCTTCCGTACAAATGTTGTGGAAATTCATTATTATATAGTAAAAGAGAATAAAAGAAACAATATTCCAAAAAGAATATTTATTAACCAAACAGTTAGTAAATTACAGCAGACACGTCTCGAGGTTTTTAGCATGTTTACTAACATCCCCCCTGTGAAGTTAAAGACGTCATGATTTTCAAAGCCCAATATAATGAAATATTAGATTTAATAAACATTCTAGATGTTTGCATTGGACACGTTTTTTAAAAAAATTTAGCCACAAATTCTATAACAAACCCAAGGTCTTGAAATGGCCTCAAACCCTTCTCCTCTGTTTGCAGAAATGGTTACGGAAAATTCATTATTTAATACCCTTAACCCCTTACTCATTCCAGTACGAAACGCCGAGCGCTGTGGGCCCGCTTACTAGCGCTCGGCATAACCGACAACGTGCCATAGTCTACGCGAAGTGTCAAAACTCATTTACGCTTAGTATAGCATAACAAATAGTCAGTGCAAAGTTTTATGGCATAAGCCATAAACCCATCCACAGGGCTGGCAATTAGCCAAGCCCTATACACACTGCACAATGCAGACATCAACGGAGAAGTGCCACCAGTGCTGACTTCTTTAGATTTAGATGTATTCAGTCAAAAAAATAGTAAAAATTGTATGTGACGTAGGGGGGAAAAGATTATCTGCGCACGTTTTCTTTAGTTCCAGAATCCCTTTCCGTCATTTTAACTGTGAATAGTTGAAAGGCGAGTAAAAGTTTAACATAAATAAATAAATAAATAAATAAATAAATAAATAAATAAATAAATAAATAAATAAATAAATAAATAAATAAATAAATAAATAAATAAATAAATAAATAAATAAATAAATAAATAAATAAATAAATAAATAAATAAATAAATAAATAAATAAATAAATAAATAAATAAATAAATAAATAAATAAATAAATAAATAAATAAATAAATAAATAAATAAATAAATAAATAGTAAATTAGCAATATTTGAAAAATAGTCATTTACGTTTTTGAGTTATAGAAAACTTGTTTGCATCGGTACACGAATTGCAAGTATGATTTCTCTGCATTGCTAACCAAATAGCAACTCGCCCTTACCTCTGCTCTTACTATTACAAGCAAAAGGAGAGTTCAACAAAACGTGCGCATAGTGGAGCTACATTTGCGTCCTGATGCATTACAAGGGTCAATCTCAGCATTTGCTCAATGGATCAGGGAAACGACATAAACCTGATCGAGATGGGGATCATTGACCCGGAAGCTGAAGTCTTTTAAGTTATTATGTCTTTTAAAAAAATATACAAAACAAATGCAAAATAATTCATTATATATCACTGTTTTGGTATAATAAACATCATTTTTCTTTTTGATAATCAATTCTAAATAATTCTTTGGAAGCCAGCGCGGCAATAGACACCAGCAACGCACCCACGCGAGCTCCACTCACAGTGGCGAGGGTTTCATCAGCTCAGCCTTCATTCAACAAAACTAGTTCTTGGGGGCTGTACCACCACCTCCTGCCTCATATCGCCGGAACAAAAGGCCAGTCAGGGCCAGTGAGAGTGGAAGTGAAACCGAAACTAAGAAAGTGAATCGTTCATGTCAATGCGCGAGTGAAATATCAAAATTCTCCACTGAATACTTATATACCCGTAGGAAAGTACTCGTAGACATTGAAACAAAATTCACCCACAAATTGACTTAATAAATACACCCGGAACCGAAACTATAGCCATCCGCACCATAATAAATAACAACATATGGAATATAATAACCGTATAAAATCCCCCAAGCTGTAAAGTAAAGGATATTAATTATAGAAATATATTCAGTCTCTCTCTCTCTCTCTCTCTATATATATATATATATATATATATATATATATATATATATATATATATAGAGAGAGAGAGAGAGAGAGAGAGAGAGAGACTGAACTGCGCCCCTTACTAATTGGCGTCTTCAACGCTAAAAACACTAACTGGGGCTGACGACACAACAATGAAAATGGGCTCCTTTTATCACAAATCTCTTACCAATTAAATCTCAAATTAACCACTCCTACTTAGCCAGTATATTATCCATTCGACAGCGACAAAAATTCAGACATTCTCTACATCGACATCTCCAACTTAACTTTTTTCTTCCCCAATATTTCAATTAGACTCAGACCACATTCCCTTTCTAATAACTTCGTAGCAGATTGCACCGCAACATATTCTAACATTCAAATATAACACAGGCAGAATAAAATGGAAAAATTCCAAAAAATGATAAATGCAAAAATACCCCCTTTCAAAACACTCAAGAACCCCACCAAAATTGAAAACGCTCTCACACATCTCAGTAGAATAATCCACACGAGCATACAAGTAGCACAACTAAACAATAAAATATCCTATAAAAAAAACTAAAAATCAAGAGCTCCCACCTCAAGATATGGAGGTGAAAAACAAAATCAGAAGACTGTGGGCCCATCTAAAATCTCCCGAACTTAGAAAAGAATTAAATCTCATAACACACGCAGTCAAAAGATTCATTAAAGCTCACAAAAATCAACAATATTATAACCTAGTATAATCGCTCACCACGAAAAATAATACGTTGTAGCGGTTTATAAAAAAAACTAACAAAAACACAATTATACCTGCACAAAACAAGACGACGGGCAAAGCATACACCTCAATTCAGAAAACTGAAAAGCTAGCAGATTACTTTGCGTATAAATGCAGGGCTCCCCCATGGATCACGATTATCCCCCATTCTGTTCAATATTTACGTCGCAGATTTACCTACACTAAATTCAATAAAAATCGCCCAAATTGCAGATGACACGGCACTATTTTGCACAGGACGCGATCTACAAAAAATACGTGATACAATGCAACTATATCTTTATCTAATCAATAGCTGGAACGCTAAACTAAAAATTCAACTTAGTCGATCGAAAACCACTGCCAAAATATGTACCCTCAAACCATACACTCCTACTCCCTTCACACTAAACAACTAACCAATAATCTGGCATCCACAGAACAACACAATTAAATACCTTGGACTCAACACAGACACACAACTTAACTGGAAACAACACACAGACACCAAAATCAATAAAGCAAAAATAAAATTACTAAAATCTATTATCAATAGAAATTCTTCACTACCGTATAGCACAGCCATAATAATAAACAAAACCATATTAAAACCCCCTCCTTTTATACACGTGCTCCATCTGGATTAATGCCGCTAAACTAACATTAAAAAACTACAAATATTCCAAAATCAGTTCGTAAGGAAAATAACTAACACCCTTGGTTTTTCACCAACGACCAACTCTATAAAGAACTATCCAGCGAATCCATAACTATCATGTCAATTTGCCTCCAACTTCTATTTCTCCATGCGACAAATTCCCACATTAAATGCACTGAACTTCGGCCGAATTCCTTCACAACCAACCCGAATCCAAAACAAATTTCCTTTCCATGTATTTCTGAATCAAATAGCAGAAGTTGAGCATTAACAGAGGTGCCTAATTTGGCTTCCTCGCCCATGTAATAGATTAAGCTTTGTTTGTAAGTTAGTATTAAGCAAGCAAAACATGAATATTATAACGTTTTGTGATTGTTCTTATGTATATTTCATTTTGTGTATGTTGATATGTTCATTTGTATATTTCAAGTTAATTGGCACTTTTCTTTTAATTTTCTGAAGATACACTGAAAATGGACGTTAAAAACCTCGAAACCTGCCTGATGTAATTTACTAATTGTTTAGTTAATAATATTGTCTGTGGTATATTATTTCTTTTCCTCCCGTTATACTTACTATACAATTGTAGTATTACTTAGCGGTTGCCAATAATAAAGCAATTAGGTGCAGTCGTGGCTTCTCAAGTTCAAGGCACTGCTGTAGCATCCGCTTACAATTGACAGAAGGAGAACCAAGAAACGTCCGATCAACTCAAGCGGCCCCTAGAATTTTCAAGTTCGTTCCAAATCGAGCTGTTCCAAATTGTTTGTGTCGAAAATCAGCGTGCCGAGACTGAAGCCGCCAACCTACCGATCTCCCTAGGATTAGTTGAATTGAATTGAATTGAATTTGCCTTATTTTACGTGGCGAGACTCGGGCCATCAGGCCCGCTCTTCCGTCTGACCACGCAAATTTCGCTGCGCTCCTTGCATCAACTAGCAGAGAAAGGAGGTATTTCTTGGGCGAGAAACGGGCGATTTGAATTTAGCTCAGAGGCGTCATTTAGGCTTGAGGACCTTTTACGTGCAAGTAAATCTACTAACATTACTTCCCTTCCGAAGGAAGGCGTACGAAGGATTTTTTCGCCCTTAAAAATCCACGGCTTCGATCGGGTTTGAACCCGCGATCTTGAGTACAACAGTCCGGTACGCTAACCGTTAAACCATCGCCGCCGCAGTTAGTTGCGAACCATTCTTCAAAGAATCAATTTTCTTTGAACGCTCTCTGCAAACGCTTTTTCTTCCTTCGCTTCAACAAATCGAATCTACCTTCCTCCCACGAAGAAGCGCTCGGTTGACGAGGACATACCACACGCAACGCCATGCATTTGTTCTCGCAATGGCTTGCGTGAGCGCGCAGGGCTGAGCGGGGCGATGCGTTCCTCTGAAGAGCAGCGGCCCCCGGGGATGGAGGGGCCAAGGCGACAATGCCTGCGCAGCCAGAGGAAACCATTAGATCGGGCAGTGCAGCGTGACGCCAGCGCACGGCTTACGGGACACTCGCGCCAATGACGGCGGTCTACCGCTCCAGGAAAATGGGAGGATAGTGGCGGCAGCAGCAGAAAGTCGCGAGAACAACTAAAATAATATTCTCGTATAACATACCAATAAATTAATAGTTATTTATGCATCGAGAGCGTTATAAGGGTTCTAATGATCAATGACAAAACGTCCGAGGGCCTTGTCTCGTGGGCTTTTTGTCGCCTGAGATCATTAGAGCCAGTTAAGGCCCGTGGTACATACAATATTTTATTTTATTTTTTACATAATTTTCATTATTCTCGTTTACTATTTGTTAAATTGACTCGGTTTATCATTTCATATTTCACTCCCATAATTGCCTTTCATAATTCTCTCCGTGAGAACATGTAGTGATATTCAACTGTTTTCATATTTCCCTCGCAACACGATCTCGATGTCAGTAACGAGCTACGTATCGAAGGCAATAACAAGCAATATCTTATCAGTTAAAAATAAGCTTTCGATCCATCGTCGAGTTATACCACGTATAATTATATGAACTATTCGAATGTACAAAAAATTTGAACTAGTGGTGCTACAGAATGGCACACTCTCCCTATTAGTTTTAGATTTCCTTTGGTCTCGCCTAGCTATTCGAACTTGCCACATACTCATGCCAACTGTCTTCTATCACCGACCAAAGTACATTTTTTTAAAAATCAGCTTAATTTTTCTGTTTCCAAATAGTACAGCGGATATATACTTTTTAAAATATTTTAAAGATCTGTAAAACGCACACATGTCACACAAACATGTCACACACACACACACACACTCACTCACTGTCTCTTCCCTCTCTTTCTCTCCCTTTCTCTTCCTTTCTCTCACTTCATATCCCTTTCTACCTCTTTCTTTCTCTCCCTCTTTCCTTCTTTTTCCCTTTTTCTCTCATACATCCACTACACAGCCACCCCTGTGGAGAGCTTAGAACGAGTCCCGGCTGGGGCCGTGCCCAGCTGTTGGAGATGCCTTGATCAGGAAATCCCCCGCAAGCCAACGGGGAAGTCAGCATCGTATCTTTCCATCGAGCGAGGGAGGAACGCTATCAAACATTAAGTACAGAAACGCGACAAATGTCCGTGAAAGTTCACGTGACCTGAACCCACAATCAGTCAATGTACACGTAGGCTTCCGCGGCTCGAGTCCATTACTTCTAGGCTGTCCGGGTGACGGCGCGTCAGTCAATCATCCACTAGACATTATTTTGCATTGTTTGTTTCCTTTATGCATTTCCGCACCCTTCAGCCGCGTGGCCCCCAATAGCGTCTAGGTTGTGGTGGTAGTGACCCCTTGACGCACAGGACATTGAGGAATGTGACGTAAATCTCTCGCCTGTTGAAAGCTGGTAGCCCCTCGCTGGCGAACGGGGCGTGGCATCTCCGTGTTCACGACATCATTCGGGTGATGGATCTGGAAGGCCGAGAGCCAAGAGCGGCAACATTCTGGCGCACTTCCATATTTCAGCCTCGAGTATACACAGCCAGCTACCGATCACAGCAGCCGTTCGCGAGAATTCTCCGCCAGATACCGTCGGAATTCGTCCGAGTTCTCCACCTAGTGTCCAAAATCTGCCAACGACGGGAGACGAACCCGGTGAGAAACACTACTTTGGCAAGAGTTGACCTTCTCACATACGCGTACACGTGCTTTCTTCCTGCATGTTTTGTAATTTGTGTAACGTTCACGTAGTTCGTTTAATCGTACGTGGCGTAACTCCAGGATGGCTCGCCGGTTGATCAACGGCGCGCTGTAGAATTGATCCCTTCATTGTTGCCGCTTGGAATGCTTCCCAGCAGCCACATTCTCTGCGTATGCTCATTGTGCTCGCCTCGCTGTCATTTATCGGCGGCGTCGCCTTTCGCTTTTCCAGGCTCGACTCGGCCTTCGGTTGACGTGTGTCGCTCCGCGCCCTCCCCGCCCCCCTCCCGCCACCGCCCCCGCTCCCGTCCCCGCTCCCGCCTCAGCCAACGCTCCTGCCGCCTTCGCTTCCGCCCTGTTGCTCGCCTGGCATGCAGTGCGCGACGCACGGCGATTTGCAAGACGCAAAAGCGGTGGGGAAATTTAAAAATTTTCCAATTCGCACTATTTATTTTATTTTTATTTATTTATTTTTATTTTACTTCAAAAACCGTTAAAAACTGTGTGTGCATTCACGTCAGAAATGTATTTATTAGACACCATTTACTTATTGTTCTAACAAGAAGATATTGTAAATTATTCAGAAAATAAATAAAAAAAACTGTGTGTGTGATGTGCTGCGGGGTGAAGTGTATTCTGTGCACATTTCTTAATTCTAGGATCCCTCAGTCATATTCAATTGAATTCTGAATACAGAAAGAAACGAAAGTTTTCGGCAAATATTCCCTCCGTTGTAATTAAATATATTTTCAAAGGCAAATCAGCTATAGATTTCGGCTCTTATCCCTTATCGTGTCCTTCGTGAAGGAATATACTCGTAATTCCTGCCGCGTCATGATGGAGAAGGAATAGTAATTTATTCTATATTAATTTATAGATATTAGTAATTTTAGATATTAGTAATTATAGATAATAGTAATTTTAATTACTGTATTTCCCATTGAACAAGAAGACGCGCACATATAGCAATGTAACATTTATGTCTAAGAGCGAAACAAGGGGACATCTGAGCATTTCATGAAAGGATCAGGGAAACTGGACGAAAAATCTGAGAACAATCAAGATGGGATCATTGGCCCAGAAGCTGAGGTACAATATTTGTTACAGATTGTTTAGAATTATACAGTCCTAAAGGTAATAATTAATACATTAAATATCATTCCTAAAGTTAATGTTACTTTCCTTCTTAATGCTATGTGTAGTCTCTAATTGTATAGAAACAATTATGCAGTCGAAAAGAATTTGCTTGGGACTTAAATATGTGTATCAATTTTAATCGTTTAATGTCATCTGGCAAAGTGTTATAAAATAATGTACATGTATTGTACGTGTATTGTACGTGTATTTTTTGTAGTGAGATGTTGATACTGTTACATGATAAATGTGATTACAACGTTGAGTGTCATAGTTATAGACATCGGCGTTTGCTGAAAATGTATTCCCACTCTTGAGTAAGTCATTTGGTACAAAGAAAACTGATCCGTAAATCAAGAGACTAGGTAATAATAAAATTCCTAGATTATTAAAGAGAGGTTTACAAGAATCACTGGTTGGTATTTCCTGAATATTCATACAATTATTTTTTGTTATCTAAAATCTCAGAAGTATAACATGTATTTCCCCAGAATATTATGCCGTATCTCGTGTGAGAATGAACAGTCGCGAAATATATACAAGGAGGAGTAAGAAGGCTGACTGAATTTGAAAAAATTCTGAATGTGTAGTATAATTAACTTTATCTGGTGTTCAATTCATTTTAATGGACGGTGTTCAATTCATTTGAGTTTTGAATGGAGTCATCTAAAAAACGTTTGTTACCTGAACATCATCTGTCATGTTGAATGATCGAGAAAAGTACCAATAAAACTTGCTTAGCGAATTTGAAACATTGAATATTTCTCTCAAGAGTAATAGAACTCTTATTTACTTCTAAACGAACTACGGATTAGATTTTATAGTACTGCTAACATACTCACAAACCACACACTCGGCAAAACATTATTTATTAAGCTACATTAATTTGCATTATTAAAGAACCAAAAAGACAAATGACTTCACGTCCTCTGCTTACTTTCTATATTTGTTTGTCCATTACTTTGAAGAAAGCTGGCAAACACTGAGAATTTTTAAGAAGCTGAACAGTATTTACCTGATCTTGCAATCCAGAGTTTTGAAGAAATGTTAATGTTACGAATGTCTTTTTAACTCTCGCTTCTCCTGATCACTTGTCAAGTATAATTCTTACAAAAACATATTTGCTACTTTGTAATTCCATCCAAATTGTTTTTTAAGTGACGCCTATAGTGAATATCGACATTCCTTGACCAAAAAAAAAAATACACACATGTGTGTGTAGAAAAGTTATGTTAGTAACGCAAATTCGCTAGGGAATAAGCAGTTGAAAGTTTCAGGTCGAAATTAATTTGTAACGTGGAATTCGGGATAGAATAACGGACAAGAATCCTGCGCCACCAGAGGCTCATTTGAACAGCATTCGCCGGGGATTGATCCGAGAAACTCACGGAAACGACCGATCCAAGCAACCGGATTCTGGAATCCGCGGCCACGCAATCGCTGGCTTTGACCTAGCTGTTCAGCTGGTGTCGAAACTCTGCCACGTCGGGAACGGGGCTCAGGATCTCCCGATCTCAAAAACTAATTGAGGAAGTAATTGACTTAGTAAAATATTGTTTCGCATTATGTACTATCAGAACATATTTTCATCTATTTTTATTTGTACTGATAAGATTTCATTTTTAATTCGACTATTAAGTGTCCATGATTGTATGTATCAAATTCGTTACTGTTTGTTACAAATTCCTATGTCGTGGAACTGAAACGTAATGAAGAAAAGTATTGGTAAATTTTTGAATATGTGAATTTTTGAATTTTTGAAGGTATTAGTTGAAAAACTAAACATACCACAGAAACATACATTCTCCATTATTTCAAAAATGTCTCTGTTAATACATAGGCCGAATCACGTCAATGAGTAAAAAGACGAAACCTAGGCAGTAATAAAAACACTTAGGAATTAATCCCAGTTCGGTGCTCACCGTTGTCTGGATCTCCAAGATTACCTTTCTTCAAAGTCTACGTAAGCAATAGTTGCCATCTTCGTTTCCGTAACGGCAGACATTTTTGTCCGCTTTCTTTCGAATCCGGACCATTGTGCGGCGCGGCATGGCGGGGGGAAAGGAAGGGCGGGGCGGGCGGAGGCGAGCAGGGGCGGGGCGCCGGCCTTGCGTTCCGCGCTCAGCGACCGAATCGTCTGCACCGCCGTTGCGTACGACGCCGCCACCGCCGCCGCCGCCATCGGCCTTCCATATGGATGCCGCATCGCCGGCTTGCGGCCGCGGCCCTCGCGCAAGCGCTCATTGAGTGCGTATGAACGGCGGGCGCCGTCGCGTAACGGGGCTTACGGGGAGGTAGAGGCCCGCGCTGCGGCTGATTGATAGTTCCCGCGCGCGTCTACTTCAATGTCTACTTCGAGGGTTTTTTATATATCTGTAGCTGGCGGTGGTCTTGTCCTGCCTAATGGTGAGAGCCGAAGCCCACCTACACATCGGGCCAGTGTCGAAAATTCACCAACATCGGGACTCGAACGAGTACGTCCCGGTCAGCCGCTACACAGAAACAGCGACAATGTTCGCTCTGAGCTAATCTCAGTCAATAATATCTATATCGATATGTATATATAGTTTCACACAGCTGTCTTCAATTTTTGCCAGGCATTTAGGCAAAGTTCTTTTACATCTTTGAAAAGCTAGTTGCCTCATTAGGATTTGAATTCGCAAACTGGGAAAAAAGGAACTTTGGAAGCCAATGAGCTACCTCTGCTACATTATTGGCTACTTAAAACTATTATCTGAAAAAGGTAGTTTTAGTGACAGTTTAATGATGCAGCATGATGACACTTACAACTGGACATTCCATAGAAAAAAGTGCTAACAAAATCGTTTCAATCGGCTAAGGCGATTCAGTTATCAACTGATGTCACTGCAGTGCCTTCGACCGGGAGGTCCCAGGGTACGAGTTCTGAGTGATAGGATTTTTGACCCTACTTCGAAGGTAGGCGAAATAGCCTCTGTCTGGAGGAGAATTCTAGCGGCCGGCGGTTCTGATCAGTAGTTTTCCGTGGTTTCTTCGAACAATTTCGGGAGCTGTACTCTAACAAACGGGTCGTGCGCGATGCTCATTGATTACACTGCTGAGAGATTTGCAATAGCCTATTCTTCGCCTTGAATAATGGTCTCCTTAACCCAATACCCATGTACAGGCATCTTCATTTGTACCCCCAGACATTGACAATGAAAATAGATATTATGAATTAAAATAGACATTGAGAACCAAAATTGTTTTCAGTGTGATATTTTCTTCTTTGAGAAAGGTGATGGTTGTAAAAACTACTTGATAAAACAACATGTGGATTGCGCCCCTCAATGCGGTAACGATCGCTATGTAATAATGTAAAAAAAACACCTAGAGATTATCTGTTGGCCGCGGGCCGCGATTTTTGACCACAAATTCTGCCTTTTTAGTACTTGCTTAGCTGAGGATGAGTTTCGCTAAGCCAAGTCGTTAGCAACATGCCGAAATTTACGAGCATTAATGGCAAAAATCCCGATGCGTAACGGGTTGCCTGCAAGATGCCTGAAGTTCAAAATACGATGTGGAGTAAAATTTTAATGTTATGCGTTTTATGACGACGAATTACATTTTTTTCTCTTCTGAAGAGCGTCGTAGAATTTGAATTTAAATGACTAGGAGGTATTAATGGTGGAATGGGGTTATGTGAAGTTAAGTGAAATCTAAGGTCGCTTCCCCGACTATCGAGAGTGTTGCTTCGTCACGCGCGAGTGCATAGGAAATGTGCGTCCAGACGAGCAACTCCAGTGCACTTCCGGGTACTTCGAAGGTTCTCTTCGTTCACTATGAGGACAGACAGCAAACGTTTGGGAGATGGCAACGGCGGGGCGCCCGCCAAACGGCGGCTAAGGAGCGTCAATAGGTGAGTTGAAGATGAGTAACTTGAAGATAGCCTTCGAGCGTGTCTGGAATGACATATTAGAAATAACGCTCTGTGCTAGCGGCTGGCACAACGAGTTAGCTTCACACACATCCTCCTGTCAGCGAACGAGAGCGAATTGCCTGTTGTTCTCTTCCTTTCCGTCCGTCTCTTAACTTGTGCGTTTGCCCGCTTGTACTCTCATCACTCTAACGGTTTGTTTAGGGTGTTCTTCAGCCGGTTTGCTCTAACTGCTTGCCCTCTCATCCGCTTGCGCTACGTCCATTTGCCCTCTCAACCACTTGCCCTCTCGCCCACTTCCCCTCTCGCCGGCTCACCCTCTCGCCCGTTCACTCTCTCACTCTCTTGCACCTCGCGCGCTTCTCCTCTCACCTGCTTGCCCTCTCGCCCGCTGACACCTTGCTCCTTCCCCGCTTGCCCGCTCTTCCTTCTCTCTCTCTCTCTCTCTCTCTCTCTCTCTCTCTCTCTCTCTCTCTCGCTCTCTCGCTCGCTCGCTCTCTACCCCATGCACCATCTTCCCCATGCACTCTCACCGTATGCCCTCTCGTCGCTTGCGCCGGCAAAGCTGACTACTGCTGTCGCAACTGTGCCTCTGACCTGAAAGTCCTGGGTCTGAATTCCCAACGGCAGCAGGATTTCCGTCACTGGCTAGATAAACAGCCCTGCTGGTGGGAGATACCTGGTTGGGGAAAAGCGTACGTAGGTCGGCGCCGGAGTTCTCTGGCCAGTGGGTGCCGATCACCGCCACCTGTCGCGATGAAAGCATGCCTTACGGGACTAACGACCTTCGCAATTGACGCCCCCGGATCTCTAATTGGCGGCGGCGATGGTGTAACGGTTAGCGTTTCGGACTGTTGTACCCAAGTTGGCGGGTTCAAACCCGATCGAAGCCGTGGATTTTTCAGGGCGAAAAAATCCTTCGTACGCCTTCCTTCGGAGGGGAAGTAAAGCCGGCTGTCCCATATTAGTAGATTTACTTGCATGTAAAAGATCCTCAAGCCTAAATGACGCCTCTGAGCTAAATTCCAAATCGCGTGTTTCTCGCCCAAGGAATACCTCCTTTCTCTGCTAGTTGGTGAAAGGAGCGTAGCGAAATTTACGTGGTCAGACGGAAGAGCAGGCCTAATGGCCTGAGTCTCGCCACGTAAAATAAGGCAATAATTCATTTCAATTCAATAATCAATGTGTCGCTGTCCCGCCGGCTCGCCCGCTCGCCCCTTCGCCTGCGGACGCTGCCTCGCCCGCTGCGGAGGTCGTCGCCTCGAGGGCCGCGCCGCCCGCCCTGCAAGGGCTCCGCGCGACTTCCTCGAAGCGCCTATGCAAATTTTACGACGCTTCGCTTGAAATACTGCGGCGGGCCGCCGTGTATCAGCGCGTGTTTTATGCTGCGCGCACGGGGCAGTCATTAGCAACGTTATTAGCGGATTATGCGACTATTTGTGGAAGAGCTGCGAGCTCCCCGGGCGGGCGCGCCAGGGCAGGGGAGAGGGCGGGGATGGACGGGGAGGGATAGGGAGAAAGAGGAGCGGTGTGAGGTCGGGTGTGGCGTCGCCGTCCCCGCGGCCGCGCGGGTCCCCGGTTCGACTGAGGCGGTGAGAACCTCGTGCAAAAAGTGCCTCGCGGCGCCCTGCACGGAGGCGGAGATGGGCTGCGCGCCTCGAGCAGGGCACCGACCTTTGGGCTGGGAGGGCGGCCTCAGCTCATCGATACTGGACAGAATCTCGGCGTTTTGTGAGATTGCCTCGTTATATGGTGTTCATGCAATATCCGAGCATGTATTGTGCCTGGGTGTACTTCAAACATTGGTGTGACGGTTGTTGTAACGGTTAGTTGTGTTATGGTGTAACGGTTAGCGTACCGGACTGTTGTACCCAAGTTGGCGGGTTCAAACCCGATCGTGGATTTTTAAGGGCGAAAAAATCCTTCGTACGCCTTCCTTCGGAGGGGAAGTAAAGCCGGCTGTCCCATGTTAGTAGATTTACTTGCATGTAAAAGATCCTCAAGCCTAAATGACGCCTCTGGGCTAAATTCAAATCGCCTGTTTCTCGACCAAGAAATACCTCCTTTCTCTGCTAGTTGGTGGGAGCGTAGCGAAATTTACGTGGTCAGACGGAAGAGCAGGCCTCATGGCCTGAGTCTCGCCACGTAAAATAAGGCATTAATTCGATTCAATTCAACATTAATATTCGTGCTCCAAATCCAAAGCAAATGAATTACGTGTACGACAAATTCTCAATACTTGTATATTATTAGTGCTCAGCAGGCCGCCCATTCCGGTCTCGCGCCCTTCCTGCGAGTGGGTCCGCCGTTCTAGCGCGGCGCCTCGCCCACATGGCAGCCCACACTCGTCGCGCGCCGCGCTCCCATCCCGCCCCCAGCGCGCGCGCGAGCACACGCACGCGTGAAAAGGAAACCGCCCCGCGCGCGCCACACACGACACTTTCCTTTCTCGAGCGTCTGCTCGGCGCTGCTCGCACAATGGAAAGAAAGTAATAACGGATTCAGCGCCAGGGAAGAGTCGGCGCGTTAATGAAGTGGCGAGAAAAGTTCCCGCGCCGCCGCCGCCGCTGCCTCAGCCTGCCCGCGCCCGCGCGCGCGCGCTCGCGACCTGGAAGAAAGCGAAACCCGCGGCGCGGTCCCCTCCACCTCCGACACTGACTTCGTCGCGGCCTCCGCCGAAGACACCGTCAGCGGCTGAGTTCGCTCATTGCCGGTATCTGCAGCGACTCTGACCGAGTGGTCGAGCCCGGCGGTGGCGGATTTGTGACACTGTGTATGTAGCGTGGACGAATTCAGCCCATAGCCGGAGGAGGATCCTAGACGCCGGCTGCTGGCTGTTCTGATAGGACGTTTTCCGTGGTTTCTCTGATCTATACCGGGCAAATGTCGGAGCCCAAATAATCGACCCACGGGCCTTGCGCAATATTTCCCTCTTCTTCTTCTTCTTCTTCATCATCATCATCATCATCATCATCTTCTTCTTCATCTTCTTCTTCATCATCTTCATCATCATCATCTTCTCCTTCATCTTCTTCTTCATCATATTCATCATCATCTTCATCATCATCATCTTCATCATCATCATCATCTTCTTCTTCATCTTCTTCTTCATCTTCTTCTTCTTCTTCATCTTCATCATCATCTTCTTCTTCTTCATCTTCATCATCATCTTCTTCTTCATCATCATCATCTTCTTCATCATCATCATCTTCTTCATCATCATCATCTTCTTCATCATCATCATCTTCTTCATCATCATCATCTTCTTCATCATCATCATCTTCTTCATCATCATCATCTTCTTCATCATCATCATCTTCTTCATCATCATCATCTTCTTCATCATCATCATCTTCTTCATCATCATCTTCTTCATCATCATCTTCTTCATCATCATCTTCTTCATCATCATCATCTTCATCTTCTTCATCATCTTCATCTTCTTCATCTTCTTCATCATCATCTTCTTCATCATCATCTTCTTCTTCTTCTTCATCATCTTCTTCTTCATCTTCTTCATCTTCTTCATCATCATCTTCTTCATCATCATCTTCTTCATCATCTTCTTCTTCATCTACATCATCTTCTTCTCTTCCTTCTCCTTGCCCTCTCCTCTTACATACCCACACTTACATGTACTACGCTACCACACAATCCGAGAAACCAGTCGGGTTGCCCGTGGATGGGGTAGTGTCCCACCTGGGAGGTAAATCTCTCGCAAGTCGAC
Organism: Gryllus longicercus; assembly: GCA_038098605.1. Classification (NCBI taxonomy): domain Eukaryota; kingdom Metazoa; phylum Arthropoda; class Insecta; order Orthoptera; family Gryllidae; genus Gryllus; species Gryllus longicercus. The sequence goes on along the minus strand of JAZDUA010000629.1, from coordinate 145,329 downwards.
GTGTAGATCGGCACCGAATCTCACCATCCAGTGGGTAAGCAATCATCGTCACCTCCAGGAATAAAACGTTCACTACATTAACGGGACCAATGATAATAGCAGTTGGTGGGCCCGAAAAATCGCAAAAAAAAACAGCAAACCTCATCCTCCACCTCCAACTTTGCCACTGATCTATCCGCAAACTGGGCAGGGCAGTGCGTATGGTTTAAACTCGCTCAGTTAAATTAGAAAAAGGGGAGAAAATTCTTAAACAATGTTTTACCTTGGAGTCTTCGATGTCCGCAAGGCGTGAAAGCATTAGCCCTACTCGTCACGTTATGACAACGGAAAAGTTAGCATCTTCTAGTTGTTCTAGTGTTCTCGCCCGAACACGGTAGCGAGCGGACGTGCGCCGAGCGCTCTCCTTCACGGGCGACTTCAGTGAGATAAGTTTAGCAGAGTACAACTCTACGAGTTCAGTGTACAGTGTGTAGTGACAATGTTTTCAAGTGGCTCCCCTGATACGGGGCAGCACATCGCTAGAGCAGTGGAAGCATTAAATCATCACAGTGAATTCAGTGATATTAATTCAACACCAATGAATGATCAAGGTGCAAGTGGCCCCGTGGGGCAAAACAGTGATATAATTAACTTACAAATACAACAAAATGCGCAGCAAAACTTAGAGCAACATCAATATTTAATGAATCAGGATTTACAATTGACGCAGATAAATCAACAACTACTTATGAGAGATCAAACAGGCTTCTATACAGCACATCACCAGGGCCAGCCCTGGGAACTTCATGGAACGCAACCACAGCAATGGACTCAACAACTACAAGGTCCGGGGTCGTCTGAAACACCCTCAAATAAAACCGTGAGTACCCTAGAGTGGCAACAACCTCGAAAAAGAAAAAAGCACGCCTACAGTGACCAGCCCATACCAACTCCCTCGAATGTTAGTGCGCCAGTGTTTACGCATAAAAATCAATATGCAGTATTAGAAGACAAATCAGAAGTTGAAACTCCTAAAAAGCCCCCCACAGATCATAACATACCGCCAATATTCGTGCAAAGTGTTACCAATGTATCGAAATTAATAGAATTTCTTAAACTACAAGTAAAAGACGAGGATTTTACGTACAAAATGTACAGCGAGGATGTAAAAGTGCTACCGAAAACCATTGAAGCTTACAGAGCAATAATTAAGCAACTTGACGAATCCGAGGCCAAATACCACACTTATCAACCAAAGAAAGATAGAGCATTTCGTGTAGTGCTTCGATACCTGCATCCGTCAGCAAACATAGAAGAAGTAAAAGCTGAACTCAAATCCAAGGGTCACACCGTTCGTAACATGCACAATGTACTTCATCGAGTAAGCAAAAAGCCGCTATCGCTCTTTTTTATAGACTTAGAACCAAGTGCAAACAATGCAGAAATCTACAATATCAACACACTTGTAAATGCAGAAATAGAATTTGAAGCACCGTACAAAAAGAAAATTCCAGTGCAATGCCATCGCTGTCAAGAGTATGGTCACACAAAGAAATACTGTAAAGCAACTCCAAGGTGCGTGAAATGCGGTGAAGAACACTTCACAGATGAATGCAAAAAAGATGCAAGGCAGCCGGCAACATGCGCGCTATGTTCGCGAAGCCATCCAGCTAACTATAAAGGCTGCCAGGTGTATCAAGATTACGTTAATAAACGTAACAAGCACAGAAAAGAAACAGTCACCATCGACAAGCAGAAACAAAAAGTGCCAAACGCCTCAGATTTCCCTCCCCTCCCAGTTCGCCACTTTCAACCCAATCCCTTCTCTCGTACAGCATCTTCCCAAAACTCAACATACGCTGTACCCTACAATCAAAACCAAACAGATCTCTGCAAAATAATAGAAACCTCATTCCAAAAGTTCGAAAGCATCCTTAAACAACAATCTGAACAAATTGGGGCTTTGCTCAACCTACTGACGTCATTAATATCCAAGATGCATTAAATGGCACCAAGAATTAAAATTATTCTTTGGAACGCAAACGGTTTAATCCAACATCGAAGAGAGCTCGTAACTATTCTCAAAGAAAAATATATAGATATTATGCTAATATCTGAAACTCACTTCACTGAAAAATCCTACTTAAAGATACCGGGATATGATATATATAATACCAAGCACCCGGACGGTACAGCGCATGGAGGAACCGCTATAATAATTCGAAACACAATCAAACATTACGAAATGAACAAGTATAAAACTGAAGAAATACAAGCAACATCTGTAATGGTGACAGAAGGTCAAGCTTTACTGACGATAACATCTGTATACTGCCCGCCCAAACATAGAATAACAGAACAAAAATTTGAAGACTTTATAAACACACTAGGAACAAGATTCATAGCTGGAGGCGACTTCAATGCAAAAAATCAGCATTGGGGCTCACGACTCAACACACTACGAGGAAAAAATCTTCTTAAAGTAACAAACAGGCTTAATGTTTCTACTATATCGACTGGTGAACCTACGTACTGGCCCACTGACGTCAATAAGCTTCCTGACCTCCTGGACTTCTACTTAGCAAAAGGTGTGCATCTTGGTACAGTAGAAGTAAAATCTTGCTACGACCTTTCTTCAGACCACACCCCAGTAGAAATGACCATCAGTTCAAATATATCTGAAAGAAACTATCCTCTAAAACTAACAAGTAACAAGACAAACTGGAACAAGTACCGCGATTACGTGAACAATAAACTATCTGCAAACGCACTGCTAACAACTGAAGAAAACATCGAAGACGCAATACAGCACCTATCTGATACATTACAAGACGCTGCCTGGGCCGCAACACCAAGAGAAACAATAAATAAATCGTCAACGTATCCCGCAGAAATAAGACAAAAAGTGGTAGAAAAACGTCGACTCCGACGAATATTCATGACGACACGACAACCAGATGACAAAAGAAAATATAACACAGCAGCCAGACAACTAACACGACAAATTAAGGAATATGAAAACAAATCTTTCTCTAATTACATTCAAGCACTATCACCTACTGCTGAAACTAATTATTCGCTTTGGAAAGCAACTAGAGAACTAAAGCGACCCCAACAGCACATCTCACCAATTCGAAAAGAAGATGGCACGTGGGCAAGAAGCGCAGAAGAAAAGGTCGAATGCTTAGCAAAACACTTTGCTTCAGTTTTCAAACCAGCAGAAAATGTAAGTACTATTGAAAATAAAGTGCTAGAATATTTGGACGTGCCTTTACAGTTATCTCTGCCCATAGAGCATTTCAACTCACGAGAAGTCGAACAAACAATCAAAAAACACACGCATCCTGCAAAGAGTCCAGGGTTTGACCTTATTACTGGCAAGATGTTGCAGGAAATGCCAAGTAAAGGATATGAACTCGTAACAAGCATATTCAACGCGATACTTCGAAATAGCCATTATCCTTGTCAATGGAAATACGCTCAAATAATTTCGATCGTGAAACCAGGAAAGACTGCCACGGACGTTAAATCGTACCGACCTATTAGCCTGCTACCAGTCCTATCAAAAGTATTTGAAAAACTTCTCTTACAGCGCCTCAAGCCTATAATTAAAGAAGTGATCCCTGACTTTCAATTCGGCTTTCGAAAGGGACACTCAACAATAGAACAGACCCATCGTATTGTAAACACAATTTCTCAAAGCCTGGAAAAAAAGCTATATTGTTCTGCAGCATTCCTAGATATACAGCAAGCATTCGACAAGGTATGGTATGAAGGAATTCTATTTAAAATAAAAAAAACTTCTCCCGCACTCCTACTATTTACTTCTCAAATCATATCTTTGCGATCGCCTATTTCAAGTGAAATATCAGGACGCTCTATCGGAATTCCAACCTATTTCTGCAGGAGTGCCACAAGGAAGTATTCTTGGACCTTTTTTATATCTCATATCAACTTCAGACTTACCAACTACAGAAAGAACTACAATAGCCACCTTTGCAGACGACACAGCTATTCTTTCTGCAAATGAAGACCCCTCCTGCGCATCACAACGTCTTCAAGAACATCTAAACAAAATCGAAGATTGGAGTCATCGTTGGCGAGTCACCGTCAATGAAACAAAATCAAAACATATAACATTTTCACTAAGAAAAGAAAACTGCCCAAAAGTAAAACTAAACAACACAGAACTCCACGAAGCTGATACAATCAAATATCTTGGACTGCATTTGGATAGACGCCTGACTTGGAAAACCCACATCAAAACTAAGAGAAAAGAAGCGCAACTTAAAGTCCTCAAATTGTCATGGCTAATAAACAGACAATCAAAGCTGTCCTTGCATAACAAAGTACAGATTTATAAAACTATAATCAAACCAACATAGACCTATGGTATTGAATTGTGGGGCTCTTCCAGTAAATCGAATCTAGAAATTCTAAAAAGATTCGAATCTAAAACACTAAGAAAACTATGCAACGCACCATGGTACGTGACAAACAAGACGATATACAGAGATCTCGACATCATCCCACTGGAGGAAGTACTCGCCACGAAGAGCTTAGCATACCAGAGAAGATTGTACAACCACCCAAATCACCTCTCAACAAGCCTTCTAGATAACAGTGAGCATGTGTATAGACTGAGGAGAGAGAGTATTTTAGATTTGCCATACCGATTTTGTAAATGAAATTTTTCAATGTCATAAAATGTTCACGTCTGAAATGTATCCGTTGACACCATTTGCTTATTGTTCCGATAGGAACAGATTGTAAATTATGCAGAAAATAAAATATAAAAAAAATCTAGTTGTTCTAGGACGCGGCGTTTCTCGGAGAGGAGGAAAAACTCCCCATTCGCGAAACCCCGCGCCTTTAATGCTTTCATTTTTTACAATTCGGCCGCAGTTCGGTTGTAACAAACGCTTCAATCACTGAATAATGAATGTGATAATGGTTCTCATACCTTACCAGTTGTTTTTTTCTTGTCTTTCCGAGATTGTTTCATGTAGTACTGACGAATTACTTGCAAAGGTGTCATTTGGGGGTTAAGCTAGTTACTATGTAGGCAAACAGCAGAATAGGGCTCAAAGCAACGTGTTGAGATAAAAAAAGTGATTTTTTAATGCGGCGCACCTTTGAGAAATATTTCAAAAGAAACAGGGTTGAAAGTAATATTAGTTGCCGATTATGCATCAACATTTTTTGGAGAATTCATCTGATACATGATCAGAAAAATGTCAAGATTTATTTTATGGGCTTTCAAACTGATATCAAAACAAAGTGACTTAGTCTACTTATACCTTAAATGAAGACATTTTTACAAAACTCCTGTATAGTAAGTAATATATTCCGTGCCATCTGTGTAACATTGACTGGCGGTCACATTAACTCATTAAGAAAATGTATGTACTGAATAGCGTTTTAGCTTTTCAAACACTTGTTTGAATTTCCATAGTAGTCGACTTGAGCGTGTCCCCTGGCCCTCGTCCATTCTCGGTTGGGATCTTCAAGATGACAGGGAGCGACACTGATCTCGCATGGAGCTGTTCCCCGAGGGGCTCGGCCGCCTAATACCTCGCGCAGGGCTGGAGCTCAGCGTCTGAGAATGCCCGGAGCGGCCTCTGCCCCGCCTGTGGCCTCGCTCCAGGAACCGTCAGCCGGCTTTTCTTCTGGCTGCCGCTCTTTCTCTTTCTCACTCGCATTGTCTCTCTCCTCTCTCTCTCTTCTCTCATCTCTCTTTCATATCTCTCTCCTCCTTCATATCTCTCTCCTCCCTCATATCTCTCTCCTCCCTCGTATCTCTCTCCTCCCTCGTATCTCTCTCCTCCCTCGTATCTCTCTCCTCCCTCGTATCTCTCTCCTCCCTCGTATCTCTCTCCTCCCTCGTATCTCTCTCCTCGCTCGTATCTCTCTCCTCGCTCGTATCTCTCTCCTCGCTCATATCTCTCTCCTCGCTCATATCTCTCTCCTCCCTCGTATCTCTCTCCTCCCTCGTATCTCTCTCCTCCCTCGTATCTCTCTCCTCCCTCGTATCTCTCTCCTCCCTCGTATCTCTCTCCTCGCTCGTATCTCTCTCCTCGCTCGTATCTCTCTCCTCGCTCATATCTCTCTCCTCCCTCGTATCTCTCTCCGCCCTCGTATCTCTCTCCGCCCTCGTATCTCTCTCCTCCCTCGTATCTCTCTCCTCCCTCACACATCTTTCATCTGCTATATCTCTCTCATTTCTCATCTCTCTCATCTCTGTAATCTCCCATATCTCTCGTTACTCTCATCTCTCTCTCCACTCTCGTCTCTCTCTCCTCTCCTCTTCATCTCTCTCATCTCTCTTATCTATCTAATTTCTCTTTCATCTCTCTCATCCCTCCCCTCTCCCTCTCCTCTCCCTCCCCTCTCCCTCCCCTCTCACTCTCCTCTCCCTCCCCTCTCCCTCCCCTCTCCCCCTCTCCCTCCCCTCTCCCTCCCCTCTCCCTCTCCTCTCCCTCCCCTCTCCCTCCCCCTCTCCCTCCCCTGTTCCTCCCCTGTCCCTCCCCTCTCCCCCTCTTTCCTCCGTCCCCTCTCTCCCTCTCTCTCCTCTGTTTGTGTGTCTCTCTCTGTCTCCATTTCCTCTTCGTGTTGGTTCGTCCCCTCCTACACTAAAAATTTGTCGTCCCTTTGCCACGAGGTCATCAGTGACCCCTCTCTTTCTCCCTCTCTCCGTCACTCGCCTTTTCTATCCCCGTTTTGCTCTCACTGGTAGCTTTCGGCTGGTCCTCCTATCAATACAAGAAAAACGCCGGAGTAGTACACTAACAAACGTGCCACGAACAGCGCGTGATCTCTTCTTATTCTTCCTTGTACTGTCCTCTATTCTTACATACACACACACTTACGTGCATTACTCTACCACACATGATGGGAGATCAGGCGGTAGCTTAGAACGTGTCCTGGCGGGTAGAGTGTCCGCTGGAGGACGTTCATGGAGCGAGATCTCCCGGAAGCTTACATGTAGCTCTGAACAGGATCTCTCGATCCAACAGGCGAGCAACACCGCCTCATCCATTAAAATACATGCACTACACTAACGGGTATAATGGTCATAGCAGTTCATTATTTCCGAAACGTCAATCGATCAGCCGTCCCACCACCGACACACTCCCCGGTACCCGCTATCTATGCCCTTCCTTACTCTCTCTCTCTCGACCCCTCTCTCTCTCTCTCCCACTCTATCTGTTTCTCTGTCAATATGTGTTCATATTCTTTTGAGGCTACTCTCGCAATCACCGACCGGCTGGCCACCCGTACTATTTTTCAGCCTCTCTCTTTCCCCATCACCCTCTCACTTTTTCTCGCCTACCAATCTCCGTCTTGCTACTACTTTCCATGTTCGACTTCTTCCCCGCATGCTCCTTTCCGCATTATTTCAGTGCCCCCACCTTTTAAGCAATTATAAATTCATCGGAAACTAGATCCACATTTTTCAATAATGATCAATATAGATTTTACTCTCGTTATTTCTCATTATTTTCTAACTATGTCTTTTAAAATCCATATTTGTTACTTACATTTTTGGTGTAAATACGTTTAAGTCAAGTCTAGTATGAGCAACAGTATATTACCTTACTTTTTGCACGGGAAGGTCAGATGAGAGCAAGCAATGCAGCAATACTAGGATCACCGAGAGGTCGACGTATGCTCACCTGATCAACTGATGCCGAAAATTCTGCCCCTGTCGGGACTCAAAGTTTGCACTACCTGAACTACAGTTGTGAATTTCATATCATCGAGGAAAATTATTTTTGTCCGCGTTTCCCCCAATCCGGACCATAGTGCTCAGGACGGTTGGCGCGGCAGGGCCGCTTTGAAGAGGCAGCTTCGGCGGAATCGTAGTCTCGCATGTCGCGACGATATTTTATTCATCGACCGCCTCCTCTTCGCCCCGCTCTGCCCCGCTCTGCCCCGCTCCGCCCCGCTCGGCCCCGCTCGGCCCCGCTCGGCCCCGTTTGGCCCCGCTCCGCCCCGCTCCGCCCCGCTCCGCCCCGCTCCGCCCCGCTCCGCCCCGCTCCGCCCCGCTCCGCCCCGCTCCGCCCCGCTCCGCCCCGCTCCGCCCCGCTCCGCCCCGCTCCGCCCCGCTCCGCCCCGCTCCGCCCCGCTCCGCCCCGCTCCGCCCCGCTCCGCCCCGCTCCGCCCCGCTCCGCCCCGCTCCGCCCCGCTCCGCCCCGCTCCGCCCCGCTCCGCCCCGCTCCGCCCCGCTCCGCCCCGCTCCGCCCCGCTCGCCAGGCTGGGTTTGTGGCCCCGGTCGTGCCGCAGTGCTTTAAAAGGCCGTCGAAAAGTGGTCGAATCGAATCCTCCATAACAGCTGCACGAAGCCCTAAAAAGTCAACGTGGAGGACATGAATGCTCGCGGATCAAGTGTAACTGGGAAGAAAAAGCTGGCGATCGAGAAGACCAGGGCTGCCGCCAGGGGAGTAAGGCCCATTCTGATTCAGCCATTGAATTGATAAATTTATCTTATTGTGTGGTCAAAAGCAATTTAATAATGATGAACTCCTACGAGTTTCACTGCTACAATTTGATGGTTAAGTACCAATAAGTATCATCTTTCTTGAATATTGTTCCGTACAACGTGTTACCAAATGCAGACACTTGTAAGATTAAAATAATAGATATGTTCATGAGCTTCATGTGGAATTGCAGGAGCCCACATTGCTTCCAGGCAGTTGTATTTTCTCGTTTTCCTTTCGATTTCTGCCATTTCTCCGTCATTCATTCATTGATTTATTAACTCACTCTTCTCAAGGTAAGGCGTACTCCCAGCCTAGTACTTCTTTCGTATCTCTCGATTACTCTTACAGGACAGTTCCTCTATATCGATGACCCGATGGTTTCATAACGTTCTATTCTCCCCTAAGAAAAATGCAGTAGCGATATATCACTATTCATGTATGTCATCAAATGAGTGGCCGTTTAAAAGGCTCCTTGTTTTAAGTGGACATGGAACAATTTTGCAGTTAAAACATTTTTTCTATTTTATTTTGTATAAATCTTCATAATTTTCTCTTAAAATTGCCGTTTGAATTGTGTTGATATGACTCTTACAAGATTTTTTATTATTTACAAGTGAAGTTCTCCTCTCATTGGACTTAGGTGAAGGGTCCAAAATTTTTAAATAGCGTTACACAATGCAGCGCTTAAAAACCTATTTAGACATACGGAAAGTAAAGTGAAAACTTTTAATTGTGAAGCTAACGAACATAAAAAAGGATTCAAAGAAAGTAGTAATTGAATAATGAGTATTCTGATGAGTCAAGTTATCGATGTGGCGTGCTTTGAGGGTTGCATCTTTAGAGCACATGTCCCAAAATTTATATATTTTATACTAAATTATCTTTTTTTCACCTTACATTTGTAATAGGAAACTGAAATTTTCAGTTGTTAATAAAGCTCTCCTACATTTACTGAAACATTTTTTCTGACTACCTTAGTATTATCAAGTCTGCAATTCTGTATTTCCTAGAATACAGGATAAAAATAATTGCATTCTGCAAATATATTTATCTGAAAAAATAGTAGACTTTTTCAAAACGTTTGTTTCAGTGTTATTATGAGTGCTATATCTGTAACCTGTAAAATATCATAGGCCAAACTTCAGTAGATTTTGAGAATTAGACTCAAACATTTAACATTGCCAGGATAGAGCATTCCGTGTCTCCTTAAATTTTCATTTTTGTTGAACAATTCTGTGAAAAACTTGTTTTATCAAACGGGAATCCTCCTTTCAAGTCTTTCTAATTAAAGACACTGAACAAATCATGCAAAACCGCGGTAGTTGGGAATTGTAAAGAAACCTCGTTTAGGATAATGAAACTACAATATGATCAAAGTTTCAGGTTTACAATAATTAGTTGAATGTTAAATTTAGAATTCCTTTTCTATTTGGGGGATCTTACTACAGTATTTTTGGGTATTTCTCAAAGGTGCGAACCTTTTTTGAAAAGAAAAAAAAAACGTTGAACAACAAAACAACCTTCCTTTAGTTTCCAAACATGAAAGGGTGAAATATTTCTGCGCTAATACTTCTAGAACCATTTAATTCTCAACGCTTACTTATAATTACAAACAAAGACAAGTAAATAATTACTATTTAACACCCACCTCGTCCTCCTAATCAATTATGAAATATAATTTATTTTCTTAATAAATAAATAAATATCTTTTTCATAAACGACTTTGATTTGATTAATCGAACCATGTGACACGACAATAATTAATCAAACATAATACCAACACTACAAATGGCGCCAAGCTCTCAATATCGTTTTTCATGCTGTATTGTACCCAGTAGCACACAGAGGGGTTAAACACACACATTGTATGTTACTTTCTTGTCTACGAGATACCCACCTTCTTAATCGAAAGTATTGTAGTTCTGAAACAAAAGTGGTGATTTACGAAAGAAAAACAAGTATTTTGACTCCCTGATTCAGGAAAAGTATTATTGCTCCCCAAATTAATCCACTGTTGAGACAGAATTCATGTTTAGTGTAGCCTTCATTCCTAACTTCAGAACCATGCAGAAGGTATTGCTAGCAGCAACCAATATTGTGCGTAAGGATTTCTCTCAGTCATTGAAGAGGAACCTAAGTGCACTGGGGAAGAACTTCTCACCATTTGTCTCACCATGTGTGTTGACGTTCTGGCCTTGAGGTCTATCTGGAAACTCCGGACGAGCGAGAAAGTTTGAAAACAATGTAATGATAATAAATAATAATAATAATAATAATAATAATAATAATAATAATAATAATAATAATAATAATAATAATAATAATAATAATAATGTAATTCAGGACTTCACAGACAAAAGGCCCCCTTCACCCCTTGACCATAGAATACAAAGAAATATATCGTCTTAATTTTTTGAAGTTTCACCATTTGTACAGCAACTGGTCCAGCCATTAAAAACCTGGGAAAGTATATTAAAAAATACAATTAAACGCCAATGCATTAATCCTTAAAACTAAAAAAAAAATCTGTCATCATAGAAACATTTCGAATAATCGCACGGTGCTGAATTTAATAGTTGTAACCAAGTATTTGGTCTGCCAATGTTGGCCCTACACACCTGATGAAACCAGATGATTTCCGAAACTTAGGCCAATAATAATAATAATAATAATAATAATAATAATAATAATAATATAGTATAATGTATGGTAATAGTAATAATAATATTAATAATAAAAATAATTTTGTTGATGTTAATACATAAGGTGCATTTCGCATGTAGAATTGGCGCTAGGACTTTTACCTACTGTTTATATCCCTTTTAGGAATAATTGAATTGAAGCACGGGTATTTTTGATTCAAGCGCCTTCGAAATAGAAAAATAATTCATATTTTATATTTACGTTAAAAAAGAGTAGGTCGTTTGCCAGGAAATACAACTTAGGATTTTATATTTTATGATTTTCATTTACATTTTTCAGACAACACCGTATCAGAATAGACACAGAATTAAAATACGGGATGCTACAAAATAGTTTAACACTCACCTGAAAAAAGAGAAAATTCAAACAGTTCAACAAAACAGGACCTGTCTTGTTCAATCAGTGTACTTTAGTTTTTTTCCTGGGACTTTTTGAGTTTCAGGAGATGCCGATTTCGACTTTCCGCGCTGAGTACCCACTATGTCCCATATTAACCACTACACTAGACACTGCAACACATGCGGGCTCCTCGATCTGTGGTCAGCAGACTCACAAGGCCCGCGACAACACACGTACACGAAAGACAATGGGCAAACGACCATGTCTACGGTGAGCCTCGAACCTGCGACCCTTCGGACCGCGGCGCCGAGTCAGCAAACACTCTAGCCACCTCAGCTATCCAGGACGAGATAGGTGTACTTTAATCTAGCCGAAAAAATCATTAAGAAAGCTGTCTGTATCCTTATTTATAGATTTCGAAATTTTGCAGTTTAGAAAATTCAGAAGGTCAACAGAATTGAAAATTACGTCATATCAAATGCTCATTTGCTGAATACGAAGAACAAATTTCATCTAAATATTTGGAGTCTTTTTTGAAAAAAATTGAAAATATTAATCCTTCATTTAAAGAACAGTCAACATGAAATTATCCGTCTCAAATTCGCAGAGCGTCAACTTCAGATTCATTTTGAAATACTAATTTCGAAGACATATCCTATGGGGGCTAGTGTTGTCCACATACAGATGGACGAATGCACATATAGGGGTATTGACAGAAACCAATTTTTTTCGCTATCACGGACCTAAAAAAACGTAGTTTCTGACTACACAAAGTATTGGAGGAATTTCACTAATTTTACTACATATAGGAGCTATCTACCTTTAGATTTCAGGGACCCACAATACGAGTTTTTCTGTCGAAATGTCACCAGTAAAATAATAACTGTACAAACGACAAATACACATACATGTATTTGTCGTTTGTATAAACAGCATTATAAACCACGTTCCATTATTCCTGGAACAAGTACTTAAAAATTAAAATATATTTATCTGTAGTAAACAATATAAGGATATGTGTATTATTTAATGTGAGAGTAGAAGTTCTAGATTTTGTGCATTGTAGTCAGTGCAACCTAACCCATTCGTAATTACTTCATATCTATGAGTAGGTTTATTAATTATGATCTGAATTATTGTTTTCTTTGATTTCACTGTATTTCGTGTGTGCATGTGCGTATATATAAAGTCTAAATTGAAAGAATTAATTAAATTGAGAAAATCCTCTTTTTGGTCGTATTCGTTCAGAATATCAATGTTAAAATTTCCACATATATTTTTAGATTCGAAAGAGTCCAGAAAATTGAAAAAAATCCGGCACAGACCTGTAAATGTATGTATGTAGGGGAGAAGGTACAGACAGGGATGAGGAAAAAACATAATGACAGACCTTGTAGTTTCCGTTGAGGTCATTCCATCCCTCCGTCATTCATCTGGTTTTAATACGAGAAAGTTCGGGAAACTACTGATCGGAGCAGCCAGACGCCAGAATTCTCCTCTAGGCAGCGGATTGATTCGCCCTAGCTCTACAACTAGTGTCGAAATCCGTCGTCGCGACGGAGACGGGGACGGCGTCGGGTCAACGCCCAGCATTCACAGCGGGGTAGTGTCCCGCGACCACGCGCTGCGCCGGCCAGACGTGTTAGGGCCCGCGGCGGCCGTGGCAGCGGCGGTGACGGCGGTGACGCGGTGGCGGCGGTGGCGACGGTGGCGACGTACGCCTGCGAAGCTGGCGCGGCGCGGAGGGGCGGGGCTGGTTGGGATGAGGTGAGGTGATGGTGAGGTGAGGTGATGGTGAGGTGATGGTGAGGTGATGGTGAGGTGGAGGTGAGGTGGAGGTGAGGTGGAGGTGGAGGTGGAGGTGGAGGTGGAGGTGGCGGTGGCGGTGGAGGTGGAGGTGATGGTGAGGTGATGGAGGTGGAGGTGATGGTGAGGTGATGGAGGTGGAGGTGATGGTGAGGTGATGGAGGTGGAGGTGATGGTGAGGTGATGGAGGTGGAGGTGGCGGTGGAGGTGGAGGTGGCGGTGGAGGTGGCGGTGGAGATGAGGAGAGGTGAGGCGGGGCGTGGCGGGGTACAGACTTGGCAAGGCGGGGAATGAGAAGGGGTGTGGCGGGGATGGGCGGCGAGGGGGCGGGGCGGTGGAGCGGGAGGGCGCGTCCCGTTCGGTCAAGACCGCCGCCTCGGCCTCAGACACATTACACATGCAGATCTTGTTTGTGGAAGTTCTTACTTGGGCGTTGAAACGACGCTGTCGTCGTGCGGTAAAATATTTTTGAGCGGTTGCTCCATTAATATGCAAATGGACGAACGCGTTTATATTGCAAAGACATTAAACTACCGGGCAGCGTATGAATAACGTCGGCGGGCGCAGGTCGCGTAATTCATGGCCCCCCGCGCTCGTCGCTGTGGTCGCCTGATTCCTCAGCCGCCCCCTCCTCCCCCGTTCTTCCGCCCCTCCCCCCACCCACGCGACCGTCCGCCTGGGCGCGCGCCGTTGACACTCGTCTTTGCGCCACTCCCCCACCCGCCCACGTGGGCCCCACTCTGAGAGGGATCTCCCCTCGTTTGCCCTTTGCCAACTTGAAGTGGCCTTATTATACCGTATTAGTACCTGGAGCTGATGGGTCGTTGACTCTGAATCAAATGGGTTTCAGTCCAGAAGTTCACACCGCATGTGAATGTTCTGCATTGTGAATAAGTAGTTTATGCCCGAAATCTGTACTCAGGGGTCTTAAACAACAGTTTATGTGTACATAGTATGAATGTGGATCAAGAATCCTTGCACGTAAGTAGGGAATTAATGTTGTGATGTATCATTCTAGGCTGTCTTATTTCATAACGAGTGTAGAAAGTCTTATGTTTATCTTCGATGTAAATGCAAAGTAGTGGTGCATACACTTTATGGCATTATTTGTAACTGTTTCAGGCATTTCAAAAATTTAGGTAATTTAAAGAAAATGAGACCTGCGTAATTATTAAGCATCCTTTGCTCTTTTCCAAGGATTTTGTTTAAATTTATGTCGTGTTTCATTTTTTGAATAAATTGCGTGAACTCCGACCTAAAAGTGCACAAAAACTACTCGTTTTTAAAAAGAATTCTACAGGACGGTATTTAAAAATCCAATTTTACAGATTAATATAATCAGTGCGATATATTGTCCTATAAACTATGTCCTCCAGCAACCAAGATTGACTACGTACTTCATCTCTATTTACTTTATGATAACTTATAAATATGTCAACATTTTTGCGAACACCGTTACAATAGTTCCCCAAAGTTAAGTAGACTCGATTGACTATCTACATTAACGGTAATTCATTAAGCTTTAACCATTTGCATATCAAGAATATTAATCATTTTTTTTTCAACTAATGACCAAGATGTATCAATATAGATATTACTGCGGTATCGTCTGGAAAAGATGTCCCGGCAAAATGCCAAATATGTTGTTATGTATATGGGATAGGACAGAGGATAGAACAAAACAGGGTGTCAATGACAATGCCTTGAAGAAGCCCTGCTTGTGTATTGAACGCCTTATCCTTGTAGTGTATCCATATGTATCCCTGTTTACTTATTTTGCAGAAATCACTGACACATGTATTTACATTGACTTGTCAAACGTCGTATTTTGGTATCATGCATTCATTGAAAGGGTTAGCAATGAATTACTGTTCATTACTTCTAATGCTATTATTGCACAATTTATCTAAATGTATTTTATAATTAAATCTCGAAAGCTTTAACAATATATGCGAAGTTACATACATTTTGTGTATGAAGCACTGCCTCTGGATTTTAAGGCAAGCCCGTATGCACAGATGTTTCACAATTACATAAAACTTTCTTGACTGCGCAGTAACGTGGCCTGCCGAGCAAGTGTGCACGAGTTGTCGAGAACTTAATGGAAAACACAAATGTATAATTCCGCGGTATGAAATTTTTCACTCCATGTTCTTTGGCAAAGGCTTCGACCACTCTTTATACTCTAGACGTTTTATAACATTTTTTTGCCAGACATCTGGTTATAAGATCTCTTATATGATTAAAAGCTTTTCTAGCTTCCAAGTTTTTCATAAAGCCATATTGTTTTTTATATAAAATACGTGAGATTTGTACAAAATTCGATATTTTTTGATAGATATTTTTCGATAATCGTAGGTATATTATAAATTAGTAATATCGATCTATAATTTGAGATTACATGTTCATTACTCTCTTAATTTTTTTATATGCGCACATTTTAGAGCATTTATCTACATTGAGTTTTCAATATCTAGATTTATAATATGAACAAATGATAGAACAATAAAATCAGACGTCATTTGAATAGATTTTATTGATATAGTGAACACTACCATTTTGCCAATTATATTTAATAATACTTTTGAACTCATACTCATTGTTGAAAATATAAAAATGGACAGATGTAAGAATTTTATTACATTTGCAATGCAATTCTAATCTCGAATTTGTTGGCTGTAGTTATCGAAAATTAAGAGATTTCGTCTTTACTTTTGGTCTTGTGGCAAGTACCTTGTTCATAACATTCCACATATCTCGAATTACTGCTATATCCTTCAATTTATTTGCGATCGATTATTTTTACTTTTATCACCTTGTCTAAGATTTTGCTATAAATTTTTTATTCAGTCTTCATTAATTTGTATTTAGGATTTGATTTCCATAATCAGTATAACAGTTCCTTTTTGAGTAGATTTTGATGGGTTCTGTTAGTCTTGGTTTTACTGATCGTGATCATCATTAGGATTATGGATTGACAATATTAAAGACCAGTTATTTTAGCAAATATTTTGTTTAACCTGTCATATTTAATTGATATAAATTTTTTGTTTGTATTTTTGTTTAATTCTTAAATTTATTTATAGATAAAAATATAGGATAGAGTGTGGTATGAATAAAAACTTAAAATTTACTTCAATTCTTAAATAAGCATTGATAACATTTACTACCAAGCCAAAGCATATACTTAATTGGTGTGAATCACTTTACTGTTTTACTAGAAAAAAAAATGCTGAGAAATGTAGGGGCCAGTGAAATTAGGTTTAGTGTGTGAAAGTTTCATTTCAGTCGTGTATAAAACTAACTGGCGATTTTGAATACTTCTTTCAATACGCATATTAACAGAGACCGGATTTTTTTGTAATTACATATTTTTTGACACTGTACTTCCCACACTCAAATTTGAAATCTTGGCAAATCGACCACAATATAACTTTTTCGTTACGTATTTTTACATAGTACTATATTACATATTTTTCTATTTTCAAAAAATATTTTTCAATCTATCAATTTTCTTCAATTTTATTACATTTCTTAATGAAAAGAAGTATTTTCAAAACAATGAGCATTTCCCCCTACATTATTGCGCGCAGACTACTTCAGGAACCCTACATGAAGACTCGTGATGTTCTCACTGACTGGCGCGTCTTCTTCAGTTATCTCAGTAGCGAAAAGAGCGCGTCAATGATGGTTTTCACCTTTGAGTGTGAAACGTATCACTGCCCCCACATTCAGTCACCTTAATTTCTAAGACTCTTTGGCGATCTCCATCGTGTAACACTTCGATGTTTGTGCTACATCCTGCAGTGATTGTTTGCCCGTCGTAGGTTTCGCCAGTTTCTACGATGGCTTCTATTGCGTCTAGTCTGGCTGCAAAACTACGGCTTAGATAGATCAATCTTTTTCTACTGACAGGAAATTGTATGGTGCAAAGTGTGCATTAACTTGTGCTCTCCAGATGATTATGTAAATGATGTTACGTAAATTGGTTCGCAAAAAATAAAAACTTTGTAGATTTCAGAATTTATTTTTTACATAATTTTCAGAAGTATACATTATTTCACTCAAAAGAACGCGAAAACGCATATTTTGAAAAAGAGCTTTATGACTTATATGAAGATAATTCTCAAGAACAGGTTTTATTAAGAAACATTTAAATCTTCAATATAATAGTTGTAGGAAGATGCCGAGAAAAATTGTAAACTTTTTCAATTTCCTTAGGCTTAAAGTGGTTATTTTTCAACCCCCTTCTTGCCTTAGAAGTTCCTAAAACTTGTTATGTAGAACGAAAGCATGTAATAGAACAATAATATTACTAGGCTGTTAGAATATCACAGAGACACATCATTTAGGTTCGAATTGATTCCGTGAAATGAAATGTTTGGGTTTACTTATTTACAAAAGATTTTTTCTGCTCTTTAAAGCCCCAGAATTCGAGTGGGTTAGAAAATTTGATTTCTTAGAGTATTTCTCGATTTGCATCTGACAAAACTATTTTTATTCTCGCGCCCAACGACCTCGTAATTTAAATATTGACGTCGGACTTGAAAATAGCCTCAAAACCCTTTATACGTAGCTATGGTTCAATGACGAAACGTTTCCTTGGAGGAAAACAAAGCAATTTAAATAAAATTGGGTCACTGTGTTTGGTGGAGCGATCAGTAATGAGAGAGAGAGATAAAGAAAAGTGAAAATAAAGTACAACTCGAGAGAAAAAGGTGTGTGTTTCTTTTAATTATGAGTATTTTCCTCGCATTTTCTTTACGCAAGGTGACTTACTAAGAAATTTCCAGCACGTTCCTTTCTTTCCTTCTCACCAGCTTGCTCGTCGTGTGGCACTTACTCCCACTTTCCCGCTCGCACACTAACAGAGTGCTTCTCACGCGTTCATAATGAGAAGAGTGTCGAGCAGTTGTCATACTGCAGGAGAGAGTACTCCGTGTTTACGCAAAATAAACGCACCCGTTAACATTGAAGATTAAACAGAGAAAGTGCAAATAAAACTAGATTATTTCTCAATGACTCTTATAATTTTGCGATTTACCTAAGAAACTAGTTGTATTGACAAAATTATATATTGCAAAGCAGATATTGTGAAACAATTTATATTAAAATGAAGAGAAAATTATATATATATATATATATATATATATATATATATATATATATGTGTATATGTATATGTGTATGTATATATGTATATGTGTATGTATATATGTATATGTGTATGTATATATGTATATGTGTATATGTATATATGTATATATGTATATATATAACTCATTTCATCTGGATGAACTTTTTACCGACGGGTTCGTAACGTTAACAACAACAAATTACTCACTTATCTCAATCATGCAAACTTACCAAATTAAATAAAGTTCACTGCTCAATGCAGTAATTTGTGACTTAGATCCTTTTGTATTTATTGGACTTAACTACTCAGAAGATGAATGTAATAGGAGCCATTCCACATGAAATCGCACAGGAGTTGACACAAAGTTTTTTAATGTATAATTATGTTCTTAAATATGGACATTAAAAAAAGACTCGTTTTCTCATTTACTTGAAAAAATAATTATTTGTGAACTTGCCTATATTAAATTTTGGAATTTCTACGAACTTGAGCAAAATATGATCATGGTTACTCCAAAAGGACCAAATATAAAAATTCCTGTTTTTTATTCAATACTTTGAAATATGTAATTTATACCTCTGCAAATAATCATTTTAGAAAATAAATATTTCATTTAAAAAATTGTATTTTTTTTCTAGGTGAACTCGATCAGATAAAAATTTAAGAAAAATAAGGGCGTATTTCTTGTTTAATTTCTATAAAATGTAAGAAAAAGGTGGGCACTGCACACATACAGTTCTAGAAAAAACAATTGTAAGTTTGAGGGCGCGCTCTCCCTGTCCATGCACTAATTAATTTGTGTTCGGTCACTCTTTGATCCAAGTGCTGAAGAATTATAAACAGAATGACCGTCTGCCTGATTAAAATTTCAAGAAATGGTACACATGTTCACTCTGCCCCCAGAAAGGATGGGTGAGAGCTAAACGATTTCAACTACTGCTTTTCCTCGTGTCAGCGAAACGAATTTTACAGCTAGATACCTTTGCGTTCAAGGGATAGGGCACCCTCCTGACCATAATAAAATACAACAGAACTTGTCAATGGACATGAGCGAAATTTTTTCTGAACATCAGTCGCAATATGCATCTTGTAAAGTGAAGAATGCTAGAATTTATACTATGAATTTGGTGTACACAGTGCAACATGAATGGCGGTCACCGAGCAAGATACATGTTTCCATCCATTTAATCTTTCTCGTCACGATTTTAAGAAGATGAGATATAGAGGAGTCATTAGATTTGTGAATTTGTGATTCATCTCGGAAAATTATTTACTTCTCAAATGATTCAAGTCTACGATACACAAATTTAAAAAAAAAATAAAAATATTTGCCTTTAAGAAGAATATTTTGGAGTATGAACAGAATGGCATGTTTTGCGACGTGACATGGTAAAGGACAATGCGATGGCATTAGAGGAAATGTTAAGAGACTTGCCACTCGAGCCAATCTACAACCAGGTTGTGATCCAATTACAATGCCAAAGAAACTATTTGATTGAACGGAAATAATTATTTCTAATATTTCGTTTATATTTTGTTCTTTACATACACACAGTCATCACAGTGAATATTTAAAGTCTACGTTACAAAATTTAAAGCCAATAACTGAAACTTTAAACATACATTTTTTCACTCCTTTGCCACTAGCTGAAGCTTAGGCGAAACTACTTTCTTTGGCTACAGACGATAAGCGAGAATATTTGAAGTGAGTTGTAAGGGACAAGAAAATTTAAAAATTTGAGTTAAAATGTGAGTCAACAATCCGTTATTAAATAACCAAATACAATTGTGAAATTGCACCACCGCAAGAAGTACTTAGGTCATTTTTGTGCCTGGAATGGCTCATAGCTGCATTAAATGTGTATATGTTTACACCATTCGTAGAAGTGAAAATTAAATTTGAAACAATAACCTAATACTCGATCAAAACGTTTTTTTAAGAAATTAATAAAAGGAAAAGCTCTTTCATTCTTATCTGAAGTTTAATTCTGATTTCAAGGAACGGGACGAATATAAAACGTAGATTTAATAATGTGATTATTTTTAGCCATTATGTGGTGTTGATAAACGTCTTTTAACCGTTTTGTCTGCTATTGCTTGGTTATTTCCGCAAGAGGAAATTATAGCTAATTTGCATGCTCATATTGCCGGTGTTCAACCACAAATACTTCTGCCGTTCAACCTCCAAGGTGCACCAAATTGCAGTATCGAACACCATGAAATTTCTTCACTAAATAGATGGAAGAAATTGATATTGAAATGACCTATCCTTAGTCTAGTGCTTACAACCTGTATTGCCTTCTTAAAAAGTTTCCTGGGGAGAGTTGGGTCAAGAATACATTGTCTCACTAAATGCAGTTTGGAAACATTCAATTTCCAGTTAGAATCTTAATAACTGAGACAGGAGTCTTTTACAAACCTTTTAAAGTTTGGAAAGTACCATGAATTTGGATGCTGGCGCAGGTAATTGATGTGGTTAGTTTAGCGGCTGCATCAGCTTTCTCATTGTCAATGATTTTATTGTGCGAGGGAATCCATATTATTTCTATTTGAGTACCATGTATAGCTTGCTTTTCTAGAATTTCCTGATTTTCATGTATAATTCGATTGAAAGTGACTCTGTTCTCAATGGCTTTCAGAGTTGATAGTGAGTCTGAAAAAATCGCAATGGGAGTATCTTTTGGAGTCTGAACGCCGAGTATAACGGCTTGAAGGACTGCCCACGCTTCGCAGGTAGCAATAGAGAAGTAATCCGGGAGACGGTAGGAGTTAATTTTATTAATTGATGACTGCAATATAGCACAGCCTGCATTTCTATCACGTTTAGACCCGTCTGTTTAGACTTGGTAGAAGTTGTTATAGTAGGAGTAGTGTCGATATTCTTTCTTGTATCCTAACAATGGGTTCAGTGATGTTTATTGGGGTTTTTGCGAGGTCGGTATTAGTTGTGATATTAAAGTTTTGCCAGGGTGGGATGGCTAATTGCGTCAGGGAATACAAAGTGGTTTGGCGATATTGAATTTTTCTAAATATAAAGGGAGTCTCTCCCTGAGCGGTAATGAGAGCTGTGATCTGGATTCATGTAAGCTAGGCTGAAGGTTGTTAAATATAATTGAATTAGAGGGGTTGGTGGAAATGTTAAATTTGATGTAGGCATAGGTTATGCTCTGAACGTTTCTTCTTCATTCCAATGGTAGTTGTCTTGCTTCTACAAATAGGCGGTTACATAGGTTGGTTCTAAAGGTACTAAGGCTTAAGCAGCAAGTATTGTTGATCACAGGGTGTAGGGTATTCAGAACTTTTTTGATGCTAAGCTGTAGACTATTGTGCCATATAGGTGCATCAAGCATTCGAATTGTGCTCCCCACTTAATAGGCGATAACTTTTTGATAATTTAAGTCCTTTTTTACAATCAACTTTAGACTCGTTATATGCTATTTCCATTAATGTTTGGAAACGAATGGTATGCCCAGAAATTTGCACACATAAGTCCTTTTAAGTTGGTGATCACTCAGTTTTAGACGCATTTCTCCAATATCGTCATTGTGTCATCTTGTGAACACTATAAACTCTGATTTAGTCTTCGAGATAGTAAATCCTGTATTGCAAGGACAGATCCTTGTAATAAATCAATAGATAAAAAAATTTCGAAATGTTTAAACTTAAATTTTTAATTCTTTATTTAACATCAAAACAATTTAAAACCTTTAAAAAGTTTTGGAATTGACGTATATAATTTATCATATAATAACTTTTAACAGATACCTCAGAAATATTTTTTTCTGAGGTAACGTTTTCTTGACTTGCTGTTAATTGACATATTTTAAATTTTTTATATATCACATTGAGATGTATGAGCATTATTTTCATTTTCACCATCGTCATAACTGTAAAATTAAGTAGAGGTATTTTTATTTTTTTTTTCTTATTTCTTTAGTTTAGTTTTTCCTGTGATAATGTGTTTTCTATTGTTATTTTCATTGCTGTGTATCTTCTATGCAGGGAACATTTCTCTCTTTCTCCCAAGCGTGGGAATTAAACTAGGCCAAGACATGGGGACACCGTCGGACAATCCAGCCAAAATGACAAATACATACATACATGCATACATTATAAATATATACATACTGGTCGCAGGTGGGGTGATAGAAATCGGTGAAAAGCAGCCAAAGATTTTGCTCATGATACTTGTAGAAAATATTTAAGAAGAATGAGTTGGAAAAACAAATGAACACACTTACAATTGGCAGTTGGTACAAAATTGGCCCGTTTTCTGTCTCAATGCTTGTAGTTCTAAAGTTCACACCTTCATTTTGAACTGGTAGGTAAGATAAGCCAATACCAGTAATGTAAAAAGCTTCTTGTTACACATGAGTGTCAGAGACTATTGGAATATTTTATTCCATCTAGAACAAGATGTATTCCAAAGGAAAAGAACGATAGCACAAAAAAGTAAGGAATTATAGAACCAGACTAGACATTTCTGATATTTATTTTTCATTGTTAAGTAATTGAAACAATTACAAGTATTTTAGTTACGCTCAGTATAATATCAATATCACTGGAATTGGACATTAGAAGTTGAAACTCAATAAATATACCCTACATAACCGTTACAATTCTGAAAAGAAGTGCCTAATTTGCAGTGAATTATTAAACAACAATCGTTAGAAATTGATTTCCTATCTGTCTTTATTATCACTTCACTCTGTATGATTTTTTTACCTAAAAACGTCGGTACACATAAGCTTCCTAACATCTATTTGTTGTTCAAATATATTTAAAAGAGATTAAAATATCAATGATGAAAAAAATGCAGATCGTGATAAAAATATACTTCTTAGCAAGAAAAGGAGAGAGAGAACTGCAGCTGAATGAATAATCGGGCAGTCATTATCCAGCATGCATAAAAAACGAAAGGGCACTGAGCTGTAAACAAAACGTTATTCACAAACATGTAACTTTAAAGCATGTATAATTAATTAACGAAGAACGAAGAAAGGGTTCGATTTTGACACCTTGTGTCAGCTCTTACACCTCGTTAAGAAGTGCGCGGACTCACCCCCTTCGCCCACACATCTGTAAGCCGCATGACGCGCAAGCGCTTCACCTTTTCCACACAGAACCATATTTTCCGAGGCGGCGTATCGCAGCCACGAAGGACGACGCGACGCCCCAGGAGCCCCTTGGAATCCGGCCCCACCGGGATCAAATTCGTGTCCGACTGGGCGGCTGTGAACTTGACCGTCCTAGACGGGCATTACGGCATGCAAGCGCTTCTGGTCGGGTGGCGCGGCGCGGCGCGGCACGGCGCGGCAGGGGGCGGGGGGAGGGGGCCGGGGGAGGGGGGCGGGACGGGGCGGCGACGCCGGCGGCGGCGGCTGGGCGGTGCTGCTCTCAGGTAGAAGACGTAACACAGGTAGAGGCGCAGTACTGAGCTCGCGCCGCGAGCCGCCGCCGCCGCCGCCGCCGCCGCCTCCGGCGCGTGCTCTTTTTGTTTTAATTGGGCCACGACCCACGGTGGCGGGACGGGACGGGACGGGACGGCACGGGGCGGGAGAAGGCCCAGACGACGAGACGGGAGCCACGCTGCTAGCGTGCGGGCCGACGCGCAGCCTGTCCCTCTGGCTCCCTCTCACTCCTTTATAACGTACAAAAAGAACGAAGACGCCGCTCCTCTCCTTTTTTAAGATGCTACCTGATTGGAATACTGTATCATTAAGTGGCAAGGTAATTGGCACCGGGGCGAGTGGACGGGAAGGGCTCCCTCATCATACTGAAAAAAATATCTCGTGCAGGCTGCGATCCCGGCGGCGGAGCGGCGGGGGGGGGGGGGGGGCGGCGGGGGGAGGGGCGCTATGGCGGCGAGGACGAGGTGGGGAAGAAGGGTTGGAGGCTGTAATGCGACTTGAAGCGGGACACACGGCTCAGGCAATTATTATAACAGAAGCCTGCAAGATGTAGGGGAGGAATAAAAATGCGACCGAAAGCGTTAGATACCGAGAAATTTATATTCCAGGCAGCGAACGTATTATATAAATAAGCACTTGCACGCGGCGGTGGGGCGCGGCGGGGGAGGGGAGTGGGCTCGGAGGACAAGGGCGCGCGCGCGAGTGTGTGCCGCGCGGTCGCGCTTCCACAAAAACGCGCGTCCGCCACGCACGACACACCGCCCCCGGCCTTGGGGGTGGCCGGCCCCCGCCCATCCGGGCCTCTCGGGGTGAATACCAGGCCCGGGACGCGGCATGGTTATTGTGGCCGTATTGGAATGAGGGAAATTAAAAGATGCAGTAGGGCCACTCAGCACGACGTGCTCCAAAAATGTCACGGAAGAATGTTACGAGTCGATGAGATTTAGTACACACACGTTTTAAGTCCACAACTATGAAAATATTTTATTCGTAAATCTGGCAAAATCCAACCTTTCTGGGCGTACGCGAGCGATGACACATACCGCTCTCGTTTACTAGCCAGATGATCACAGGCACTTTTTTGCCTTTTATTCTACGAAGGATTATGGTATCAAAATGAGGGGTGAATGGCGATGATAGATTAATAGTTATAGAAAAATCATGATAAATGTGATGTGGTGGTATGAGATGCTTCCCACACCACTATGCCATTTTTCTAAATCTGTTATTATTAATGTCTGCTAAATTACATATATTTCATTACTACAACCTTATGTTAAGAATTACTGTTTTAATAAAAGGTATTTAGAAATATATGAAATACCAATATATAGTTTACATTGCTAAGAATTTTGTATGTCAAAATTTCTCAGTAATAATTATATTTCCAAAACCTATCAATTATCATTTATATGTTTAAGTATATTTTTCGTTGGATGACCACTTTCCACTTGCTGTTTGTACTTCATTCTTAAAGATTTTTCAATCCTGCATCAGCATACAAGGAAAAGGTAGTCAACATTCTGTTCATTTTTGCTCTGAATATCTCATGTCCCGTTGGAAATGTATCCACAACCAAACAGAGAAGACATACAAGACTAAAACGGGACATGAACTTAAAACGCTGCTATCCCCTGCACAACTGCCAAAGGTGTTATTGGATTTTACTGAAAATGGATTGACACGAATGGCAAATATTTAATCCTACCGGGATCATTCGACCTTGTGTTATCCAGACATATGCAGAGTATAGAATCAAATATTTCATTAGCATTAAACGATCTGTATGAGTAATGGAGGTCTGAGTAACTGAAGACCCCGGGCATGGATTCAGGTAGGATCATATATTTGCACTTCATGACTATTCAGTTTCAGTCAAATCAATAGTTCTTCGCTGTATCCTCTCTTTAGAATAATTATGTGTACAATAGCACTGTTTTACACTGTTAGCAACAATGTTCCTTATGACAAGCCTGTGTGATTCAGTTGGTAACCTACAATGGTTAACCATTTCGCTCAATTGCGTCTTTTTCCAGTCATTCCATTTCGTTCACCTAATGCTAATCGTAGTGTTTGGATTTTAGTAAAAGTGTCATGTGGGTCGGGTTTCAAAACCTCATCAGTCGCGAGCCTACTCATTCGCACTAGGAGAAAATAGTTCCTTTCTAATGCCCATCCTTAACAGGAACACACCGCTCCTGACATTCCAGACCAACGTTTCGAAGGGTTCCCTCATATGTGCCCGCTAGCGGGCCTCAGCCGGGCCTGGCTCGAAACTCCGAATTGATCTCCCGACAAACGTGGTAGTGCGGGGAGGGAAGGGCGGGGAGGGAAAAAGAGTGAGGAAGGAAAGATCGCGCGCGGTACGTAACTCCTTTCTTAAGATACTGCTTCGGCATTTCCCTGATTTTAATTGAAGAAACTAGGGAAAATTATCGATCTCAACAGCCGGCCACTAGCGTTCTTCTCTAAAAAGCGACTGAATTCGGCTTAGCTATGCAGCTAGTGTCGAAAATCAGCCACCGTCCGGTCTCGAACCCTACGACCTCTCGGTTAGACAGCGCTTGTTGTCAATCTCAGCCAGTGGAAGGTACGAGATTCTACGCCCTAATTGGTTATGATTTTTCCCCGTGTCCTCTTCACAACGCAACTTACAATTGAGCGTCTAGACGAAGAATCGGGCAGGCCGCGAATGTGAGTTTGTGCTATCGTGCATTGCGATCGAATACTGTCTTCTGTGGTCGTTTGGCGGTCGCACGACGTCCCTCTGTGGCTGCGGCAGGCGGCGGCGGCGGCGATGGAGGTGGCGGTGGTGGCGGCAGCGGTGAAGGCGGTGGCAGAGGCGGCGGTGACGGTTACGGCGGTGGTGGCGGAGGCTGGGGCGAAGGCGGAGGCGAGGGTGGGGGTGGAAGCGGGGGCGGGGGCGGTGGTGGTGGCGGAGGTGGTGGTGGCGGAGGTGACGGCGGAGGCGGATTAGGTGAGGGGGATGGTGGTGACAGAGGCGGCGGTTGTGGCGGAGGCGGCGGCGGAGAGGGCAGTGAGGACGGCTGTGGCAGCGGAGGCGGATTAGGTGAGGGGGATGGTGGCGACAGAGACGGTGGTTGTGGCGGAGGCGGCGGCGGTGAGGGCAGTGAGGACGGCTGTGGCGGCGGAGGCGGATTAGGTGAGGGGGATGGTGGCGACCGAGGCGGCGGTTGTGGCGGAGGCGGCGGCGGAGAGGGCAGTGAGGACGGCTGTGGCGGCGGAGGCGGATTAGGTGAGGGGGATGGTGGCGACAGAGGCGGCGGTTGTGGCGGAGGCGGCGGCGGTGAGGGCAGTGAGGACGGCTGTGGCGGCGGAGGCGGATTAGGTGAGGGGGATGGTGGCGACAGAGGCGGCGGTTGTGGCGGAGGCGGCGGCGGTGAGGGCAGTGAGGACGGCTGTGGCGGCGGAGGCGCCCTGGGGAGTGGCGTGAGGGGCGAAGGGGGCAAGGGGGGAAGCGTCGCGTGCGACCGGCCGCTCTTTTTGCTTCTGCTTTACTGCAGCCTCAGTATCCGCCAGCGAACGGCGGGGACCCAGAAAAAACTCGGTATCAAGATGGCCATCCTTTAGTGTTGAAGTACCTATTGCAGTGCTTCGTCTACAACTTCGTTCAAAAAAGTTCCGTCGCGCTGGAAACCACGTGCGCAAAGCACGACACACGACACGATGAATATATTGCTCGTCCTTTCGTTTTTGTAAAGATATTCCATATTGCTATACATGGGTCTACATATGTAGTTTATGTTTCGATCATTTAGTATGTTCCGGTTAAAGTAAACAATTTTTTAAAATAAAAATCGAAGTGTTGAATTAGAGTTATCTAAATGATTTCACGATGTATTCATTGCAGGGATGAAATGAAATGAGTGCTTGAGGCCACTTTTGTATTCTCTCACTCCTCTGTCGCCTGACTCCCCGGGCTTCGAGCAGCGACAATGTCTACGGGTTCCAGTTTCTCGTAAGGTATGAAGTACTCATTTATGCAGACCCATCATCAAGCAATTTTATACGTATTGGCTTTTTAAGTTTTTAATTGAAAATAAATAACCATACGCAAACTAAAAATAAAACGTACTTCTGTCTAAAAAAATAAGCTGTATTACTGACAAAATTACTACTCTCTGAATGGTGTTTGGATAACAAAGTTGAACCGTTAGGGAAATTAGAGAGAATTTGGAAATATTTCCTGTGCATGTCATATCTAACGATGTAATAAGTACTTCCCGTTAATTTAAGATTTCTTCTCTGCTTATCCAACTTTTGTTTCTGCTTTTCTTATGTCTCTCGGGATTCGGAAAAAAGTGAGTAGTCTCTACATATGAGACCACCTTTTTAGACACGTATTTGAAACAAGTACTACATAATTTAATTAACTATCAGCCCATTGTGATGTTATCTTTTCAGTAGTAGCGTAGGAAATATAAGCATCTTAAAATAGTTTCTAATAAGTGTCACGTAATTTCTAACAACTGTCAATAATTTCTAATAACTATCTGCGAATCTGTATACCGCTCAGCCTTGAAGATTATGAAACGTTGGTAGGCTTATTAATGTATTTTTAATTTAATACTAACTTGCGAAATGCCTGTGAATCTGCCACATTATTATTGTAATAGAGAATAAATGACTAAAATGAGTGATATTAAATACACTATCAACTTCTTCTGATCACTCGTAATAATTTCATAGCTTCAGTGAAATTTTTGAAATTAAAAAAACTATTAAATTAATTTTCATTATTTTTCTCTTTTGAAGTACAATATTGTGCGTACAGTAATTGAAAAATATTAACACGTCGAAGAAAATGGCCCAAAAGAAACAATTAGTTATATGGAATCTAAAATTTCGAACTTTCGAAATACCCTGTCTCATGATATATTAAAGCAGCCCTATTTTAATATATATTTCTTGTTCGACTACATTTGCTTTTTCAAGGATGAGAGATTTGGCCATTACTTGGCCACGAATTTGCCTGAGACTATTGAATTTTAGGCTATGTACTGTTATTTTCTTAGAGGCTTGTTTGATTTAATATTTATTAATTTAATTTATCATCTTATTTTAACTTTTCGTTTTATGAAAGTAATGTTAGATGATGATTGTGGAGGAATGTAAAGATTATCATGTAGGTCTAAGACAATCTTTGGAGAACTTTGAGGTAATGCAATGAGAACTTGCTCAACTTCCAAAGGTGGAGGTGTGCGCACATGGAGAATTGTGAAGGAAATTGTGGAAATTGTGTGCCAAATATTCGAAGCTAAGACTAACGGGAAGAGGTACCTTGTTCAACTCATAATGTATTTCTGAGCTATGTATGTACCATGGTGCATCAATAGTTTCGCGTAAACATTTATTTTGGATGACAGAAAGCTTATTTTGAGAACAAAGAGCTGTGCCACCCTATATTGGGTAAGCGTATGTTAAGGCTTGGCGTATGATTGACTTTTAATTAATAAATTAATAGGCAATGTTCGAGGATGATCTAGTATTAATTAAGGTAGGAATTTAAAACATTTAGCGTGTTTTGTTGGCTGTTAATATTTCCGGGATTAACATTGTTCAATAAGACTCTCAAGTATGTTATAGGAGAAGATAATCGGGGGAGAGCCGAATTTTCTATTTTATATTGAGGTGTATAAGGTGAGGTGTATAAGGTTATCAGCCCATTCATGAGTAATAAATAGTGCAACGTTGTTTGAATATAAAGCAATATTGGAATTACCTTTGCTGGGAATGTCGAATGTGAATATGTTAAATAGGGTGGGGGAAAGAAACGACCCCTATGGCTCTCCTGCTATAATAGTGTGGGAGTGTGATGTATGATTATCTCGTACCTTAAAACTTTTATTAGAACACTTTTGAACTTCTATTCGAACACTCGATTGCTTTCTGTAAGAAATTAGGGCTATCTAATTTTGACATTTTGTACAGCAGGCCTTCGTGCAATACCCTGTCGTGCTTATGTTGGAAATATGAGCTAGCGTCTGTAATTCTTAGGAGTTGAGGTACTTTCCGGAGATCGTTTTTAACTAGGCTACTACCTGTAAAAATTTTGGAGCATTCATTTAGTGGGAAATGTTTGTTACGATGTTTATACGCAGTTCGGTAGTCTTTTTTTATTTATTGTTAGTTTAATTCCTATTGTTTCGAGTCTAATGGACATGGGCGTTGGTTCGTGGTCGTGTTGAATGACCTTTGCAACGCAGAGTTAGATCAGCTCTGCTCAACAAGTTGATCTCAAGGCCGCGTGGACGGAAAATGCCCAAGAGCGTCGCCAGGCCACGTTCTCCCCTTGCCCCTCTGCGGCCGCCCCACCGCCCCGCCGCCGGGAAATCGCAATGACATCACTGCTGCTGCGCTTAGACGGGAATAAGCTGAGAGTGGGCTGAATATCCTGCCAACGAAACCAGCAAAAAATGTATAATAGTATAAATGTCTTTGTAGACTAGAAATATTAACCTAACAATGCTTAAAAGATATGCATCACGGAGTGGGGTGCTCGTTTTGATTTTACACATGTTTTTGACGATTTTTATAAATTAATAAATTGATATCAGTCATAATATGCCTATGCATGCATTTAAGCAACGTAAAGAAAATAATTTCTGGCTCTGGATATGAAAAAAACAATATCGACGTTCTTGCTACAATATTTGTTGGCAACTTTTACATCAAATAAAGGCGTATGGAAACTATATAAACATATTAAAATATATTATACTATTACTGAAAATATTACAAATCTTTCCGAAATGTATTCTGAATATTATTTCGAGTGAATAGTCTCCATTTTTAACCATGCCCAAATATCCTGTAATAACTCAAATTATAACACAAACTTATGAAAAATTGCATAATATTTTAATAAAAAGGACATCACAAACAATATAAATAATTGTCAACATCCTGAAACAATTGAAACCTATAAAAATAATCTTCCATTGGCCTCAGAGCCCCCAAGACGCCACTCCAACTTCGTAATGGTAGGGTTAATCCACTCGCTCACATTATCCGGTAATTCGTAAAATGGCGAAAATTAGAGAAGCGATTAGTATTCCTTGCCTAGATGGCTGGACGAGCAGTTCGACACAAGCGCGTCACGTTGGACAGACGGTAGTGGTGCTTCCCTCTACGAACCTAGTCTTCCCACTACTGCCCAAGCATTTCGCGTGGACCGGGTGACAACCTGGGTGCCCCAGGCAGTGACACTGTTTAGAGCAGTGTTGTCAAAATGGACGGCACGATGTGGAATCCGTGACCCGGACAGCACGACGAAATCATCCCTCCACACAGTTGATCAACTCGCCACAAGAGAGCAGTAGGCAGTCACCCAAAACGCTTTTACGCTTTAGACATGAAATACAATTAGGTGGATTTAGATAAATATTTTGTTTGTTGTGAAACGTCTGTCCTTATTATTTATTTATATTTTTATGTGCATATCTTCTTATTTACATTCGATTCCACGTTGGTAATAGGTTCTAGAGATTCCGAGAAACAAATTCTTAAACTATTTCTCAAATTTGCAATACTTAATTGAAATTTGTGCTTGATTTTGAGCAATTGCATTATTGAAAATGCTTGTTCACAGACATATTTGCTACCGTACATAGATATTATTCGAGCTGCATTATCTATTAAGATTGGAAGTTGTGATTTATGGAGTATCTTGTAAAATTCTATGTTCATAGGCTTCTGAGGACAGGGTTGCGACTGATAGTTTCCTTTCCGAACGCTAGTTGCGCAGAAAAGATTGGTGCATGCCACGGTGCCACGAAGCTACTCACTGCCACCAGACCTTGACATCACTCGTTTAGAGCTGCTGTTTAGGCTTGCACTACAGGATATTCTAAAATCACTGTAAACTTTTGCTTGATGGGCGTGGCACCCATACTTCATTATTTGAATCATTAAAGTGGCGGGGTATTGCACTTGAACAGCAATTCGATGAGAGAATGTGCTTAGACATAATTCGTATAGGACAAAGAATATCCATATAAATAAATATTTTAATCCCCTAAAATGTGTTCTTGTTTGTTTCATTTACAACACAATCCAATATCGTCAGTGACCAATTTTTAATTTCCGACTTCCTATGGGCCCTCCACACGTCACTTTAGCTGCGTTTATCCTAACTCCAGCGCTACACAAGCCCAAGTGTGTTATTCGCGCATGTGTTCTTGAGCTCTCATTTCATTAGATGAGAGATGCGTGGGGGAATTGGTTACTTAGTCGGCATTCTATAAAATCAAATATGAAGCTCGTTAGCTGATTCAAATACGTTTCTGTTACACGGCTGTGAAAATTTATTGAAATAAAATGGCAACAACATTCGTTGCAATCTTGTATTTATAATTTAATAATGAATGATACATGAGAGGTTGTAGGGTTTCCAGAGATAAAAAAACACGCCCGCGAAGTATACATTCTTTCTATACCATTCCGTCCAAAATAAAACATGAAGCTCCAGGTCTTTTACATCACTTCCAAACGAGAGAATTGGGGTAGCCTATGCAGCCCACGCTTCGCTCTCTTAACTGAGTCGAGTTACATGTAAAATTAAGTATGCTTCTGCTTAAAGAGGGTTTTTATAGAAAGCAATTGCATATTCGTTCTTTAAAAAGTAGTTTATTCACAAAATGTTCTCGTTCTCTTCTTCGCTCTCCGAATTTGGTCCTCGGACCGGGATTTTACCTGGAGTGAAAACAAATGAAACAACAGGCAAAGATGCAGTGCTACTTTAAACTTTGTACTTACAGCACACGTACTACACCACTCGATAAGCTAACATCGTAACCGACGTCTCTGTGCTTTTAATTGACTCCGAAAGAAGCAGAATATAGTACATTTTTCGCCAAGTGTGTTTTTTACACGATTTTTCAGCCATATCTTTTGCAAAAATACCCGCCAAATGATATTCGTTAGTCTTAAAAGATATAATCACTCGGTAATGCCTTGGTGATTTAATGATAACGGTGTTCAAAGATATAACAATGATATGATGCAACACTGTCACCATGGAACTAGTACCAAAAACACGCAGTATTCTTTCGAATATTGGTACTGTGTGAGGCATCTGATTTAACTTTCAGGTATGTCTTTACTTTTAACTACGAAATATTAACTTTCGAATTTTCAGGAACATTTTTACTTACAAATGCGCTTATTAAATAACGAATATGTACTATTACAGGGCCAAATCACTTACGCCTGTGGCAGATCTACGATTAGCGTGTGGGGCCCTTTCCCCGAAATCTGTTTCGTAATTATACTCATCCATTGTACTTCAAAGCAATTACCACATATTGTTCGCATCACATTCCCAAGGAGTATTTTCATTTTGAATACACATTTTATTCCATTTAACAAATACAAAAAAAAATTCTCATTTGAAATCCGGGGGATCCAAAGAGAAATTCGTACCTGCATTTTTTACATGAGCACTTTTCATCAGCACAGCTGAAGGTGCAGGTCATATAGACTGTAGTAGCACCGGTCTCATCATCAGACGGCCTGCTTCGCCCTCGTCTACGCAGTCTCAGCTCCCCTGCTCAGCTGACCCCGTCGCCGCCGGCGCCTGGCGACGCTGATCGTGGCCCGACGTAACGTCGCGACGGCCGCCGCCGCCATCAGGGCTTCGTCATCAGCCGCCTCGTCGGCCTCCGCTGCTCTAGCCCTGAGCCCCCACGCCCCCACTCGCCCCTTCGCCCCCCTCGCCCCCCTCTCCCGCCCCCGCCGCGGGGACTGTCGGCGTTCTGCAGCCGCCGAGTTACGCCGCTCGCCGAAGATTTATTCGTGCGAGTTCCCCCCCCCCACCAAAAAAAACCCTCCAGAGCACGTAAACCTCCCCGCGCGCACCCAAATCCTTTTCTAAATGTACAAAAAGCGGAGCCCCCTTAATGGCATGCAGAAAGAGTTATCGACTTTTTATGACGGTCATTACATTGATGATGCGTTTGTGATTATAATAATGGGAGGGGGCCCGCGCAGGGTGCGAAGGGGAAGTCGACGGCGCCGGTGGAGGGGGGGGGGCAGAAGATGCAGAAGCGCTGGCTGAAAGTCGCCCCTGCCCGGCGCCATCAGCGCGACTCCCCGCCCCGCCACCACTCTCAGCCAACCGCGGGACAAGAGGTCCTCTGAATTCAAACGTCTAGTGGCGTTGAGCAGCAAACGCACTTCATACATTAGGCGATACGGAAACAATACTAATATTATTTGTTGGCTTGCAATGCCCGGGGACTTAGAGGGACATCCAGCATTTGTTGTTGTTTATTTAACATCAAACGTGTGACGTACTAACAGGAGAAGTGTATTCTGTGCAAGTTTCCGTAACCTCTGGGATTCTTACCGTCACACATACATAAGTCGCATTCTCGAGGAAACGAGCGTTTTTGACAAGTTTTTGATAAGAAAATAATCGCTCCAGAGCAATAGAAACTATTTGATCCATCATTAATTTTAGTGAAGGAAACGACTTCCTGTCGCAATACCATGAAGAGCGATGATTAAAATAACTATATTCTCCATTGAACTCGAGAAGATGTATCTTCTCTATCGGCGCACATTTATGCGCAGAAGCAAAACAAGGTGACATCTTAGCATTCGCTTAAAGAATCACGGAAGGTGGTCGAAAAACCTGATCGAGATGAGGTCATTGACCCAGAAGTTTAGGTACATTACTTGTTACAGATCTTTTTAGAATCATTCAGTCCAAATGATAATGAATACATTAAACACCATTTTAAAATTAATTTTTTTTTTCGATGTTCAGTATAGTCTCTAAGAAGAAACATTTATGATGTAGAAATGATTTTACTTGTCACTTAAACGTGTGTATTTATTTTAATTGTTTAATGTCATTTATCAATGTGTTGTAAAACAATATACACGCACTGTATGTGTATTTTTGTAGTGAACTGTTTATACTGACACCTACTGAATATGATTACTATATTAAATCTTATTGTTATAGACAACGGCTGAAAATATGTTTCCACTCTTGAGCAAGTCATTTTTGACAAAAACCATTGATTCATAAATCAAGAGGCAAGGTAAGGGTTAAATTCCTAGTTAAAAAAGGGAGGGTTATAAAGAATCACGCGTGTGGAATTTGCTTTTTATTCGTACAATTATTTTAACATTCTCGCTACCGACTGGAGAGAAAGTTATGTAATGCTGGACGAAAAAAAGCAAATTTTCGGGAGCAAAACTCTTATTGCCGGGCCCTGGCAACAAAAATGTGGATAAATCCAATTGCTGAATTTAGAAAAATAATCTTCTAACTCGTGTTGTATTCTGAATCCAAGTTTTGTGCGTCATTTATAGCGAAAAATCGATTTACTGAAAAACATTTGTCCGTCTGGCCGACTGTCTGTCCGTCCGTGTACAACGT
Source organism: Gryllus longicercus (assembly GCA_038098605.1). NCBI lineage: Eukaryota > Metazoa > Arthropoda > Insecta > Orthoptera > Gryllidae > Gryllus > Gryllus longicercus. Next base: position 110,058 of record JAZDUA010000629.1, on the reverse strand, counting down.
GAGCGGCTAAACCGTTTAATCGATTTTCTCCAAAATTGATGTTCCCCAATCGATCTGGTTGATTCGCGGCCACCTGAATTTGAAACCGATATTTTAATTTTGAAGATACTTTACATGAAGTCCCTGGGACATTTTCCAACTTTTCAAAAAATGGCTCCATCGTTTTTGATTATATTTTCTTGTTGGATAGTGTGAAGGGAGTTTATGAGAATGTTGCAAGTCATTGAAAACCGTAATTTTATGAAAATTACCAGAGTCAAAAATTTGTTCGGCGTCTTACTAAAACTTGAATTATGAAGATAGATATTTTTCCCTTAATTTTAAAATCTGTTTCTTAGAGATTGATTTTAAAGTAAGATCATGAAATTTTTTTTCAAAAATTTGTGTACGTTTCACGTAAGTTAGCATGAAAATACGGGGAGAATGAACGTGCTCTGTTAGCACTATTAGTTTTCTTCGGACTCGCACCCGACATGGCCGACATTGCTGGGAATTTTTTACCTGTAACCCTACAGGCGCCCAATATTGACAGTAAATTTGGACTCTCCCATTAGTCGTCACAACAACGGTGTCAATGATAATTATCCATTACTTCCGTGTTCCACCGCTAAGCGAGTATGGAATCTGAATACGACTTTAATTTTCATGTGAGCCATTGCTCTTGCTCTTGGAACGTTGCTCATAACTTTAGTATAAACTGGTACTGCGTAGCACAGTACGAAAATCTTCTTAGAGACTATCGTATCGTATCGTATAGTTCAAGTTCTGTTAGCATATACGGCTCTCTTATCGGAGTGCCACACTCTGCCCCCGCGAACCATTTGTTTGAGAACCCTTGCCATAATGATTTATTTATTTACGTCAAAACAGTTAAAAACTATGCGTGACATGCTATGGGGAGAAGTTAAATTGAAATTACATGTATGTCCAGAAGCAAAACAAGGGGCCATCTCAGCATTTGCTCAAGGATCAGGGAAACTGGACGAAAACCTGATCGAGATGGGGGTCATTGACCTAGAAGCTGAAGTTCAATACTTGTTACAGGTTCGTGCCTAAAACCTAAATGCCGTCGTTATTATTAATTATTATTAAATTAATATTACTTTCATTTGGATGATCGGTATTGTCTCTAATTGTATAGACACAGTTGTGCAGCAGAAAATATTTTATTGGGACTTAAACTTTTGTATCGAATTTAATCGTTTAATGTCATCTGGCAAGGTGTTGTAAAACAATGTACGTGTATTGTATGTGAATTTTTTGTTGTGAGCTGTTGATACTGTTACCTGATGAATATGATTACTACGTCGAGCGTTGTAAATATAGACATCAGCGTTTGCTGAAAACATATTCCCGCCCGTAAGTAAGCCATTTTTGACAAAAACCACTGATTCATAAATGAAGAGACAATGTAATGTTAAGATACTTAGATTAATAACGAAAGGCTTGTAAGGATCACGTGGGTGGGATTTGCTTATTATTCTTTGTCGATTTGCTCGAGCTGACTCAAAACGTAGCGTTATGCGCAACTGTTTTCACAGTTAACTGGGATATTTCGATTGGACTAGATTCATTTTCAAAGGGATACTGTTTTTCACAAGAGGTTCACATTTTGGTCAGTCCGGGTATGTACTCTATCCGACATTATGCTTCCGGGCTAGGTATCTTCATAGGTTCTTGGGTAGTACACGTAGCCAGAGAAGCAGAATGTCTTAATAATAATATTAATAATAATAGTAATAATAATAATCATAATAATATATATATATATATAATAAACAAAATTGACATTGTTTTTGACGTGTTCGAGCAGTCAGGCTTTATCTTTGGTTTAACCACATTGCAAATAAATTATGCAGAGGAAACAAGTTAATATACTTCAAATTTATTGAAGGTACAAATAGTAATATTATAATACATACAGCGCGCAGAAATATTTATTGACCAGATAGCATGACCTGATGAATGGAAGTACACAGATAGTTTTTATAGAAAACACATTTATTTCCTATGCAAAGTAGATATCAGAGCTTGTTAGGAGCAGTGAACAATTTAAATTGGTACTGGATCCAAAGTAATTACTAAATACAGTAATATTATAGTGCATCAAGCGGATTATTATTATTATTATTATTATTATTATTATTATTATTATTAATAATAATAATAATAATAATAATAATAATAATAATAATAATAATAATAATAATAATAATAATAATAATAATAATAATAATAATAATAATAATAATAATAATAATAATAATAATAATAATAATAATATTACTACAATAAAAGCAATTTGGGATCAGCATAAGTGAACGGCAAAGTTTCCTGATGGTTTTGCTGAGTGAAGGACGCGAAGTTACGAAGTTGAAAAGCTGCAAAGAAGCATCTTCGAGAAGGTGAGGGTCAAGCGATTCAAAGTCGTGATGCTCTCGCTTTCTAAAGCCAAAGAGTGTAGAGCAGTATTGCCTCAAGGTCAGGAGACCTGGGGAGCTCAGCTCGCGTCTCTGATGACTAAAAAGGGTGAAAGAAAAGTAATGAGGGAGAGAGATCGGAACCAGAGAGAGAAGGGCCTCATTCGAACGCACAACCAAATAATTCTCTCTTAGGAAGATAAGAAACAATTATTAATAATAAACATACAAAAGAAATTGTAGTTTCTATAGAATGAAATTAGGTAAAACAAAACTTAACTACCCGCCAGATTCTTTTGAAACGAATACGTACCTTCAGTAACTTACTATCTTATAATTACTTGATACGCAAGATATATTGGCGCCTGTAAACACACTGCATTTTTCTTGAAATCTCTACACAAGAAGTTTCATACGACCTTCTGTTGTTTGTCATTTCAATTTCAGTTTTAGGAAGTTATTTTTGTTCAGTTCTTTTTCGTTGCCACAATACAAGTTATCTCATGGAGAATTCTAGTGACCGGTTTCTGTGATCATTTTGTTTCCCCCTGTTTCTACCATCATTACCAACCGAATGCGAGAGGAGTACCCTAACAAACAGGCCACGAACCGTGCGCAGTCTTTCTATAATCATTCTTGTCCACACATCTCCCCTTACACACGCACACATACACACCTTACATGTACACGCACTACCACACTACATTACACTACCACACATATCAGATGAGGCGGGATCTTAGAGCTTCTACGGGCTGGAGCAGCGCCCGTCTGATGGAGATAAGAACTCCTCGAAAAGCGAGTCGTAGGTCGGCGGCAAATATCACTTTCCAGGATGGGAAGTGGTTCTAAATAATCCACCGGTTCCAGAGAGGGTGGTATCCGGTGGAGCGAAAACTTTTTGGCCTTCAAATCGTCACAGTTCTCAATTTTTTTTAAAAAAGAAATGTGCCTTTGCTTGTTGAAAATAAAAAAACAGCATCTCTCGATGGATTTCAGACGTCTTTCTATGGATTTCAGACCGCATCTTTCGATAAATGTCATACAGCATCCGCCCTTCTCATCTCTACCCATGTGTTACCATCCCTTGTGTGTGAGTGTTCTTTGGTCACGTGTGTGTCGCCCTGTGCCACTATTGGTTTTTCAGCTGCTTCTAGAATATTATATAGGGTTGTGGATGCATATGGGTGGGTCTCAGTTCCCACTTTGATGATCTATGTAATCTGTCGTTCCAAAAGGCTGTCATTGTTTAGCTACTGTTGACTATGGGTGGCTGGGGGGGGGGAGGGGACATCTGGGAGCCAGCGCTTTAGGTGAAGAAATAAAACTAGTCCCAAGGAATTAGCGAGGAGGTATTTGCGAAACAAAGATAATCCGAGTTTTCACGATATCGCGGGTGTCAAGTGCGCTAAACACGATGTGAAGAAGGTCGAGTGTGTTTATTTGCTTTTGGAGGTGGGGAGTCCCAGAGGGGGGTGTCTGTAGACTCTTCGTTGCAAGTAGGAGAGTGGCTTTGGAAGATGGACGCCCTTTGTCGTGTTTTATGAGTCTTCGGGTCAGCCGTCAGCTGCGCGGAGTTAATGTAACGAGGGATGGGGGCAGGGACAGTGTCGGGGCGCGTGGACATATGACAATTAGCACACGTGCAATGTCGAAACATCTCAGTAGAAGGATTCAGACGGTTCGCACAGTATGAGAAAAGGAGAAGTAAAACAATCAAATGTTTGATTTCTTATTTAAAATCGAAACTGTTTCATTGTTTTTGGATTTTTTCCAAATTCCCGGCGAAGCCTTAGACACCTCTTAAATATCAGGAAAGCACATTTCTTTTTTTCTTCTTCGCGGATTGGAAATTAGTATGAAATTTACGATGTTTTTTTCATAGCGTAGAAAGATCATGATCTACTGATGTTTGAAACAACCACGTGTCATGTGACGTTTGAAGCATTAAAAACGTTTAGCAGAACGTTTTTTGTTTGAAGAATTCGATAATGGAATAGTTCTGAACTACGAGGTAAACTGTACCTCTAACGCTAAAATGCCAAAATACCGAAATCTCTTGATTGTAATTTGTCTGATAAGAGCAGCTTACCAATAGAATTATGCTTCAATTGCATCATAGGAATGTCTAAGTAACACACAGTACGGCCAAAATTAGAAACAAATTTCATTTATCGTAATCACATAACGGGTATCGTACACGATGTAAACCCTATAATTACACCCAATAATTCTAGTGGATTGACGTTTTCATAAATAACTATCGCAAAGGTTCGAGTTATACTATTTTATAAATTCTGAGAAAACGTGTTTATTTTAGTCTATATTTCAGTGGCAATGAATTTTCGTTGTTTTATTGAACAGTTTAAATGCCGTGGTTTGTTTGAATAATGAAACAAAGCACCACGACTTTACTGTGCTATTGACGTAAATAAACATTTTTTTCAGAATTTATAAAATGTCACTTGTACCGTTCTTGTTTTCACCCATTCATATATGATATATACGTAGCGTGCTTCACGTTGTACAAAATCTCTCTTCCCTTTAGCAAATAACCAATAATTGTATATATATATATATATATATATATATATATATATATATATATATATTCTTTGTTTCGCACATAAAAAAGAATCCATCAGTATTCTGAAATTCTTGAAGTGCTCCGTACCCCAAGTTAATATTGTAAAATCGCTTTCAAAAATTCTGTCCCATTCTTGAATTTAAAAAATATTCAGCAGAAGATTGAGAAGAATCCCAACCTTGCCAAAATTACGACCACCCTAAATATTTGCTAATATGGACCATACTCGTAATTTCTAAACCAGGTCTGCCCCACTGGCGGCAGTAGGGCCCGAGCGTTTACTCTGACTCGTGCACGGGCTCCGAGTTGAGAGGGAACTTATAACGCGGGGAGAGCGACACAGTTGGTGGGAAGGGAAAAGAAGAGTTTTGTCGAGTAATCTTGAGAACTGTTTGACGCGCGCCTCGTGCGTTGCGGCCGCGATGACAAGTCCCCAGTGAAAGGGACCTGCGAATTATTCTCAACAAACGTGAAGGTACTTCGTAGTATCATTTATCACATTATATATTTTCAATATAAATTTACGTGTTAACAAAAAACGTACAGATTTCATATTGGAATAGTTGCTCATCACGAGAAAGGGGTCTAACCGGGTAAGACGGTAAAAAAACGAAGTGAAATAAAATGTTTAAAATATGATTTTGATCCAAAGTAAATTTACAATTAGTAGAGCTTCCCCACTTCACCATTAAAAAACAGTTTTTCATTTTTTTATAGAATGAAGCCTATGTACTACATATAAAAATAAAGCCCCTAATAATATACCAGAAAATCAATTTTAAAATCTCCAACAGTGGATACAATGGATTCAAAAGAGCGATTGCTGACATTGTTTAGAGTTACTATCTCTAGATTTTCTGAGAACGTCGTTTAACCTATAGCTCGCTTTGCTGAAGACCTGTAGATGCAAAGTAAGAATTTTGAGCACAGAATATATACTGCAATAGATATTTCATAAGCATTTTCAAAACAATGAAATTTTAAAAGCATTTTCAAATTCAAACGTATTCAATTCCGTCAAAGAGATCAAACGTATTTCATTTTTTTTCTACAATAATAACATGCAAGATAAGTTAGCACTTTGAAAAATGCGAAGTTGGTCACGAGATAACTTTTTTCGTAAAGCAAAGAACATAGTGGTTGAAGGTAGAAACGTCCCCAGCAGTGACAGGTGGAGGGTGCGTATATTAAAGAAGGTGTAAGGAATGGGGTTTTGGTTGGAGACTATCTGGGAGTCGAGTTCATGATATGTCTTTCCAGCTCAGTACCGCATAATATTTTCTAGCAAGTTTCATGTGAAGTCCATATTCGCGTGAAGTATTTTGCAGAGAGGAAATAAAAATAAAAATATGCACACATTTCTTCCTTCAGAGACAGTTTTAATTGTTGGTTTGTGTAAAGTTACAGAGTGTTAGTCTTTTGTACCAGAGAGGAGGAGTAGAGATTACCATGTTAGTGTTTTGAGCGGCATATTTTTTTTTTTTTTTTTTGCATGTTGTTCAGGTGTAAAGTGACCACCTACATTAATTTCTTTCTGCGATCCTATGATAATGACTGTGTCCCGATTGGTCAGTGTCTTCGTGTGGGTATCCAAATCCTCTGGTACGTCCGCAAACCTCTCGTTAACTTTAAAAAACAGATGAAACTGAGAACTAAGTTGCAAGAGCTTGCTGCACTAACTTGCAGCAGAGAATGGACAAAAAATGGCGGTCATGGCTATACCCTAAAATTCGAACCTGTTTTTTAGGCTTAGTAGGAATGTCTTTGTTTCAAGTGGTTAGGAGAGTGTCTTTAAAGAAAATTTATATTTCAACTCTTTTTTTACGAGAAAAGTGAACTTATTTCCCTTTTAAAATCATTGATTCAATTATTCCGGTGTAATTATTTATACGCAATTTTTTGTTCTCTTTCTTACTTGACATATAATGTTCAAATGCGTGCTTTCTAATGTTTAGTTTTGACATGTTGAGTTTTGAGTGCTGGAATGCAAGGAAAATCTATTACATAACCTAAAACACTGAATTTGTTTTGAGTTCTGCCATGGTGCAGCGTCTGGGGATTGTGTGCAGTCTCTGGTGCACATTTGGGAAGTTTCGAAGTGTTGTCGAATTGTGGCCAAGCGAGTGTAGTGAACGTGTGTAGTGAAGGACGTCTTCCCGTCTTCGGATATATTGATCATAATTATTGTCTATACGTGTGAAGACGCTCAGTAAATCGGATTATAGCGTCTAGTGAGTAAGAATTGATGAACGAGCCATAGTTATGTGACGAATGCCCTTTAATGTTCGTGATAAAATTGGAAATTTGAATAATAGAACACAGACAAGAGCAAATGTAGGTAATGATATTTTGAAACTGTAGAATAGGTCTCTATTCAATAAATAAAAAATTGTAATTTTTGGTTTATTTACGTGATGAGTTTCCGTGTGTAGATATTATATTTGTTTGACTCATATATTATTTACATTGTATATTTCCAGTATGGCAGAAAATATACCCTTTTTTTGTCAAAATACGAAGCAACAAGTACAGAAGAAATGTGCATTTTTATATACAAAAGCATCAGTGTCAACGTTGCCTGAAAAACTATTAAGTTTAAATTAACTTGTCAATGAATAATATACCATGAAAAAGAACATTATTCGATTCAACTTGATTTCAGAGAGATAGATCCTAAAAGTACGATGCCTGTAATCGAAAGCCGCTTATGTATTAAATAAGAAATTCTACAAGATCGCAACTTGAATTATTTATTCAATGTCAGCCCTCAGAGCCGGATTTACGAACTGCAGAGCCCCTAAGCACAGACCTAATTATACTACCATAACTTCTCGTTAAAAAAATCCTGAAAATTAACAAATTGCATACCGTATTGAACATATTGTATTTTTTTATTTACATACATTTTTAATTTCTTGTCCTCAAATACAAATACATGTTTAGTTCCATATCGCTTCGATCACATAATTTTTTTTCTACTCTTGACTGAAGAAATTAGATAATGTCTTTACAGCAAGGTGTTCGCAGTTTATCATAACTCCTTATTACTAATACTTTTATTTACAGATACAAACGTATTTTGTGACATTAATCCAGGGTGTGGGGGCCCCATGGTCGGGAACCCTATGCATCTGCTTATTTTGCAGATGTGGGTAAATCCGGCCTTGCTAACAACACGAAGTCGTAGGCTTCCGCGGCCAGAAACATGTGCGTGATCTGCGCTGTCCGGGTGACGCCACGTGTTGCCGACGTTTCGTCCTCCGGACAGCCCAGATCACGCACTTGCTAACAACATACCAGCAGATCAATTGAGCAGGAGCGTTGGATTTGTTCCGTGTGGATTTTGTGCACGTGTGCTTGGGCCTGCCTGGGCCGCAGCGGGGTGCGGCCAGCAGCTGGGGCTGGTGTGATGTGCGGATCACGGACGCGGGAGGGGGGCGGAGTGGGGGCACCTCAAACTCGACCGGAAAAAAACCGTTCCGTTGCTTGCGCTGTAAGTGGTGTGTTGATTACGGGAGCGTGAAGCCTTCGGTGAGCACAGCGCGTCAAGTGTTTGCTTTAATTTATCACTTTGGCCCGACTGCGGAAGAGATGTAATCTTCTAACATTCGGCATACATCCCTTACAGGGCTACGCAGAAACCACGCAGAAATAACATGTCTACTAATTAACGTGTCCTACTTCTAGGCAGGATTTAGATTTAAAAAAAATTGAGTTTGAGGCCTAAGTTGGCTAGTTTAATTATGTAGCGAAAGATAACGGTTTTATTGATAGCGTTTACTTATAAAATTTCCTCGCATTTTTTTCTTCTTTCTCATGAATCTTCTCATCTTTTCTCATGAATTGTGTTAAATTCAGTCAAAATAATTTTGACGGATATTTCATTCATTCTAACTGACTGTTATTGTTAATCTCTCTTTTACTTATTAGAAAAATAAAAGTATTATCAAAAGTTCTTAAAGCATTAAGTATTACGTCACCACTGTTGTTATTAATAACTTTTATGGTCTGATAAAAATAGCCAATTAGTTTCCGTAGAGAAAATTAGAACATTAACGCTTAAATACCAATCTGAATTTTTGGCAATAATTGTCATTTAAAATGTTTCACAATATTGTACATTCTCTTTACCAGCCATATCGTGTCTGACACCTAATACCGGAAAACGATTTGTCTGGTTAAATAGTCGTGTTCTTAAAATATACTTCTGAAATATTCGAATTAAAATATTATTGCATTAATATTTATGTATTTTAAAAATATTCGTGCATTAAAATATACTTCTGAATTAACTGCTGAATTAATTTTTATCAAAAAACTAAATATACAGCCCTCTTTATGTGAATGTGAGATGTATATTTCAGAAACCATACCCTGTTAGAACGTTATTTGTTGGGAAAAACAACGTATGTTGCTGTAGCCTACTGTATCTACTCTAGTAGATGATTGCAAGAATTTTATGTACACTTACATTAGGCGTTTCTAAACCGGCCGTTAAATCTCACATTCACTCCAGTTCTGTGCTGTACGTATAAAAAATAAGCCCCAAATGAGTGCTTCTTTTCTTTCTTTGTGGCTGGAGGCCTTCGCGACCCGTGAGAGAGACATCATCGCCTCCAACTCGTGACGACCGGTTAAAGCGGAGGCCGGTTATGGTGAACGCTGTACAGCACGATTAGAGCATATATAGCTTTTGTAAAATGACAGGTTAGCTCAATATTTCCAAACTATTTTCTGGCATTTCTGTATAATGACGATTGTCTTTATACAGATTTTTGCGCAAATTCCAAATTATTATTTCAATAATTTGGAACTCTTTGTCTTGATATAAAATATAAAATTGGAATGCGTTTATAATTAAAACAGTAATGGAGAAGTGACAAGTATTTATTACTTCTTTTATTAATAGTAAAATGACAAATCTTGCTATTAGAAACTGGGAACAGTTACAGAAGAATACAAAGTGATCTGAACCGTTATAATAGAAGTTGCTGTAGAAATAGTGGCTGTAATTCGTAACATATTTTAGTCATTATTCTTCTTACGATACAACAACTTTAAGAGTATTTTCATAGGCAGATAGCAAAAATAGCATATTGATAAATCATGTATCAGAATAATCTCCAAAAATATTCGCAAAATCTTAAAATGCCATGCAGATAATAAATACAAGGGAAAATACTTGGAGAAATTAACAATAGAAAGTATGACAGTGAAAAACAAGAATTCGTTAATATGAACGCCAGCATACATACAATAAATGGAACCGCGATACACTAAACATCATTTTTCTCGTTATTGGAGAAACAAGAAGCTGCTCCAGCAAAAGGAGACATAAAATGTTTTTATTTTTTTAAAATTTGATGGCCAGTGAACATTTTGGGTTGAGATAGAGAAAAGTTTCGTATTCAGTGGCACAGCAAGGTAGCATCTGCGTGTTGTGAACACGCTCAATTAGCAAGGTCGCTCTTGAGCAGGTTCAAAAAGGACATTCGCAATGGTTTTCAATTGTACACATACTACTACTACTACTACTATCTCATTACGGTGCCAACAGATAAGCCTTATCACTACAACTGGAATCGATGAAACATTTGATGGATAGGTGATTATATAGATATGATTTGAGAGAGAGTGGAGCCCAGCCGGCCTGGACAGCTGAGGTCACTAAGGCTGAAGGGCCGTAGCTGCCTCGTACCTGAAGGGTCGCGGGTTCCAATCACGCCCGAGGCATGTGTGTCTGTATACGTTATGCGAGTTATACCGTTACCCCCAAAGTTAGTTACGAATGGTAATTACAGTGGTGACTGTGTGACCTAGTAGTTAAAAATCGTTCCTAAAAAATGGAGTAATGGGGAAATGATTCCCCACTTTGCTATTCTATTTAATTGCATCCCTAATATAAATAATTGAATCGGTCTGAGGCGAAAGGGAACAGGTCATTTCTTGCCACTTTTCAGGAGGAAGGAAACATTAAATAATACTCACATATGTTATATTATACTGTCCAATTTTTCTGTGTGAATTCACTAATGATAGTCTTGCCTGGCCTTAAAGAACAACTTTCCAACATAAGAAAAAATTGTATTTTTGACTTGTTCCCTTTCTCCTCATCCTGATTCAATTATAAAATAATGTCAATTTTAATGCACCTAAAGCAGAATATAGAGATGCAACTGTTGGTCCAGGGTGCGTATTCCCACAACTTCAGGCGAACACAGGCAATCAGGAACACAGGGGCGGAAATCTGTGTGCGGAACCATGCCCATTGTGTCAGGGCAATGTGTTGTTGCAATTTAGCACATATGGTTGATTTATTTACTTATTCGTTTTTTAATAGTTTTATGATCCTTGTTCGACAAAATTATGCCTTTCAAGAATTTTCGGGTTACATAGTATACTTGGTGTTTTGTATTGAGATCTCCAATTAGTAATATTTATTCATTATTATTGAAGAGTAGTTCCAGAGTGATTTTAGATATTTTTTATTTGGGGTTTTTTAAGCTGATATAATTGTTACTTTTCCGATTGGTAAATTTATCATTATTTCTGTTATTTCTAATTCCTTGGAGATAGGTACAAATATTTGTGAATGATTTTCTATTGACAAGTATTGCCACCCCACCACTACCACGTAAAGAGGCTCTATCTTCTCTGCCATATAATTTAGAGTATTAACTTTTTAGCAATGGTTAGGTGTGTTTCAGTAATGCACGCTATATCAATTTTTTGATCATTTAGAAAATGTTTGAATTTATTAATTTGACAAAATAGTCCTTTATCATTCCAGTTTAATAATTTTATTTTATGGTGATCCATTATTGATTATTCTTGGTACTAGTTCTCTTATTAATTGCTGAATTTGTGGAATTAATACATTTAAAATTTGAGTTATACTTGGAAAGTATTTATTAAAATGTAGTAGGAGGGGATGGAACATCGTTATTTTCAGGGTACATTACATAATTTGTTGAGAGTGATGGTAGTTGGGGAAAATTCTGTAAATTATTAATCACGGGAGGAGAAGGGAAAGGAGGAGTTTTGGAATTTCTAGTTAGTCTTTGGTAGCATTGGTGTCGGTTTTGAGGGGAGTTGTGAATTAAAGGATTTTTTTTTTTTGAAGAATCTACATAATTAGCTGTGTGATTTTCGAGACAGTACACATATTGAGGTAGACTTTTTAGGTTTTTTACATTCACTGTAATGATGTTTTTCTACAAATCTAACACAGCTTGGTTCCTGTTTACGATTCGCTTGTGTATGATTAATAACTGACCATTTTTGCATTGAATTGGTTGGTTAATTTTGTTGTTAATACTGAGAATGTTTGACATAATTCTACCTTAATTTCTTTATTAGTATACGAAGTTGGTATGTCATAAATAATGGCTGAAAGTACACTTTTTGATGGATCTCTGTAAGTAAAGTGAAGTTTGGATTATGGGAAGGAGTTTGCTGAAGTAGCCGTTGAAGTTCCTGCTACTGTTGTCGTAGAAATAGTATATAATGTTCCAAGGCTTGAATTTTAACTTCTGGAGATGATTGCGACAAGATGAGAATTAGTATTTTGAACCATGTTTAAATTTAAGTCATTGCAGTTTGAAATAGGAACGCAATGGTGAGCGGTTAAATCGCTGATGAGATGGCCTGGGGTTTCATATGGAGGGGGTTTCATCTTGGGAGACCCAACGTTCACTCCTCCTATCAATACAAAGGGTTGACAATTTACCTTATAGTCCGGCAAATACTGACGACACTCAGTTGGTCCACCTCCCAGCACGCACTCCCCACTTACAACTCACACGGTTGTAGTTTGGCTTCCACTACACTCGGAAACACAACATTGGTTATACAACTGGCACTGATAACGGCGGCAGGGCTCGACCTCAGCACGTCTGCACTGCTCGGCGTCGCAGAGCGAACTTCACTTATTCGTTTGTTATTTATTTATCATACTTAAGCATTCGAAACACTGCAAAGAGACTGCTTTTTTGGTAACAATTGTTCGTCCCAGTCTTCGTTTGAAGCTTTCCACTGGCAGGATCTTTGAAGCACATGCGCTGTGTAGGAGTCCCTTGTAGCACCTGCGATATCTCTAGCTTGCGCTTCGAAATGTCGGACCCGTGTAGTAATGTTCAAGCTGTCGTTTTGCTAGATCACATTATAACGAGAGGTTACCGCATTAGTTCAGTTTTGGTCCAGGTGTGTTCTAAAGTTATTTCACATACAACGAGCATCGTATATGGTCCATCGAAAATCCACCGTCCCCAGTCAGGATTGAATTTCGGTTTCGAGCGGTTGAATTTCGGTTTTAAAGCTTGTATCCGACTTTTGAAGGTGGCAAATACATCTTCGAATAAACGGATTTCTGGCGAAAACTGAATTTTACAGGAGTAACATAGAGCAGTCATGTGAAGACTTTGAACTAATTTCGTAGCCTGAATAAACAGATGACTTTTTTTTTAGTTCATCAACGATCTCAAATCGTTGATGCAGCATGCATAACCAGGCAACTCGACGTGTATTGTAAGGGTTGTTAATTTTTACGACACATACATAATATTTTAAAGGCACATGCGCCTATTATTAAGCAACCAGAAATAATATAGCTTATCAAATATAACACAAACGTAAAGAACGATTAGAAGAATTCAGTAGTACACTTATGTCCTTTTCAAAAAAATTGACTTACCAGCTTCTTCATCGGAGCCACATATATACAATAAGTAAAAAAAACAATCAAATTATACAATCTTATATAAACTTCACTTGCAGAGCAAAAGAAGGGAGCACATCGTTAAGTGGCCACTACCCCAAACGAGTCATCCTCCTCTCTCGACCACAAATGAGCCGTCCGCCTGTATGTTAAACGATCAAAAGTTCATTGTTATGCACACGTTGTACTGTCAGGGCAAGAAAGAGGCGCGATTTGTGCTGCTTCCAGCGCGCAGGCGGTTCTTACTCCTCCAAGCGCGCGCTGCTGTGACTCGCTCGCAAGAACGGAATTCTTGCAACCATTCTCGATTCCTGGACGGGGCAAAATTGAAGCTGTAGCTGTTTAATGTAAATCGTTTCATAACTGTGAGGAAATAAAGCTCAGGCAGGTCTAGTGCGCTTGATACGATCATGAGAATACTTCATTCTCTCCACATGTGTCCCTCACTTCCAGGCGTGACTACTTGTGAATATTAGCAAGTATAGTTCTTACTAGTTTCCTATTTGACAAAAATCATTCATTATCTGAATTGAATACGTCATAAACAACTATAAATAAAAACAAATTTGAGGTTCAGCATACATTTAAAGAGTATTAAAAATATTATTAGTTTATTTAATTTTTTTATTTATTTAAAATTATTACTCATTATTATTATCGTTATCATCATCATCATGATATCGAAGAATCTGTTGCAGTATATCTTAAAATATCTTTAAGAGCCTGAAGACACACGTTCCACGAAACGTAAAAATATAAGGAAAGGAATCTAACAACTAGGTTTGGCCTTTCTGTACTTTCAACGACCTGGTTTCCTAAGGTCATTCCACATCTTAATCAAATTATTATTATTTACATCAAATCTGCTGGACACTAAACCTATGGCCTCTCCCCTCCCGATAAATCCTCGTTGTATAACCCTTAATTGCCATGCTGTCGTCGTAGGAATCATATGGGTTCAATCCAAAGGATAAATACATTTCCAAAAATTGCAATGTTCTTTGCCAGTCTCGACTCCGGGACTTCGAGTATCACTGACTAATCGGTTTTGAAGGCAGCGGGTTCGAGTCTCGCGTAGGGCATGAGCGTTTTTACAATCTGATTGCACCGTGGTTGACGTGTACTATCCACGTGTCTCATCTGAACATGAAGTCCCTACCCAATCACCCTAACAAGCTTTGTACAGTTGATGGGAGAGGTAACTACCGCCCTGTTTACCTGTCCAAGGGGGGAGAATTCGTTAAAGTGTATGATATCACTCGCCTATACAGGGCGAGATTTAGGTACTAGGGGGTCCCAAGTACAAAACTGTGTTTCTCGCCAAAAAGATCGTCCAGATTTAGTAAAACACACTTAGTATAATAGAACAACTTTTCGTACAAATATAATGAAGATTTTTAAAAAATACTAGAATTGAACCCATATTTTTTATTTAACAACATTTTCAATTTCTTGTCTACAAATAATTTCTAATTTTTATGCGCGGATTTTTAGTACAGTAAACTGATTAAGACTTACTTCATAGATACATGTATTTAGCATTTTAGAGTCGAATTAATACGACTTTTGACAGTTAGCGATATTCACAGGCCTGGGGCCTGTTTTTTATTATTTACGCCTGGACGTGAGGGACACATGTGGAGAGCATGAAGTATTCTCATAATCGTATCTAGCGTACTAGACCTGCCGAAGCTTTATTTCTTCACAGTTATGAAACGATTTGCATTAAACAGCTACAGCTTCAATTTTGCCCCGTCCAAAAATCGAACAGGGGACCGCTTCACAGAAACCTAGCACGCCGTCCATGACCCACCCGAGAGGCATGTACTTTACAAATACAATCATCTATTGTGACGTTTTTCGAATATTTTATGATTTTTATCCGGAGCTTGGGGCTTCTCAAAGACGGAATCCCCTAAACAAGAGCTATTTTGCTTGTAGGTAAATCCGACCCAGCCCCTACACTAAAAATTCGCGATCTAAGAATATGAAGGTTCTATGAGACTTAGAGTAAATTTTACAGGACTACATTTGGAATGGTTGGAGGTGTCTAATGAAGACAGGTAATAATGAAAAGGGAAATTTTGTTCTTAGAAAACACTCGCAGATAGCACTTCGTCCCCCATACGTCTCATTCCGTGTTTAACTGTTTTTTAACGTTATATGAATAAAATCCGGCTTCTCCCAAATCCAGTTTGACAAATGTTTTGATATGTTGTACATTTGACAAAAGACATCGACAAGTTCAAAATCTAAGTCCAAAACGCCGTTTAATTCTCAATACAAAAACTTGAGATAGGTGCTTGCCATTTAGAGGCCGCGAAATGAGCATGGCACACTCTTCACTCACACTGCCCTTCATAGCCCTTGCTGCTTGTGCACGAGATGGCGCGCAACAGAAGTTCGTAGATGGAGCCGTGGCGCAGTCGCTCCAATTGCCGACCGGGCTGTAATTATGTACTGCGGGACCCCCAAGCACAAAAGTGTTCCCCTTCTGAAAAAAAATGTCTATTTACTTGCTAAACACACTAATTATAATATAATATTTTTTGTACAATACAAGTGAAAATTAACAAATTTTTAAGTTATAGAATTTTTGACGTTTTGAATTACAATAAGTTTACACGTACAAACATATTTTATGACGTTTATTGAATATTTGAGACAATTTTTCTGTGGTACGGGTGCCGATCTGCTTACTATTTTGGCTGTAAGTAAAGAATTCTAGCGGCCGGCCGCTCTCATCTGTAGTTTTCTATGTTTTTTCCGATCAATATCCGGCGAATATCGCAGCTGTACTCTTAACACGGGCCATGGACCGCGCGCGATCTTTCATTCCTCTTCCTTATCCTATCCGCTTCCCTTACACACAGTTAGACTTACATGCTCTACACTATTAAACATGTCGAAAGACCAGCCTGTCCCATTCTGGGACGGTGCCCCGCTTGTGAAGATACCTGGATGCGAGAAAAAAAAACAAGCTTACATGTAGGTCGGCGCCGGATCTCAAATCCAAGGGAGGAAGAACTTGCCACCTTCCGTGATAAAACGTGTACTATACTGATATCACTAAAGACCACAGCAGTTGACGCGCCGGGAACACGAAATTAAAAAAAATTAATCAACCAAGTCGAAGATCGCTTTAACTTCGACGGGTATGCCCATGTGAGCAACACGAACGATACCGATTTCCGGTAAGGCACCTTCGATCATTCTTGGCGGACAATCCTGCAATTCAATCCACAAGATAAATAATTACTAGTAAAATAATACATTTACGTAGGCTTGATTAGAAGCGAACGAAAACAGCATCGTGGAGAAAGGGAGCATGGAGCGCATATCGTTATAACTTCGGGCGTGCGCAGGTTGCCACGCGCACGGGAGCTCGTGCCGGCGTCGGCGGCGGCGGCCATTTGGGCGTGGCTCCGTGCCACGCCGCCTCCGCCGCCGCCGCCGCCGCCTCCTCCGCGCCGCCACCGCCACGCGTTACGTAAAGCAGCTCGTGCGGTAGCCGCGCATCGAAGTCTCTACTGGCACGGCATCGGCCTCCGCCCCCAGGCCCGCTCCCGCAGCGTCGTTTCCCTCCGCCGCCGCCGCCGCCGCCTCCTCTTCCTCCGCCTCCGCCCCGGTCTCCTCCCCTCTCCGCGACCGCCGCCGCCGCCGCCGCCGCCGACGACGACGACGACGAGCCGTCATTAGGGCGGGAGCCCGCTGCCGGCGTAAGCTCGCCTTCTCGGTTCTCCAATCTAGATTACATTTAATGATAGCCAGTCTTGGCGTTCAAGGGCTACGCTGCTAAGGCTGCCTCTGCAATGTTTCTTTATGACTCCTGCCCGGCACCGTCACCGGTGCTACCTGATTGTGTATGGAACGGCGCGCTCCCATTGGCTGAGACGCCGGCAAAAAGGAGAAGGGCATTCATTTCTGGTTGGTTAGGAATTCCCGGCTAGCGCCGCCTTCCAGTGTTTTTTCAAAGGTGGATCCCCGCGCCGTTTGGTGGTGGTGGTAAGGTGGGGAAGGGTTTTTGAGGAATCCTTCTTTTTTCTTCGCCCCCCTCTCCGGCGAGGGGCGCCGCGCGCGCGTCTGCCGGCGCGAAGGGGGACCACGTGTTTTCTCTTTTAAGATGCCTGCGGAGCGGCGCGTGGTGGGGGAAGGCGGTTCTTGGTCGGGACCGGTGAATTCAGTTGGGCGCTCGCAGCACTTGCCTCGAGCAGCGTGTGGCGGTGGCGGCGGCGGCGGAGGCGGCGGCGGCGGAGGCGGAGGCGGCGCTGGTGGTGGAGGCGGCGGCGGAGGCCAGTGCGTGCCAGATCCTTTTTACTCACACAAGGTCAAAGCCACTGCGCCCGCGACCACGGGAGCTCGGAGGAGGGGAGGCGAAGGCGGCAGCGCGCGGCAGACGACACGCCACGGCCGCCGCGGTGTGGCAGCAGCAGCAGCGGCAGCAGCACCACCTCCACGAGCAGCGGCAGCCCAGGAGCGTGCTGTACCAGAAGTGGAAGTGCGGCGCCGAGCACGCGGCCCAGCCCGCCCTCTCCGCGTGCTGCTCTCTCTCCGGCGGCCTCGTCCCGCCGCGCTGCGCCGTGCCGGCGCGTTCGGTGCTTCGGCTCGCGTTGTGCCCGCGTCGCCCGTGTGTGCTCCACCTCGCCCTCGCCCTCGCCGTGCCCCCGGGCTGCTGGTTCCGCGTGGACGGTGCGTCAGGTGCCGGGGGATGGGCCGTGCGCTGTAGGCCGCCCCGCGCACGCGTGCACACGACTCGGCCTTGGGAGTGCGGGTGTGGGATGGACTGCCTCGGCTCGGCGTGACCGGACCGGCGGCGTGCGAAGCAGCCCGACCAGGAGAAGCGGTCGCCATGGAGACGTGCGTGCTCATCCCCCAGGAGTTCTCGCTGGTGCTGACGGCCAGCCCCGCGGCCGCCACCGCGGCTGTGGACCGCAACGCCAACCGCTTGCCCGAGATGCGCGTCAACGTGTGGACCAACGCTCGTATCCCGCAAGGCACCGTCATCTACCCGTTCCAGGGCACCATTCGCCTCGACAAGCTCGAGGTGTACAGCTACCTGGATGACAACGACGTGAGTACCCGCACCCGTGTGCTGCCTCGCGGGCGTTTCGTCGCTTCGGCCGGCCCTTCCTTCTTTGCCTTTGTACCCCCCTTGTACAGCTCCTTTCCTTAGAGATAAGGCAAAGAAAGGAAAGGAGTAGTTTGTTGTGCTTGTGCGCGCTGCGTTGAGGACGTGAGGATCGGCTTGTGTCGCCGTCGCGCCGCCCCCGAGGATATCTCATGATACTGGCCCCCGGGTGCGGTGGCGGCTACCTCCTTCGTTGTCGGTCTTCTTCGTTGTGAGACGCAGTCTTCTCATTTCGCGCGTGGATTGACGTTCGTGTGCTCCGTTCGGACTGTGGTGTGCGGTGGAGTTAACTGTGTGACGCATATTTGCAGGTGACACGCATACTGTTTTAATTGATAACATAATTGTTGGTGTCGAAACACTGTTTCGAGCCAATATCGTCAACGTGCGACGTGTTGTTCGTTGCCAGGTACAATGCACATGCTTAGGGGACGAGAGGGATGAACAGTCTTGTAAACAAGACGGGTGTCGTGTGAACGAAGTTCGTGCTGCATCGAACTAATTTGCCGAATCGTACATAAGTTTCTCAACTAGTTACTATGAAAATCCTGTGTAATGAAGTGCTTATATATCTAATTTTACATCACAAAAGCACATTACATATACCAATATTAGTTCGTTTTTTAACCCGTTTAAATGCCTTCCTAACAGAATGTTCCTTGCTATCTAACATCGAGGTACGTCGTGTGACAGCACTGTTATAGCCCGGAACACAATGTCGGACCATCTTTTCATGTGCTATGTTTTATTCGAGATATATAATTCAGGTGTTGTTGAAATGACTTTCGATCCGTAACAAGGATTGGTTTAAAGTATTATTAGATTCGTTTATTTATAACAATGTGGACTCAGTGGTTAGCGTGCTAAAGCCTGCACGCTCCGAGTATACTGGGTTGTTCTGTGTGAGAGAATAGTGTTTGCATGTTCCTTGGCGGACACCGCAACGCGCGCTGTCGGGAACCGCTGGCCGGCGGCGGGACTCGCGGAAAACAAGCAGCCCGCCAAGGTTAAAGTGCGGCCGCAGTAGAACCGACGATTTGGACCCTCCCTGTGACCCTCTATCCACGACCCCTTCTTCAGGCCTCGTCGACCGCGAACGCCCCTCGGAGCAGTGTCGGAAGGCGAACGGAAACTAGTTGGATGAGAGATGTCGAAAGCTCTCGAGATCCGTGTTCACCGCTCGCGGTCGCCCAGCAACACGCGGGCAGTTCGGGATTTTCGGGCAGTTTCCTTCACTCTCTCCGGTCCACAACCGGCCGCAGGAGGCCTTCCAGTGGCCGCTCGTCCGGTTCTGGATGTTGGTGCAACGACTGGCCAGATGACAAACCCGGGCGATCACAATGGCTTGGATGGAACTCCTATCACTCGTTTTCTAATACTCTACAGTCGCGCAGTTCGTTTAATACAATGCATCAGTATTCATGCTCGCGTCTCACTATCTATTTTGCGGTACCTCGCACAAAAACCAGTCCGATTGTTCCACTTTCTGACGCGTCAAAAACAATGCGAGTTTGTTCTCGCGGAAAACGAGACGTCACCGCATACAATCGAGTGGCGTGTACGCGCACGTGTGCGGAGCACAGCGCCCCAGCTGATGCAGGTACCATCACCTCTCACGGGCGGATGCCAGATCCTCCTATTTTACGTGATTCTACTCCATTTACTCAAAATAACCTTCGCACATCGATGACGATCGATCTACGATTTCGAAGAAGTATACGCGTTGTGATTCCACATCTTTCTGTTTACTTCAGATTGACATTTTATTTTTTTTAAATATTGGAGTGTAGTAACTGAAATTGACAGGAACCCATCCCACTCTCCCAACCGCTGTAATACTTCCTGGATCCGTAGCCTGAACGTTTTGTTGAGCTCACATTTTCCTAGCGGGGAAAGGAGTAGAGACAATGGGTGTGGGTTGCAATTATATTAGCAATACAGTAAAATCAAATGTAACGTTCTTTCACCGATGCACGTGAATGCTATATATCTCGGGAGCGAAAATGTTTCAAAAATTTAGTTTTCAAAATTGCTAAAGACACATTGTCGCTATTTTTCATCATGCGTGAAGTAAAATGGGAGGAGGGATTGTGGAGCTCAAGAAAACAAAATCACACCGTACGTCACCAACAGTTCTCGCCGTTTTGGCGGTGACAACTGAAAAGCCAAACCTTGCGAAACGCCGGTCGGAGTCGCGTCGCGTCGCGTCGCGTCGCGTCGCGTCGCGTCGCGTGTCGCGTCGCGTCGCGTCGCGTCGCATCGCGTCGCGTCGCATCGCGTCGCGTGTCGCGTCGTGTTGTGTTGCGTCGCGTCGCGTCGCGTCGCGTCGCGTCGCGTCGCGTCGCGTCGCGTCGCGTCGCGTCGCGTCGCGTCGCGTCGTCCCGTGGCGCTCGCGGGAGGCGAGCAACCGGCCGCGGTGGCGCCGCGACCTCGCCGTGCCTCGGGAAAGTGATTCATGGAATAGAGCGGCGCGGCGGCGGAAGCCCGCAGCGGAAGCCCGTCGTCGCACTCCGACCCGCGGCGCCGACCGAGCGCGTCCCCGTCTCGCGTTGCGTTGCGTCGCGAACGAACAGTGAACAAATGGCTCGTCAACGGGGGACGAATATAATGTGTGCACCTTTTCTGGAGCTCCACAATCCCTTTTCCACCCTTTTAATCTACATAGTTATATGATCAATACATGTGCGGGAAAAAAAGCGTGGTTAGAAACATTCGAAAACGAGAAATGTTTCCTCCTTAGTAATACCCGAGTAATACTGATTTGTGTTGGTAAATGAACAATACGTATTTGACTTTATTGTTTTGCTAATTTAAGGCCATCCCCGCACCCCCGGCTCTTCTCGTAACACGAGAAACAAAACGAGAGCACAACGTAAGGTGCGCGTAGCGAAGTTACAAAATCTGAGGAACGAAAACACCAGGGCCGCCTGAACAGGATTTTCTGGGGTCCGGAGAGAGGGGGAAAAGGTCAGGGTGAATAAAAAGTGCATTGTAGTGTGAACAACTTTAGTTACTTACTGGGAATGGTTTACTCGCTTTAAAATACATTCCTTATATGTCGGCTCATTGTGCGACTTTCGCGCAACGCTACGCCACACTTATCAGAAGGGGTGAAGTCGGAGGAGGGTGGCAGCTGAAGACTACGTAGTTTTGGAACTTTAATTGAAGTATGCTGAAAAGAACATACAGTACTCCTACTTCACGACACTCTACATATTACTTCCTTTGTTAAGTGTAATATACATTAGGGGCATGAAACTAATTATCGCGTTAAAACTGATTTTCTTGTTAAGCATGAAAATATATTTATTAATTAACCAATATGTATTGCCAACATTGTGTTTTAAAACGTTATTTTATTTGGATATGTATTTAAAAAAATAAATAAATATTAATTATTGATAAACAAATATCTATGATGTGCTAAATTCAATAAATATTTTGCTCTTGTCCCTTATCGCACTCACGTCGGGAATCACTTCACTACACCGACTAAACGCAATGGCGTCTTCCAAGCTAAATTCATAACGTTCTCATGAGAGAACGTATAGATTTCATGCTAATATTTTCGGGGCTCGGGTGACTCTTTGCTCCGCATGGCCAAGTTGACGACGAGTCTCCGACCTTCGATTAACATGAAACAAACGTGAGTGTGTATAACGTGTAATTTCGAAGACTTTTTCTGCCACAATCCTCGTTCTCCGATCTTGCGTCTCTTCCCTTTACTTCTCTGCGCCCCTCCTCGGTTTTCCGGTCTCGCCTCATTTGGGGTGGATTCGTGCGTGGCAATACGTTAATAGAGAAGACCGACATTTTAATTAAAAACCCGAATTTCCCAGGTATGGGACTCTATTCTCCAAATTCTCTGAGGTAGGGACTGCTTTGGGTTCACCAGTTGTTTTACTCAAGGTCTGAAAATCAATAGTTTCATGACCATCTATTGTTTAATGTTCATTTCTACAACATCGTTGTACTAAGTTTCAAAGTAAAAGGAAAACAAAGTATGTATAATTCTTTGGTACGTGTTTACCAGTTCACAGCACAGAATTGATGAACAACACAGTCTCACAGTCTATGGAAATTAAATAATGAATTGTGTGAACTATCAATTGCATGTTAAATTCTGCAGCATTGATGAACTAAAATTAGAGAAGAAAGTATGTATGTCTTCATTGACATTACTAAGCCAGATCCCAACGTTGTATACAAGTAGTATAATAGAGACAACCCATTGAAATCTAAAACATCTATTACATCAATAAATAGTAGTATTTTCGTCTCGGTACATTTGCTTGGCAAAAGTGAGGAGAAAATTTGTAAAATACATTTAATTAAGAAGAACTTTCGATATTTGCGTATCAGTTCACGGCGCAATATAAAAGAAGTACCATAATGACTCGCGAATGTAGAAAATTAACATAAATCGAAAATAGTATGTGTTAAAGTAGCAGGTTTATAATTATAACAGCAACTTGCACGAATCTAAAATAGGCATTGCATATACAAATCCCCTATTTGCTGTCAAATACGCCGAAACGTTGCTTATGGAGTTCATGTTGCTTTCCAATTTCTTTTCTACAGTGTTTTTTTCTCATCGTTTTGGAAAGTTTACTTGAAGATATTTTGTTTGTAGACACCTTTTTCAACTATTCAATCCCTATTTAATTGAAACTGCGGTGGTTATGGAAAAGATGCGGAACAGAATATTACGAGAATGTATTGCTAATTCTGAAACCTCTAAGAAGGATTCTCGAGGTTGCGTTTCCCATTTTGAGCCACGCGGGGTAACAAAGTGGGACATAATTTTCCCAATCACTCAAGAAAGGCGCTGGTAATGTTAGAAAAGAAACTACTTTTAGAGCCGTATCCAAATTAAAATTATAATTGTAAAAGGTAAATTGGAATTACGGGAGATGGTAGGACGGTTATGTACATGACTGGATCTCCAAAATAACTCCTCCGAAGAGAGAGTGGAACCAGACCATCGGTGTGATGCGGTTATGATGTTCCGTTCTAGTTACATCGGCTATCGATAGCATATATTTTATTTAACGAATAAAAGTATGTGGCATTGGTTCGAGGAGGTAAGCTAGCTTCATTGACCAGAAGCAAAGCAATGAATTTGCACATTATTAGCTCAATGCACAAAAACGTTAAGAAAAATACATTAGAAACAATGATGTGCGATGCTATGCGTTCCTGGTCTGCGATCGCATCGACCCGTTCGGGCGTTTTCGTCCGGCAGGCGTAGCAAAATAGAGATCGCTTAAACAATAACCACTTGAGTACCTGCTTGGAGCAATTCTCTGGCCAACGTTTCGGGGACAGCCCGGTACGCTGTTTGGGGTGGCAGCGGAAGTAGCGAGAGTTTAAAATCACTTCAAATAACAGGCTCGGATTGTCCTCAATTAGTTACGGTGGTGGCTTTACAAATTAAACTTCATGGGATACCGGAAAATATTCAAATTGACGGAGATACTCATTTTCTCAAAAATCGATTTATACAACTCCATTTCTTAAGTAACCTCTTCATTTCTTAAATAAGTAAGTAAGCAGTTTATCTTTCCTGATAATATAACACTTCTTCAGCTGCACAAAGTTAATTTTTTCTGCAATATTCGATTACGTTCCAACTTCGAATCGCCAATACTACCCAATTTTCTATGATTACATTGCCATTTATATTACCCTTCGATCTTAGGGAAAATTCTGAAAAAGTGTATACCTTTCCAAATGCTTGTTCCAAGTTTGCGGGTTCGATTCCTGGCCTAATCCGATGGATGTTTTGGATACGAAAATTGACGGCACATATTTGAGTCATCTGCAGGATCCTATTTAAACCATTTGAATTCCTTGTACAAAATGTACTCAGCGGAATAACATCCGAAGAGGTTTTAGACTTGGGTGGCACCATCCACTGGCAGCAAAACGGATCGTCTGAATTGTCTGAAGTTAGTAAAAGAATGTCCTGATCGGTATGGGTATAACGAACCAGGTTCCTGCCCCCTACACACACACACACGCGCGCGCGCGCGCGTGCGCCACAGGACCGTGTATAATTATTTTTTTTCATCTTCATCGAAAAATCCATATCCTTCTCGGAGATGATTCCTGTGAACTAATTTTTTTAATAGTCTTGGAAATTCGATTTTGTAGTATTCTCTCAGAATTTTTAGAGATTATCTACATAGAGTTAAATTATATAATTATTCTTAGAGGTATAAAATCACGGATTTCAATTAAATACAGATTTTATTCTCCTACTTAAACTAGAACTTTTATAGCCAGGGACCTTTTCTTCCAATAATTAGATGTCAATTAGGCGAAGTTGACTGTATGAAGTCGATTTTTGAATGTGTTAAATTCTCGTACGAGCTCTGACATTGCTTCAGTTGTTTTCGTCCCTCGCCCTTTAAACCGCCCTTTAAACCTCGCCCTTTAAACCTTCCCCGCGCCCTTTAAACCGCGAGGAGCAATGGTAGCGGCTGTGCGTGGCATGTGCGAAATGTGGCGGGTGGTTGTCGCAGGCTTCTGGTTCGTCTTTCTTTTGTTGTTTCCATTCGCCCTCTCCGCTTCACGTTTTCTTGCTTCATGTTGGGATGGTTCGTGTGTTCTACCGCTCTCGATGTTCTTCTTACTCTGCTGTACCGTAACAAGATCATCGTTCAATTTATAAATAAAATATCGTTTCCCGCCTAGGGATTGCAATCCGGTCCTGAAAATGATCGTCAGTCAGTCGATGAGGCCTGAGAGCATGTTAATTGTTTAATAACTACTAGTGCAAGCTGGTGGTGTGACGAAGAACTACTTTTCAGTAGGTGATAGTAGGATAGTTAATCAGTGCTAGTTCTCCGAAGAGTAGAGTATTGTCAAGGGTTTGCGGAGAGTGAGAAGTGTGCTAATATTCTCCAACTCCAAGCTACTAAATTCAAAAGTCTAACGCGCAGGCGATTAGTTTAATTAAACGCTATTTGATCGTTCCAAACACGCTAGTTACCTAGAAGTTAATATCTGCATCGTGGGACGATCATTTTGTGTAATAAAGAATCTCGATACTTATACCTCCGTTTCAGTTTTTCAATCAGTCAATTGTATTATTCTCTTACAATGCAGGGCTTACGTTTGCTAGTTTTGATTATATAGTAACCAATGCGTTCAGTATATGACTATTCTGATTAATATTTTAATAATTTGGCAATAAAACTTTGAGTATTTTGTATTCAAACTGATGTATGAAACATAAATGACTGTTCCACAAATAAAATTCAATAAATACTAATTAATGTGTATTTAATATTATTTTCTGAGACGAGTTTTACTAAAGTCAGTATTCAAATCAGTTGCCTTAATACCATTTTGATATTGTCTGCCGTGTTGAATTTTTAAATAACTTTGTAGTCCATATCACTACGACGCTGAAAATGGTTTGGTGCTTCGATCATGATAATTGGTTTAAATGTTGAGTGTGCGATACAGAATTAAAAATATTACCATTCTTTCGCGTTTGAGTAATATAAATGACAATTCTTTCATATAGTTGAGAATTATCGTACGTATTATTTAATTTCTAAGAAAAACAGTACACTTTTGCGTTGAAGTTGCGTTCAGCTGCTTTGTGCTAACTGAATCGAAGTTGAGCACTTCATGTATACAGGTCACTGCAACGAGTACATACTTAAATTGGTACTGAACATTATAATATAGTATTTTGTTTCTAAAGACAAGATCTACACGCGTAGACATTTAATTTCTTGAAAGAGAAATGAATGAAATAAAAAACAAACAGAAATGAATTATTACGTTAAGCATCAACAACTCCGCAAGTAATGTTTGAGCAGATTTGAAAGTCTGAAAATGGAACGGTCTGACGTGCATGCAACTCGTGATATTTCAATATCTTTGACTGATAATATTATAGTTTTTTAATTCGTCGTCTGTTAAACGAAAATTCAAGAAAGTTCGAAAACTTCTTTGGTTCTTTCAAAGCTTGTAGTTAACTGTTTTCCGCTAGTCGTCTTGGTGCAGAAACTCTGTATAAACGCACGTACCACTGAGTTTATAAATATATTTCTGTATTCATAGGCACTGATAGTAGTATTACAATAAATAGAGCCACATTCGATAAGAGATGAATACATTCCATAGTCTCTCAGAAGCGGCCCTGTTTTGTAGCGAAACGTGACGGCAAATGATCCGCGTTACTCGTAAAGCTGGGTTCCTACACATGCACTGTTAAAATAAATTCTCCCTCACGACTATCTACTACCCCAATGTATTAAAGTATTTGAAACCAATGTCTGCGAAATATGGTAAAGGGTCCCTGATTCGTCAATAAACAAATGATGTATAACAATCCTTCCATGGATCCCATTTCAACTCTTGACATATAATTAGCATGTACACATATTCCAGCCCATCCTCGCCTCTCACAGTTTTCTAAATCTTTTGCAGAAATTAATTACTCTAATGGCCATCTTCCCACATTTATATCCCTCCAATAATTTTCATTCCAACCTAATCCCAACATGTACTGGTATTAATTCCTATGTAATACCCAGAAGACCATAAGCTACCCCTTCTGAAAAATGATATTCATAATTAATTACTCAGTTCTAGAATTTAAAGCTATACATCTGAACGTTGTATTGTCTGTCATGCATTTAGTGAACGAATAAATTTTAATTAAGTCTTTGGAGTACTGCACAAGACATGCGTATATTCGTCGTATGATTGTGGAAATCAAAGGCTGTGGTGCAAAGAATATCCTTCGCAAAATTCGTCAATGATTGTAAATTTCGCTACTAGAAAATTGTTATGCTTCGGATAGACTCTCCTTGAAGCGTAGATATTTTTATTTTTGATAGAAGTTCTGATATCATCATATTGTCAAATCGATGATATTCCTCCGGCCTAGGGCCTCCGAAGCACAAAATTCTGTAACAGATCGAAAAATTAATTTTTCTGTTTAAAATACATTAACTATGATAATAATATTGACACTTCAAACGTTTTTTCTGCCTTATTTGAAGTATGAATTCAATTCCAGTGTTACAGAACGCTTCTCGCTTCGAGAATCAGTTGAACGCGTTTGTTCACATAAGAGATAATTGTCTTGTTCCAGAGATGGTTTCAAGACTGTTTACTTAACTTGTTTCTCCCAGCCATTATTATGAACTTCCATTGTCTCATAGACGATTTCAATATCGTGTTTATTTTTTCTGTACCATTTTTTTATATTTTCGTATATTCACAAATTTATTTTGAATATACTGTATGTACTTTGCAAAGCGATTTTCCTCTACGTAACGACGCGCAAGGCACGGACCGCCAAAAGAATCTTTGCACTTGAATTGCACTTGAAGTGCACCCATGTTATGAGAGAGGCATTTCGGTATGGTTCCTTCGATAATTTTGTTCTCTAGAAACAAAATAAGAGGAATGTGTGAGGGCTCGCTTTAATTGTACCACTATATCTACAGTACTTGACGGTAAGAATACCAACATATTTGCTTTATTTAAAGTTTTAAGGTATTGATAAATTAAAAATTTTAACAATGATGAAATTTTCTTATTGATTGGTCGAATTCAGCGACATTTACAACATCATTTTTTAAGACTAGGAGATTTAATTTAAAGTGCGAGAAATGTCTTTTGGTTAATTTGTAACCAATGCGTCTTCCATTTATAAGAAATTATGTAATTTTGAAACATTTTAAAGACTTAGTAGATGAAATTACTAGATCGCAGCTGTCTTAAATCCAATCAACGAAAGAAAAATTAGTAACGGAAGGCAAATTTAGCGATTGATCCAAACTAATAAATCACGTAATTTTATTTTCATTTTTTTAATTCCGATTTTTTTCAAATTTTCAAGAAGCACACACGGAAATATTTTCTTTTTATTTGTAATGGCCTCGGAATATGCCGGGTTGACTTTTGTCGTGAAGAATTTCATAAACTGAGTCCAGATTTTTTCCAAATCAAATAAGGCATGTATCCAGATATCCATTTTGTATGTATTTGGCATTTTGCGTCGACTGTCCGACATTGCCGGCTAGCGAACGGTGTTCCCCAAGCCTGAGCAAAGTTTACTTCCCACGCTTAGGAGGTACAGCAGGTATGTGGCGATTAGGAGATAATCCTTTCCCCGTATCTAGCAAACTCCGCCTGCCTGAGCTTTTCTTCATCACACAGCTACAGAAACTGAGACGGTTTTAAATGAAAGCTACAACAATTTTTGCCTCGACCAAGCATCGATCCCTGGATTTCACCACCCTGTTTCCTCTCCCCGGACACATCTTTCAAAATCAAGTCCTCTATAACTGTGAACTGAAAGGCAAACGGATACAAACCTGAGTTTGTTTTGGGGATGGGAATGTCATGCGAAGGTCTTCCTTCCAGTTCTTGAGTACCTTCAACTGCAAATCAACGTCCTTCACGCCTTGGAATATTCAAATTCGCAGTAGCCCGCTTCCGTACTCGTGTGGTGAACTCGGGCGTGCATTCATTCCAGAAGCGTGTACGCCCAGTATGTACTCTTAACTTCCTCCGCTGCCCACAAATGAGTCCTGGTTGGGGCAGCTCGTTGCGTTGGGCCGCGCGACTCGTACAAGGTCGTAATGCGCACGGCCGCCGTAGATTTTGTTTCAAGACTAACCAGTTTTGCACTTCTCGTGAGGTTAACGTACCGTACTCATTTTCGATACCTGGCACGTTAACCGTGTCGTAAGTTACAAGCTGCCGCCTCCGAGGACAGGAAGAGTGGACGTTCTTAATTTGGCGAGGCGCCGTCGGTGCTATTAAATGCAGCGGAAGCTGACGCTGAACCGTCGACACCGTCGTTGACAGCAAAAATGGCGTTTCTCTTATTGTCAGCCTCCTCTCCTCTCTCATCTCTCCCCTTTCTCCTCCTTTTCCTCCTTTTCCTGATCATCCTCCTTCTTTCTTTTCCTTCTTCATCTCCTTAACTATACATGGTTTGTGATAAGTACGATGTTTTTTCAGACACATCGTTTACTAACTAGGTATTTGTCATGCTGATATGAGCGGCATTTGAATGTTTTCCATAAATTGGATTTGAAAAATATTTTCCAATCATTCAAATTACTATTATAGAAAACTTGGAAAACCTTCTCTAAAACATGTGTAATCATGTGTGGACTACAAATGATAGTTCCCTCTCAACGATATTGATTTGTGTCAAATTGTTGATATATATTCCGTGTCGAATCTGTGTAGTATGTATGATGACGGAACGTTGCTATATCCCCTAAATTCGAAATCCTAGGTTTATTCCGAACAAGAAATTGTAATATCCTCATCGCGAAGAAATAATGGCCTAGTAATTTGGTTTACATTAACATTGTCAGATTAAACGATCAGTCATGAGCGAGTGGCTTCGACCGAACCCGATTATTCTAAGATTTCTTCGTCCTTCTCATGGCGTTATTATGTAATATATTTGTATTTCCACCCGACGTCCATCTAGAAAGTACTATTTCAGAGTTTAGTCTCGGATAAGTAAAGTGACATAAGTTCTTAGCGACTAGCAAATACCAAATCATCTCCTCAAATGTTAAAGAAAATAGGAGTATCATAGAATAAAGAAGAGCGCAATCTGATGACGTTTTGCGGCTCGATTCCCCGTTCCCATAAAGTGAAACGTGGCGGAGCGTGGCTAACTTACTCGCCCTGCCCTCTCACCTGCGGTTTTTAAACCGTGGAAGTTTTCTATTCCTGAGGACTCGTACTACGTCGCACCCCTAATGCAAGAGGGCCACATCTCCGACAAATTGAAAATTGAGATACACCTATTGTTAGATTCCTAGTTTTCCCTTACGTGATACAACGACATTTCTTTATTTTCATAAATAGCTAGGTAATTGCAAATTTATTTAAGTTCAAATCCTGTTTTTATATGCGCCCGAGAAAACTTTCGAAGGCTCTCCTTGAAAATGAGTGATTTTGGATTTGGTGTTTTGAACCTGTTGCAGCTCTATGTCATGGACTTTCACAGAAACATAAAATCATGGTATTAAGTAGCAAAAATGTAGATATAAGGGAAGTGATGCTGTCGATGTTGATGAAGTAGTTCGGTTAGGCATAATATTAATATTGGAGAGAAGTAAGGGCAACCTGGAATATCCAGAGCCCGCCCTCGTTCAGACTGTAATTTTCGAATCAAAACTAAACCACTTAACTAGCATCTAGTTCGTCGTCTCGTACGCACCGAATTTGAAAAAATGGAAAATCCTTTTATTGTGCAGCTGGTAGCGTTTTAGCGTCCATTGGATTGGGTTCAGTTCGCCTTCCGTATCAATTCGATTGCGCAGAGGTGTGGGCAACCCGGCATATATACGTAGATTGTCCCGGCTCTCTTACCTATAATTTTCGAATCAATTCGTAGCCTCTGTTTTGTAGCCTCTAGCTAGATTTTTCGCGCGCACTGAATCTGAAAGAAACTGATAATATTATTGAGCCGCTGACAAGGAAAGGGTTCGGTTCGGTTCGCCTTTTGCGTCAATTGGATCGCGAGGGAAAGGAACATGGTGGACGTGGCAAACCCGCGTCGTCACTTGGGCCCGGCGTGGCACCTGCGGCCTGGCGGCGCCCCGTGCCTGCTGCCTTCTGCCCTGCGCCGGCGCTGGACAATGGCGCAGGAAGCGGGGCCGGCGGGGAGTGGGCGCGGGGGCGGGGCGAGGGGGCGGGGCGCGTGGTCGGCGCTGGCGGACGCCTGGCGCAGGTGCCTGGCGCACAGCCGGAAGGCGGAAGGCGGCGAGGGCGGTGGCGGAGCGTCGTTTCCGGAAATGCGCTCCGGAAGGAGCCTCTCGCAGCGACTCCTCCCCCTCGCCCCTCGACGGCTGGCTACGGCCGCGATCGCACTGGCAGAAGCAACCGCGCCTATTCCTTTTTTTCGCCACTTCCACTTCTTCTTCTTCTCCTTCTCCTTCTTCTTCTTCTCCTTCTTCTCCTTCTTCTTCTTCTCCTTCTTCTTCTCCTTCTTCTTCTCCTTCTCCTTCTTCTTCTTCTCCTTCTTCTTCTCCTTCTTCTTCTCCTTCTTCTTCTTCTTCTCCTTCTTCTTCTTCTTCTTCTTCTCCTTCTTCTTCTTCTTCTTCTTCTTCTCCTTCTTCTTCTTCTTCTTCTTCTTCTTCTCCTTCTTCTTCTTCTCCTTCTTCTTTTCCTTCTTCTTCTCCTTCTTCTTCTCCTTCTCTTCCTCCTTCTTCTTCTCCTTCTCCTTCTTCTTCTTCTTCTCCTTCCTCCCCTTCCTTCTTCTTCTCCTTCTTTTTCTTCTCCTCTTCCGCCTTCGTCTTCCCGTGCTTCTCCGTTTTCTTGACTTTTATATTTTTCTCTTCCTCCTTCCCATGTTTCTTCTTTTTCTTGCTTTAGATATTCTCCTCCTCCTCCTCCTTGTGTTACTTCTTTTTTTTTAATCTTCCCCTTCTCCTTTTCCCGCTTTCATTTTTTCTCCTACGCTTTTCCATGCGCTGTATTTTTGCTATTTCCATGCGCCTTCCGCTGTATTTCCTGCGTTTGTTCTTTTTCTCCTGCTTCTTCAATTTTTGTTTCTTGGTGATTTTATTCCTTTTATAATCTCGAATTCCTTACGGGATCTTAGCGATCGCGTACAGACCTGTAACTCTTGCTTCTCTTGGTAAGGGTCAATTATGATTGGGATTGTGGAGAATATGTTTTACTTATTTAACTTACTTGCCGCGCAAACGTGGAA
The DNA here is from genome assembly GCA_038098605.1 of Gryllus longicercus. NCBI lineage: Eukaryota > Metazoa > Arthropoda > Insecta > Orthoptera > Gryllidae > Gryllus > Gryllus longicercus. Next base: position 77,481 of record JAZDUA010000629.1, on the reverse strand, counting down.
ACATGCACGTCGTTTGCATGTATCGGTCCCACATCCGGCAGGGGTTACTGCTACAGCCGTCGTCCATTTGCAAGTCGCCGTTTTCATCGCTCGAAGGCGATAAGTGTCTTTATTCAGATCTTTCAATTTTCACTCCTTTGTGATTCTGACCCAAAGCCGGAAGAGGCTGAAGTACAGTCCTGTGTATCCTAATTAGTATTTTCCATACTGCCTTAAGGATTTTGAAATTTGCTACCAATTAATCAATGACTTCTAAAGACTTCTTTATATCGATGAATAACTTAAACAATGACACCTATTTCAAACATTTATTTTGAACAAGACTGCAATCTGTGCAATTAGTGGTTGGTGGCAACAAAAGCTGCCCGACTATAGCCGGGGTGACACACTAAAAGTAATAAAAGGGTTTTCTTGTCTTTCTTTCCGATTCGATCTTGGCCCAACATATCCGAACTTGCAATACTGCCGGAGTCGGTCGCGCTACTCTGATTAATTATTTTCTATGATAGTTACAAAGGAATGGGACGTGACATTGAGTTCCATTGTGCAATTAATATCGCAGACCATGGTTTAGAATAATATGTTCCTCTAAAATGTGTACGAGTTCTATCAGATTGAGAAACTTATCTGAAATAAGTAGTGCAATTTGGTCTCAGGCATTTTACAATACATTTACACTCGTGTACATGTGCATTGAAAATGTATTGTTACATTAAAACATTGTCCAACCATATAAGTAAAACGAACATAGAATTACTATTTTTTTTCAATTTTGTGTTAATTAGGAATCGCATTATACATTTCGCAGCTTTGTAAGTTCTACGGCACTTTCATGGTTTTATGTCGTTGTTGAAATTTATCGTTGTTTACATTTTACATTACAAGTAAATCGTAATCAACACTGACGTAGACACAAAGCAAGTTGCATCTGGTCTTTACAATAGTTCAAGCAGTTGAAAGAACAATGTTGACAATTGAACGCATTCAGTTGGTATTCCAATCATTTGTCATCTACTCTGAACACGGTTTTTCTTTACCGTTGGTCGTATGTATTCTGCAATGTCCTCTGAGTTTTGAGATGAGGAGCGCCGTAAACTGAAATAAAAATACATCGCATTGCCGACAACAATGTTACAACACTCGTTACGAAATTTCGTAGTTGCGCCTGTCACCGCTTTGTCACTAAACTTAAACTCATGCAGTAATAATCCATTTTCCTACCTTCTAACGTCCATAACTATTACTTTCTTTCTAGAAAAGTAGTAGTAATCGTTTGGTACACCACACTAAAGCGCTTTTTCGAAATGTGACATTTGTCCTGTTATATCATTTAGTTCAGACTATATCGAACCATTGCCTCCTGCAATCTTGAGCTACAACGTTGTGCAATCTAAAAGTGAGGAGAATACTCCGTATGTAAACGTGTTGCGGTTGAGGCGCAACACGTCTTCAAGGCTTTAGAAGGGCCCTAATAAAAATTAGATTTACTTCTGGAACCTCCACGTTTTTAATCAAGTTTCTCTGGATTCGTTCAGTTAATTCGATGATTGTGCCTTGCTTTGTTACTGGATAAAAAGTTTTTCTCCCACTAAAAATGTAACACAATGTTTCTTCGCTTGTTTTGACCTTCAGTAAATACAATAGTTATGCTGTTAACGGACTAATTTGTGTAAAAGAATTCCTAGTGCTTCACGCGGACTGGCGTAACAACTTTGACCCGTTTACAGAGCATAAAATTACCCTTAAAATCTCTTTACCGGCTTCATTTTGTTTCTTATTCGTATTAGGGTCAACAGAATACCTGTTATCACAAAGATTTTCTTTTTCGTAACAGCTGTTGTTTGGGATTAGCTGCCTGTTTACTAGTCCAGCGGTAACTATCCTCTTCCGTCCAAAAATCGACTTTAATAGGAAAAAATGATGTTGAAATCCTAGTTGTACGCTTTACGTCGTTCAGTCAATCCGCAAAAAATCTATAAACTGTTTAGTTCTTTCGATGCCCTTACAATTGATAAATGACCAATCAATCTGTTCCTCTTCAGTATTTTCTATCGTGTGTTTTTCGTGGTAATTACTTTCAGTGTACTTTCCCAAGTGGTAGAACAGAAAGGGTGTTCTGTTTACTTCCGTTGTCGGGTGAACTGAAGTGGAAGAAGGGGACTTTTTCCGTAGTTTAATGTCTTTGAGCAAAACACTTTGCTTTATAGGAAAGGGAAGGCAAAGCGTAGGAAGAAGTGAACAACCAACGTGGCTGCTCCGAGATGATTATTGGGGTTAATGAAATTGCGGAATGGAATATGGGCGAGATATTCGAATTTTGTGTAGCACCTTGTTGACTGTTCCACCAATGTTGGAAATTATTACAGACCCTGTTTTTAGCGTTTCTAGTCGAACATAAATATTTTAATAAAAGAACTGGCAAGTTTCGACACTTTACTATTATTTTTTTAAATTCTTAAATTCCCTAAACTAAATAAATATTTTTAAATTTAAATACAAGTTTTGTCTGAATGTAATGTAATTTTGTAGTTGCAAAGTAAAAAATAAGTTAATAGTAATAACATTTTTTTAAAACTTGTTCAGCAAATAAAATGTAGTCCCATAGCGGGCATTGATATAGTCTAAATTATTTATATGAATACCAAAGATTGACGATAAATTTTTTTCTTTTCTCCATTGCCATTAATTCAAGGAATGTGAAAATTTATTAGCAAATAAGCCATATAATTCCCTTAGCAAATCCACTTAAAAAGACAAATAATTTTACTAGATAAGTTGTTTGTTTATAACAACTTGGAGATGATCTAGTAACGTCATACAATATTTTGAAATGCTCTTAACGAGTTAAATAAAGCTACAATTTCTTGGTATGATCAATTAATTTATATGCTTAATGTTGGAAACAGTAACACTTTGTATGCCGTTGGCGAGGGATGGGGCAAGAGCTACATTTAAAAATATAGTCAGACGCGTTTGACTTACATGGTTACATACATGGTATGGTTTTATGTAAGTGAAAAATGCATTAATACTTTCTTAAGACATTCGAAAACAACAAGTCTTTCGTGTAAGGCATCTTTTAGTTGGAAAAGTAATGCAATTGCATTGTCGTGAAATATTATTTTGAATGTGTGAAATGAATCAAGTGAATAAACTATATAATCCTATTGTTTATTCATATTTCAAAGAAACTTGATTGTTCGTGAGAAAGACCACAAGATAGTTAATATTCATTAGTTTCTGAAGACGTCGGTGGCACTGGGAATTCTTCCCGGGGTGATGGCTGTTACGTCATCGACGATCTTGCGTAAAGAACTTCTACGCTGCTTGAACGAAGTATGGTCGTAATACGCACTGTTGAACACGAGAAAAAAATTACGCTGTCTAAACTAACTCTTTGGGCTGACTCTTCCGTTCTATTAGTACTGAAATATTTTGTGTAATAATTTAATTCAAAAATACAATCGATCCGTTCTTTCCGAAACTGAGGGTACTTTGCTCTTTGGCTGGTATTCGCGTTGCTTGTGTGCAGGGGCGGCAACGATGCCGACTTAGTTTTTTCCAACGTGGGATGTCCAATGTAAGGATACACTATTGATCTCAAAGTGTATATCAATATATAGAGCAAAGTATCGCACATAACAAAGTAATCGGCTAATCTGCGTGGGTGTCCGTCCGTTCGTGACACAAGGCGATACCTCCTTCGGACCACTCGACGTCCCTCCGTCGGCTGATGGGGAAATTTGCCTTTTCTTAGTGTAATTATGAATGTAATTATAAAAACCTCAAATTAATAAAAATGAAAATACTTTAATAATTGTTTAAAGTGTCGTAAACGACTCATTAAGAGAAAACAAAATTTCATTAACAAGTGTGCAATAAAATTCGTGTTAAAAACATAATACCGTTATCGTTGATCTTCGAACATTCATTTTCCACATATCGAAATTTAATGAAAAACGTACAGCACAGCAAGTAGAGTAAAACGTGTCGAAAAAGTCGAAGCAGAAACGAAGCAGAAGTAAGTCGCAGAAATCTAAATAAAAAGACTCAAGTGGGACGAGCGTCTAACAAATGATATTCAGACGAGAAATGATGTTCTCCGAAGCTCTGGAATTTGTATTCACGATCACGCAGAATGCGAGCGAGGCCTACAAGTAGGTGTCACGAAAAAATCGGGAGGGTGGCCAGATGGAGGGTAAATACAGGAGATTGCAGTGACAAGACAATTGAAACTGGATGCAAGAGACGCCTAATGGTGTAAAATACAGTATTACTAGTGGTAGCAAAAATGCCGCGGTCGAGTATGTAGGAAATGGAGTCCTGTAGCAGCAAAAATTGGCTGTTCTGAAACGGCATACGTGAATAATGTAGGTTCCTTCTTCTTTGACTAATGACGTCAGCTCTGTAGTATGAAGTGACGCACTGGGATACGAACGTACTAATCGTAATGTCAGGTATTATAAATTGCGAATTAACATTCATCTTTCTTGAGGCAAAATCTAAACGCTGTCATTTTTTTTCTAGAATATTTACAGATTTATTACGTACGCAAAGAAACCATTGACCCGTTTCACATGGACAGAAGCTGTTTACTTTTCTGTCAATTTTTTGCGTATATCCGAAATTAGTAATTTAGGTTACCGCCACACATTGCATTACCATCCGCTTCCTTCTTAATTTCAAAATGTCACCAACAAATTCTTTCATTGCGTTCCAAGTTTTTAACTGTCAACTTTCTTTCCCGTGCGCACCCGCGCCGCACTCGCCTCCGCCTCCGCCTCCGCCTCCGCCGCCGCCGCCGCCGCCTCCGCCGCCGCCTCCGCCGCCGCCTCCGCCGCCGCCTCCTCCGCCGCCTCCTCCGCCGCCTCCTCCGCCGCCTCCTCCTCCTCCGCCGCCGCCGCCGCCTCCTCCGCCGCCGCCTCCGCCGCCGCCTCCGCTGCCGCCTCCGCCGCCGCCTCCTCCGCCGCCGCCTCCGCCTCCTCCGCCGCCTCCTCCGCCGCCTCCTCCGCCGCCGCCGCCGCCGCCGCCGCCTCCGCCGCCGCCTCCGCCGCCGCATCCGCCGCCGCCGCCGCCTCCGCCGCCGCCGCCGCGGCGCCGCCAGGAGGCAGGGCCCCCGAGCGGGCCCCGCCCGTTTTTGCTGGGCCTTCGTTGTCCAAACAAAGGCGGTGGCCAGCCACCGCGATCGACACAGCGCCGGCCCTGGTGCACGGCGCACGCCACGCGGCAAGAATGCCGAATTCAGCAGCCGACTTCCAAAACGCCAAGCTCACCGCTGGGCGCAGGCGACGGCCGGGGCTGCCGCCATTGCCAATCTCCGTCTCCTTTTATAATAATAATATTAATATTTATTTTTTCTGCTAATGAGCTTTCGCTCGGTGGCAGAGTTATATACAGCACATATACAGAGATATTACACGTTATATATGTAGGAATGCATATAATATGAAAAGTACAACTAAGTAAAAACTAACAAAGTAAGACTAAGGAGAATGTCTAAGAAGACCTAACATACACAGTTATTTGCCATCACACGCAATTTTCTAGACGTTTCCGGAAGCAACGCACACTGGAGGGAAATGTCGCCAGTACTGCAACTTTTGTTCTCCACTTTTACATATCTATACATTCTAAAGTCGCTACCCAACCACACTGCCAATTGTGGTGTTCGGAAACGGCATTATCCTCTGTTGGCACAGTATGCGGAAAACGTTACATCCTTTCATTAACTACATGTCCTAACGTTGATATATTATCTTACGAAAAAATTGTACTTCTTGAAGGTATATCACTTTAAAAACGCTCCTCAATCATGTCCTCCTGAACTGTGACGTCGGTGGCAGTTAGTCGTTGCCTTTCACTGCGGGAAGAATGGTAAAATAATCAGGATAGATGCATGATTATTTTGCTCGAGATACCACCACGCTGAAAAAGCGACGCTAACACTACGAAAACCTGTGCCTTGCGCGACATTGGAATCCGCAACGCTTGCGGGGTTTGACGCTGTCCTTGCGTCTCCTATGTCGGCAGTGTTCTTCTGAATACAAAAGCAACAATTTTTTGCAGTAACATAATTTTGAAATAAGTTTTTCTTATTAATGTTGTGTCCCTTGTTTCAGACAAGAGCCCAACAATTACCCACGTATTATTTACCACCATGTATATTACCAGCCGTGCTACATGTCGCAACGTTTATAACGTACTTCTTATCATTTTCAAGTGAAAGACTGCATTTGGATTGCTGATTCACTGCTGTGAATGACTGACTTAAGTGAAAGACTATTGATTTACAAAGTCTACAGTAATATTTACCTATCGCTCCATCAAGTTTAAGTATCGAATTCGTAGAAATTTATTATTCACTGCCTTAAATTTACTACCTTATCAGAATTAAAACTGATAATTCAGAGTATAAAATCAAATTAAAGTGCACATGAAAGTTAATAAAGGTTGGCATATTGTAAGACCGTTCTTATGTTTCATAATTTATCTTCATTGCTGTGCTGACCCGCAGGCTGAAAAAATCAGCAGGTTTTAGTGAATTCTCTTTGGACACTGAATAACAATGCAGTTTCTTTAAAATGCGCGTATGTGCTTTTACGTGCTGTAGCCATAATTTCCGAATATTTTTTGAGGATAATATAGTGTTCTAAGCGTATCAACATTATTTTGTTGTTTTTTTTAATTTTTTGTAGTTGTGCGATTTTAAGCTTGTGCTTTCGCAAAATTACAAGAGAGTCGCCATTCATTAGGATTATATGCGAACCTTGATTCTTTAAGAAAATTATTTTTTGTTAAATCACAGTACATTTTTGTTTCTATAACGAGAAGAAAGCATTTCTTTTCATTTCCTCAATACTCATTCTTTTGTATTTTCAGTCATTTCATTCCATTTTTGCAAAAATGACTCTAGAAGTTTAGCCTAACATTTGTATGTTTCTTATTTTATTTTAATTTGTTGCGTTCTCGATGCAACGCATCTGCAAACCCTTGTTGGACATTGAGCGCTTGGAGTAGGAGTAATACTACATTAAGTTTTATTTTTGCCTCTTCACGTCACAGATAATGCATCTTGTCCCTTCGAGCAGGGGCTTTTGGATATTCTAAGATCTCGAACAAGATCAATACAGAGCTCGTTTTTGTCGTAAAAAGATAAAGCATATTGTAGGTGCCAGGATTCTACATTGAAAAACACACCGCAGTTTCTCGATTTTCCCGATCAGAATAACTATCGTCGATTAACATGTTATTCCGTTTAGATCGTGACGTAGGAATTAGTGAAATTTCCCCATGTCTAAGTGGCAGAAGGGAATTAGTTTCTACACCTTCCTTCTGAAAAAAAAATAAAATAAAATTCATTAGACAAAAATAGTTTAAGTGACTTATGAGTTCTATTCAAAATATTGGAAAACTACACGTTTCTTCCTTCCTTTTAACCATTATATTAGGATAATATCGCACGCTACATGTAGTGCCCATGACCCATGTCTTGTCTTCCTCTCAGAAATGCCTTCCATCCATTTTTGAGCAATTTGTTTTCTGAATGTTATGGCCACTGCAGGACGATAATTTCTCAATTTTTATCTCCAACTAAAGCCCAACAAAGAATGAATACGAGTAACAAACAGCGAAAGGAATGCCAACAGCTAAACCGGCAAACAAACCCTCACAGCACGGTTGCACGTTTTCAGTGATACAACCTAGAAACTAAATGTTTCCATTTAACCAAAAATTCTCTCACCTCGCAACTTTTAAGTTGCAGTAACAAATCATGGTATGTGATTGAAACACATATATGAATTCAGCGCAAAATAACGCACTAAGAACTAGGTCCTATAGGGAGTCCGTAATTTTCGAATTTTACCGTCTGTCTCGTGAAGTTTCAGTATAATTGTAATGCTGCTGCTACTACTAAAAATATATATCCAATTATATTCGTATTATCGAACCTCTGTTAACCAGGTTAAGATTCCATTAACCAAGAAAACCGTTTATAACCGTTGAAAACCGATTATTACAAGAAAGCTCAAAACATACACGTGTGGGGTTAAATAGATTCATAAACGGATTTATGTAGTAGAAATAAAATTAACTCCTGTTTTATAGTCTACATCTTGATTCTAAGAGTAAGCAGAGTTAAGTCAAGCAACAGTCATCTAGCATATAATCATCTTTGGGACAGAAAGGTTTCTGTAATAATCAATTGTAAACATACGCATTTTCCAGACTCTTCATTACCATGCTACAGATACACGTCGCCACGTTTATAACGCTTTTATGACTTTCAAGTGAATAACTGCCGGACTAGTCCATGAACGCACGCACATTTGATTAAAAATTACTTGAAATTAAACTTAAGAAAGCAGAACGTATTTTCCATTGCAAGGTTGAGATATTGCCTAACATTTCAGTTAAGTAGATTTCGTATTTTTTGAAATATATTTTGGATCGACGAAAACCAGCGTTGGTCATGCAGATTTCCCAGCGAAGATTACCCGAACGCAACGCTTAGTTTGGAATATGTTTCACTTCTGAATTGGCGACTTGCGCCAGTCCTCGCCTCAGTTCGCGCCACATTTAACGCCAACCACAATCAGAGCCTATTTAGAGTCTTCTGAACTTGCTGAACGGTGATGTTTGTTACCTTCTGCGTGATAATCCCTCTTGAAATAATTCCGTAGATGGTCGTCACGTTTTTCTCGGCAATTAGAAGGGCATTAACACTACTCTACTCCGATTGTTGGTAAGACCTCTTCGTTTGCAAAAGGCATTTGGTGCCTTATACATTGGTTTCTTCAGTGGAGTTGCGTGGACAGTTGAACTGAAACAATGAGAAGACTGCCTGCTTTATTTCCTTATCATATGTCACGGCCGGCTGCATATACATTTCTTTGTGCATTAACGGATCACATCGGGATCAGTCACTAGCACTCAGCACTGTTTGGCACACGTTTTCAACCGTGTTAGTGATCTTCTCACGCTGGCATTCTTCAGAAAACGAACACGGTTTAGTAAATCCTGACTGCTAAATTTATGTCGTAGAAAAGTTTAGTTCACTTCGCGGAAAACATATGTAAAAGAAACCTGAAATAGTTATTAAATAGTAAATTTTAGTGAATGCAATTGATATATTGGATAGTCTAGAAAAATAATTGGCTAATGACTTATGTCGAATGGCATATTTTGACATATATATTTTCTCCGCGAGAATTAACTATATATGATATTACCTGGAAGATATAACAGATCTGCTATTACTCATTCCATTAACAAAACAATTCCATATCAATACTTCTTACCACAGTGATAAATGAAGCAAAATATACATTTCACTATTCAAGTCACCTTCCTACTAAATTTAGTCGACACAAGCAATAATTTTTACAATAATTTAAATTACAAAGACGTTTTTTGAACTTTTTTGTAATTTGTGTCAATGTTTGCTTTAATAAGGATTATGTATCAGCTAAGAAATGGTATTGTATTCTGAAAGTACGTACTAACTGAAGTTTTTGGAATGTTACAACTCGAATTATAATCTACCTTTAATTGTTTTTTAAGGAATATATTTACAAATAATAAAATTAATTAATTTGCTCCTTATTAATGTCAAAAACATTTCGCGTAACACATTTGCGGCACATGCGACAATCCTTGTTCGTACTGTACTTTTTTATACATGAAATAATGTACCTCGAACACACACACATGTCCAAACCCTAAATAAAACAGTTTGTTCCAGGCGTGTTTTAAATAACGGGTATTAAAATTAACTATAAATTTTGTGCCTTATAAAGCGTCAACTGATATGGATTTCTTCTTCTCTGTTTCTACGATAATTTTAAAAGTATCGTTAATCTCGTTTAAAGTGATTATAGGGCTAAAAAATGTAAAGAGTAGACCTTGAACACATTTCTCGTGTACGAAAAAACTCAAGAATGACGGATTCTGTCAATCGAAAGCACGTCTTTGTAATTCGGTGTGTGCAACGGTATTCTCGCCTGCGGTGTTACTTTTTTGTTTCCACTTCCAGCAAAAAACTCTCAATTATCGGTGGAACCGGCAGTGTCATGTGTATGATGCGGGGAGGAATTCGAAGTGCGGGTAAATTGGGCGATGAAGTCCACATATGATCCGTGTTGGCATTGACTTGTTAGGCAGTCCGCCCTGAGTGGTGTCTGTACAGGAGCCACATCACTTGCAAATGTTGATTATAAATTGAATAATTTTTGTTTTTAAATGAATTGAATAAAATTAAAAATTCATGATAATTTTCATAATATTTTGTTGTTCATTTGATAACTATTTTGTATACTATTATTATTATTATCATTGTTATTGTTATAAAGCCAAAGATTTGGACATATAAATTAAAATAGGTGGCGCACAACAACTATACTACAACTGTGGGAAAATTCAAAATGTGTATGCTATTTTAAACCTTACTGACATAACATGTAAACGGATTTTGATTTTTATTAATAATAGTTAATGACGATTCTAAAACCTTATATTTTTTTAAAATTTTATAGTCGATTTAAGTGGATGGGGACAGGCCATTTCTATTGCGTCTGTTGACAACGATTTGAAGTATTCCACTAGGTGTTGGTGGCCGTAACATAAACAGTTGAAGAGCAATTTTCAAAGCGGTGTATCTCCAAGCAAAACAATTTTTTTCATTTGGACATTTTCTCAAATTCAGCTTTATAATTCCAAATTAGATTTCACGGTTTTCATGCCACATTGTGGACCGAGGTGTTCCCAATACTATTGTTAAGGACAGCGTTTCTCCTATTTTTTGAACTGAATATTTGGCATCACGAAGAAAAAAATAGTTTAATATGTAATACTAGAAAACAGACGGAAACGGACAGGAGTCCACTTCGGAAATAAGCTCTTCAATTGGGTGCGCTGTTTTCGTTGATACGAGATGGCATTAATTTGCTTGTTCCTTCGGAAACGAACGGTGCAAACTTTGGTTGCGCTCGAGCGGAGCGAGGGAACTGTTTTTTTTAAATTGAATTGATGCTATATTTTACTTGGAGAGGCTCGAGCCGTCAGGCCCGCTCTTCCGTCTGACCATCGCAAATTTCGCTATGCTCCTTTCCCCAACTAGCTGAAAAAGGAGGTATTTCTTGGGCGAGAAACAGGCGATTTGAATTTAGCTCAGAGGCGTCATTTAGGCTTGAGGATCTTTTACATGCAAGTAAATCTACTAACATGGGACAGCTGGCTTTACTTCTCCTCCGAAGGAAGGCATACGAAGGATTTTTTCGCCCTTAAAAAATCCACGGCTTCGATCGGGTTTGAACCCGCCAACACCATCGCCACGCGCACTGTTATACGTGAGGTGTGAATGAGGGCTTTTGCCTGCGCCGCTCTGACGCATGAGCGACGCTGCGTGACGTGGCTGTGAGGCGCGTAATTGCGGCTGTGGATGCAGCTTAAGAAACGAGTGTGCAGCTGACGATGAGCAACACAGCGCCGCGCAGACAACATAAAACTGTTTCTGTGTAAAACAATCATGTTCCATTGTTTTATGCTAATAGGTTGCTTTGATTGCATCATGTTAATTACCCGCTTCCTCAAGAAAACGTTAGAAGACGGCTACTCTCTGATTACGTTACAACAGTTCGTAATCTCGTTAGGATATTTAAGCAACGTACTGCGATCAGAGCTTTTTAGAGGATGTGAATGAAATTGTTAGATATTTTATCGCTTCTAGAAAAATGTCTATTTCCTAAACTAAATGTTAGCTTATGTACTCATTAGTTTATAAATTAGTGTTAAGAGGGTTTTTTAAAACACAATTTCCATGCTGTCAAGATAAAATAATATATAGTACCTACATCAATTTATAATTCGCATTAGATTTGTCCTAAAGTGAGAAATACGTGAACAAAATTTCTTATATTTACAAGTCTACCAGCTTACTTGTATTTCGTTGTCAATATGAAAGCATCTTTATATATTTATATGTCTATCGTTTTTGTAAATTAAGCCTGCCAGAATATACCTAAATTACTCCAAGATGGGAATATAACAAGCAGAAATCAGGGTGAAGTACAGATGTATGTTGAAGTATGTTGGATTCGGGTGTAATTCTGTTTATTATATTAATGACGAATTTGGTAGAGATATCCGGCGACTGACGTAATGGTACATTTCAACAGACAATGCCTAATTATATTTATTCCATTTTCGTTTTGTTGTAATACAAAACCAGCATATCAAGCCACAAGGCAACGACATCGAAACAGTCAAAGGAATTGCCCTTTCCAATGTGTTCTGACAGCGATGGACTGATGCCAGACGGATTTTCCTTGTGTAAGAGCACATATGATAATTATAATACAATTCGGGTAGTGAGAAGCTGCTCGTAGATTATAATCAAAATTCTGTGCTCCAAACAACGAATAGTTATATGAAATAATTCCTTGGAGTAAATCCGAAAAGCCGAACAGGGCTTCGACCACCAAGCACATAAGCGTTGTATTAATAACGACGGCAGGGACGGTGACAAAAGGAACGGGATCCAGCGCGATAGCATCGGCCACGACCAGCCACTACCCGCTGCCCCGCGACCCTCCACCACGAGCTCCTCGCTCCGCCCCTCACGCCCGCCCGCCCGCCCGCCCAAAACCCACCCTCACGCCCGCCCGCCCGCCCGCCCTCCCTCGCGCCGCCCGCCCTCTCCTCGCGCCGCCCGCCCTCCCTCGCGCCGCCGCTCGCCCTCGCGCCGCCCGCTCGCCCTCGCGCCCTACCGCCGCGCGCCCACCCGCCCTCGCGCCCGCCCGCACGCCCGCCCTCGCGCCCTACCGCCGCGCGCCCGCCCCTCTCTCCACCCAGCGTTTGCCCGCCCGCCCGCCTGCTCTGCGCTCGTCCCGCGCGTCGCCCCCCTCGGTCGCGCCGTGCCACGCATTAGCACTTGTCACGAGCGCGTGACGATGCATTAGCGACACACCAGTTGCCGCGGCTGTGCCCGCCGGGGACTCGATCCCGCATCCTGCTGCCCTCCCCGCCTCCCGCCCCCATACCCTTCGCCCCGTCCTTCTCGCACCCCCGGCCAGGCTTTTGTCTCTGCGCCGAGGCGAGACGGCGCCCAGCCTGGGCTTTCCCGACCTGGACGGCGACAGAGGCGGCGGCGGCGGCTTCAATTGCTTTCCTTGTTGCGTTGTCAGAGCTGGAGCTGGATAGTTTTGTTCTTTGGGGCAGGCTCGGATTTGTGTTGGGTAGGAACGTAATTCAAAATTATCTTACTTAACGTTACCTTTTTTTCAGTTTACTAGCTCTTGAAACAAGCGATTTCGCCCCATTGTGGCTATTTTACAACGCAAGTTTTGTTTTGTTTGAGTTGTAATTACATGAAAACAAGTCTGTATAATTCAACTATAGTATAAAGTCGTAGCTGTCCTTAAAACGTGGAATTTTTATTTACAAATTAAGTAGGTTAATGAGGTATAATTAATGGTTAAATATTTTTTACGTTAGTCACCATTTTCTTGAGATAAGTTATTGTGAGGAAATGCGTAAGAAATAAAGTAATCAACTACTCTTTCAAAATGAAGTACAGAACATGGAGATAATTGCAGAGGTTCTTACCAAGTACATAATCTTCAAAAGAAGATCCATCGTGTATAAGATTATAACAAAGTTTGCATTATGTACCGTTTTCAGTAGTAATCATGTAGCTTTTCTGCGCAGAGTAAAGAAATACAGAAATAAACTCGTAATGGCGCAGCTTTTGTAGACCAAGGTCGCTTTGTTGCAGCATATTTTCGGATAAACAGGAAGCAGAATATATGCGGAACAGATTTCTTCGCTACGACATATATTACTTAAGAATGTTGACAATAATATTAAGTTTTTCGTGACTCCTTATTATCTCGTGTAATAAAATAATACAATCTGTAAGCAAGTGTCTACGTAATGTATGTTGTGAATTACGTAGACTTTCTGTGCAGTAACTGGGAGGCGACAGAGTAATTTGACCTACTGTCTTAGTGATGCGGATGATTCTATCTTACCTATCAAAATATTTGCCGTTTTCAGAATTATCCCGATTTATTTATCTGAAGATGAAAACCATTTTACAATTGCTAGTTTCATATGTCTGCCACAATGTTTTTGAAAACATTATAATTTTCAATAAACATGCATACAAAATATTTAGGCTAGGAAAAAGTGTGGAATTCAAAATGGGAATTATAGAATTCCTTGTCGAAGATTTCCTTATTTTCTCTTTTAACCTCTTTGAGTTCAAGTATATTTATATGATGTTTCGAGATTTAATGTGTCCTCGAAGTAGAATTATATTCTCATTTTCCTCTAAAATTTCTCGACGTATTCCGTTCTATTGTGATTAACTTAAAATCGCATACTAATTGGGTCAACGATTAACGGCAGTTTCTTTTCCTGTATGTGTTTAGGTTATCAATTAACTTTTCATTTAGGAATTTTATTACTAAAATATTTCCGAAATTTTATTACTAGTTTTAACTTTTAACTCTTATTGAATGTTAACCAAAAAATACAGCGTAACTATGAACAAATACTTAAGTATAAGCTGAGTGTAACCGTACTGCAGTAGCATTGACATTTTGTATTTGTGTTTGGACCCCTGCGACAAGACAGCGAGTACAGAAAATGCTCAATATCTTTTTGTCCTTGCCCTACCTCATAAATTGAAAATATTAACAAAACCATTCTCAAATGAATGTAATATATTGTTAAATACATGTATTATTAGATACTATATTTAAAACTTTCACTCAGTTATATTGCGATTTATTCTGGGGTCCACTGTTGACCTCCAACCCCATCCCCATCGTAGGTGTCTTCCGGGTACGGCAATGGCATTAGTCCGCAACTGTTCAGACCACAATGTCGATCGCGTTCACTCTGACGACGGCTGAGCAGAGCGTTGGCGCGCAGTGCACATGCGTGTTGATGTGGCTGGCTGGTCGTAGGCGGCTGCGGGGGCCGGTTGGCGTAAGGGGCAGGGGGAGTGTGCGTCCTGTGCCCTCCCCTGCCCCCTGCCACTTGTCATGTTGCCGCCGGATCTCTTGATTACCTTGCTGCCGTGTCCCCCGCGCCGGACCATCACGTGACCAGCGGGGCTGCCAGAGCGGCCGAGCTCGGCGGCGCCGCCCGGCCCCGCCCATGTTGCTTTCAGCCCCTCCCTTCCCCTCCCCCCCCGTCAACGCCGCTCCCACAAGTTTAAATTCGCCTGTAGTACCCGCAGAGTTCGCCTGTAGTACCCGCCTGTAGTACCCGTAGATTTTTAAAAATATCGTTTAGTATTTTAGTTTCAAATTGTTTTTACATTAAAAGATACAAATTGAAGACAATATATACATGAAATTTACTACTACAGTAAAATATTGCCATTAGCATAAATAAATCAAATAAAAAAAATATTTTCCCTTAACTTTTTAAAATCTTCAAAAACCCTGACTCGTCCCTGAGTCGAAGATATCCTTTTGCGTTTCACTGAGTCCTACAAGCGTTCTAGTGTGGTCGTTATTTTGGCAAGACATATTTCTTTTATCTCTCCCTTCGTTACATTATAAATATAAAAACATGCGACATTTTAAGAGCAATTAAAAAGTAAAAACGCATGTCTCCTTGCTCTTCAAGGATGTTGCATCACTTTTGTATATTTTTCTTTCATCGAAACAGACTATATTGGTAATCTAGTATACGCATTGTAAGACCTGACTTTGTACAGTTGGGATTTTTTCACGTGTTAAGTATATGTTCCCTGTTCACGCCCGCGACGAATTATGTGCTCGAGCTCTTTCTTCAGTTCCGGTCAGCTGAAACTGAAAGGCACGCACTGCGACTAAATGAATCATATTAATTAATAAATTGCCAGAGTACTTTTTTCTGCATTTTGTCACATGGTCTGTTGTCAGAAATAAATAATATAAATAAGAATGTACGTAATTAATAATAATATTAATAATAAATAGTAATAGTAACGCTTGAAGATCATGCCAACTATTTTTATGATCTATTCGGTAAGTTATATTTTTAAAAGACGTTTAAGTTGCGAGACGTTTCGTCTGTCGATTATCATACTTCGTCAGTTCTTTAAGAAAATTCACGAAATATGAAGAAATAAAAAATACGTATCTCTGCTTCAAATAATAATCAACTTTACTAAAATTGTATTTACAACTGGGACTGTGTCAACTGGGGCTATTCATTGCCGTCTCTTTTTTCCGTGTGGCAGGGACTGATTGGCCCCAACGAGTTTGGGCCTTCAATTTTGAATAGAATATTACGATTAAAGAAGTCCTATTGGAAGCAATATTATAGATTAAGAGAAACCGTCCCCGAGTTTTTGTTGAACGGGTAGACCGTCTGGTCATTACCCATGTTGCGGCCACCTCGCCCGTCGGCTCGCCGCCGCCACGCCCCCGCCTCGGCTGGCCGGGGCCTGCTAAGCGTGGGCGCGCGGGGGAGGGGTCGCCATGCATTAAACATGTGCGCCGGCGTAGCGCCCGCCCGTCGGCGCCGCCCGCGCCGCGACGGCCCGCGCGTGAAATCCGTGGCGGAGGGCGGGCCGCGGCGGAGTGGCGCGGATCTGTCACGGGGAGAGGAGCGCGGTCGTTTCGCGGCTGAGGCCGTGACCGGGTGACACGCCCTCGACCCATCCACGCTCAACCCCCGCCCTCTGCCCTCTCTGCTCTCCCCTCCCCTCCCCTCCCGCGCCCCCGCTCCGGCACGCGCTGCTTCCACGATACTCGCTCTAGAGCGGCGATCTCAAATTTTATACAGCCGCATACCAATGATGAACCTCTGAGGAGTTTTTTTCCTATATGTTTGTGTAGACAAAGAGTAAATGTTTCATCGGTTAGGTCTTCTATTATTGTAACCTTTATTAATTCTTATTGATGGCTTTGTCTTTCTATGCTTATGGGAAGAATTAGGAACGGCATGTAATTGCTTCGACGAAACTCCGGCTGTGTCTTACAACCAGGCCTACTCATAAACACGTTACATTCTTATTTTAATATCCGATAGCATTTGTGAAATCATTGGATCATTATGAATGTTAAACTAGTTCTTCAAATACGGATATTGTCATCTATGTCCCCGCTGAAAGGACCGCATTTACAGAACAAGTTCAAAATATATGTCGCTTCGATATACTTCCAAAACATCTGACAGAAAATTATTTTACATGTTTCTAAATACTTCTAACATTAGTTTTTCAATATATAAAATTTTCATTTATTTATCTTATAATTTATTGTGGGGTCCATCCTCTTATTCGTTTTCTGGGTAACGAAATGGGATTGATATGAGACAGTTAATTAGTGTACCTTATCGCACATGACTAGGAATTGTTATTACACGGTGGAATTTCTCTAAAACTAATTTTAAATATAACCGGGGAAATAATTGACATTTACTACTTCAACAAAATCTTTTGCATTCACAAGGTAATTACAAGAACGTATAAAATTTCAACCTTTTAACCCGTCAAAAATTAAACGAAGAGCCTGTGTGTGTAAATTGGCAGTAAATTGGCAGATCATTTCTGTTTGTATGAACGTTTACAAAACACACAATTATCGCCGCAATTCAGAATTACGTATAATTAATATTACAAACAAGCGTGAATAGTTTTAACACAATAGTTCAGAGTTAACGACCCATCAAACTTTCCAGTGAGGTAGAAGTGCTTGCGTGACTCACAGATTTTGATATGTTGTTTTCTTAATGAAAGTTTCAAGTCCAACTCCAAACTGAACTTACTGTATTTGTATATAGGTAACCATGAGTCAGATGCAGTCAATATAACCAGAGTTAACTTTTGGTCGCCAGAGACGGACCAAAACCACTTTCTCAGTCGTCTATTACTTGTTTCGAGCTGGTTGCGCAAATGCGGGGTCTCAATAGGACGGGAATTGTCAGCGGTTTGAAGTCAGACGAGCTAAGTGTAGCTTCACTATCCGCACGAGCTCTCCATTAGCTAGATGTGGAGGAGTGGAGCCGGAATTACTATTTTGCTAGAAACACAAAAAAGCTGTAGTTCGTTTATGTATGCGAATAAGTTTTCTACATCTCTGGAGCGAAAACGTGATCTGGCTGTCGGAGGAAAGGGGAAAAGCCACGAGCAAACCAGCCGGAAACGCATTTTGTCGAACTCTGATCCCAACCGAAGCCGTGGATTTTTCAGGGCGAAAAAATCCTTCGTACGCCTTCCTTCGGAGGGGAAGTAAAGCCGGCTGTCCCATGTTAGTAGATGTGCTTGCATGTAAAAGATCAAGCCTAAATGACGCCTCTGAGCTGAATTCAAATCGCCTGTTTCGTCTCCGCTAGTTGGTGTAAGGAGCGTAGCGACATTTGCGAGGTAGAAGGAAGAGGAGGACTAATGGCCTGAGTCTCGCCACGTAAAATAAGGCATTAATTCAATTCAATTCAACCGTGGAAGAAGGATGCTCTGACTACTACACCACGGACAGGTACTGATCCAACCGATAATTGGGGGGATAGACCAACATAGTTTTTTGTTAAAGAATAATACCCATATTTGTTATTAGTTTGTATATTTTTGTTGTGTATATATGATACTATACAATTTTATTTCTTAAACAGTTACATAATTCTAACATAAATAAATATTTACATATATTTAAGCAAATAATGCCGATCCGGTGGCCGAGATCGCTAAGGCAGAAGTGCCGTAGCGATCTCGTACCGAAAGATCGCGGGTTCGAGTCCCGCCTCGGGCATGGTTGTATTGTGTTCGTCCTTTCACCCCCTATCATCATCATCATCATCATCATCACCATCATCATCACATCAGGGAAGGCAACGGGAAACCACCCTGAATAATTTATCCCAAGAAAACCCGTTATGGGTCACCTACTTTCCGTATATGGAAGATAGGACCAAAGAAGAAGGCAAATAACAATAGGTAACAAACGTTTTTTTTAGTAGGCTTTTAATGGGGTGGATCTGCCACTAACCACTGTCCGCTGTGGCGCTGGTCCGCTGGGATCATCTTCGCAAATCGCAGCTGGATCGTTCTTCCCTGCGAGACCCATGGACGCCTTCAGGGGTTCCCCTGGAGCCCTGAGCCAGCTCCGGGGCCGGAGGGGTGGCGACAAATTCGGTGGGGGGGGGATTGGGCTGGGGGAGGGGGCGCCACAGCGTCGCGGTGTCGGGTGGAGCTGCGTTTCGTAATGCTTCTGCCGATGCTCCGGAGACATCCGAGCCGCGGGCGAACTCGCCACTTCGCCACAGCGCCACCTAGCAACGTCGCCACCGCAAGGTCGCCACCAAAACGAAAAACAGCCACCGAAGTAGGAGCAGGTGGTTGGCGCGACGTTGGCACTGACAGAGGCACGAGGTGGCTGAAGATCCTACCCCGCCTTCCGATCTGGAAACAAACCGCCAGTTGCGCCTTGTCTCCATTAATCAAAGACTAGTGTTTTCTTGTAGGGTCGGCTAATTTCATCATTTATGCGCCATGTAACAACGTTGAAACGGCGTGAAACGATCGAAAACTCCCGTCTACACAAATTCATGCTTGGAACTGTTTGTTGATCGTGTTATTATCCATATAAGAAACTACGAACTTCTACAGAAATATATTTATTTATTTATTTAATAGGTAATTATTACAAACAAATTAGCTTACTTGATCCTATGTGGCTAGGCCGAAGGCCTTTAAGCCATTACAATACCTACATCCTTTCGCGTTCTAATCTTTCGAATTCTGGTATTCACCCCAAATGGTCTCTCCATCGCATCAAAGCCGCGGAAAAGAGATCATAAGGTACGGCTCAGGAAAAAACCCCTGAAGGGGGAAAAACCTGCCGTCAGAAGCCGAGTACATTCTAATCTATCCGACGTTTATTTTAATTATTTATGTTCTGGTGCGGGCGTCCCGCCGTCTCCTTCCAGTGCTTGGCCTCCTCAGCACCTGAAATCAAACAGCGCCACAGAAGATCGTCCGCACCAGCGCCTCTGCCCTTACATTTTCGATCCCCCCTTCCCTTCGCCCCCTAATGTGCTTATTACTATGCCAGTTTTATTTTATTATATTGACCTGTTACTTACCAATTGACTACGACTTATGACTTATTTCTTAACTGTTTACTAACTTAACATAAAATTACTGATTAACTTGCATATTGTTAGCTTATTGACTTATTTATTTCTCTCCAGTCTAGGCTCCGCTCAAGCTAACCGGTGCTGTTTTCCCACTCCCTAATTTCAGTTTCCCTAATGGTCCGAACCTGTCCTAAAAATGTTCCTAATTCTTTCATGAATTTAGACCTTTTATCACCTAAAATGTTTTGGGCGAGCGTTACGTTCCTGTTTAGGAAATAGTAATTTCCCATTCCCATCCATTTTTTTCTCCATGATTCGGTTGCACAGCAAATTAAGAGGATGTGAATCCAGTCTTCCCTATCACCGCAAAGCACACAGATGCCATTACCACTTGCGTCCTTTAGTCTACGCTGCATCCATCCCCCAACCCTGAACCAAGCGTATCCCCCTCTTGCGTCCTTTCCGAGAGTATGAACGTAACTTTCGCAGCCCCATAACGGACTCGCATGGATTTGAGCTACTAGCGAACGTTTTTCAGCCGTTGCTGCCCAGATCTCTTGCCTTTTAATATCCGCAAGTCTATTGGAAATCAGCCGTTCTATCTCACTACAGAAATATACCTAAAATAACCCGTAATCAGATAACAACATCGCAAATGTTACACTCAGAGCGAAATATGATTCTACATCCCTGGCTATTTAAATTTAACTTTACTCAGAGCCCACGACGTAATATGCTGGTCCTCTTTATTCTCTTCCCTCTTCTGCGAGGTTCGTGTTGTTATACTCCTGCACACAAGCATCAGTTCCATGCGCTCTGGCGACTGAGCGGACGGTGACTGCTGACGGTTCGACCTTCGAACTCTCGAAACTCGCTGTCAGATTTCTCCTCCACTTCCGTTGCTGGGCGTGAATTAAGTTTTCAAGAACATATTATTAATTAATGTTTGACCACGAATATGTCACTGACAAATCACAAAACATCATATACGATCACTTACACAATCATAAAAGAAAAATGAAAGTAAATGAAGAGTGATACATGGCGAACACCTGCTTCAACTCTCGCGCATGCATCAATGTGATCACTGGTTTATTTTATGTTATTACACGTCATACGTTATCTGTTAACACTGGTTTGCTGTCATCTTGTTTATTCCTACAGTAGTGGCGCCATATTTTGAAACATCAGTGGTTGCGTCGGACAGTTCGCACGTAGCCACATGTGCATTAAGCCATCCAAATAAGCCTAGATTTGAAACGAACCTACTTAGAAAGTCTGTGTAACATTTTCTTCAATTTTTTAATCTTGATTAATTTTTCAACGTATACGAGATTGAAAAATATACGAAAATGATACATCACAATTATGAAATTCATTCACTTATCACGCATATCCGTTGTTTTTCTTATATAAACATTCTCTGAAAAATATATTACTTCAATACTTGCACCAAACTTGAAGTCCGCAACTTCGATATCACGTGAGTCCCATGGTTAAAGACATTAAAAGGAAGGCGAAAAATACGTCCGTGCGAACTGACAGTCCACGTACGGCTACTGTAGGTTTAAATGATTAAACGAGACTCTTTCTTGATCTTTGACAATTTTTAACAACTAGCGGTCTGTCACAGTGTGGTCTGCAAACAGTGGACACGAGACAGATTCTTCAAGGCCTTTCCCGCGCCGGCATCCCAGACTCCGCGTGTTCACACCGCAACGAAGCCCCCAGTATAGCCGCACGGTGCTAAAGCTGTGTAGCCCTGTTCTAAACAGTAAATTTTTCACGCTGAAAGTAAATTATCTGAGGAAGAGCGCGGTTTTCTTTCCAGCCGCAGAACCACTCATCAGCGGCGCTGGAAAGCGCGAGAACCTCGTGAAGCGCGTGCAATCGCGCTGCCTGAAACGGGGGCAGCAGTGCCCTGGGCGTGAGGCGGGGGCGGGGGCGGGGGCGGCGAGGAGGAATCGCGCGCGCACACGGGAGGTACATCCCGTGCGAAGAGCGGTCGGCCAAACCACTTTCTACCTCTATTGTGGCGGAGCGGCGGTGGGTGAGCGGTGATGGTGGCGGCGGTGGTGATGGTGGGTGGGGGGGGCGACGGGGGGGCGGGGGGCCGCGGGGGGGTCATCCGCTCTTGCGAGCGACGCCGACCCGGTCTCGCGCGCGTTCAGGGACACGCGGGCTCCCACCATTTGTAAACAAAAGGCGGCAGCCACCACGGCCTCCCACGCTTCCCCTCCCGCCCCCTCCCCCTGCTCGGGCCCCGCTCCTTTCCCCGCCCCGCTGGGGCGGGTGGTTGGTCGCGCGCTCGGCACGCGGGGTGTTCGTAGCGAAGCGGCGAGGAGGGCCGGTGAACGACCATGCTACGGCTGAGTCGCGGAAGGCGCTGGACTCGTAACGGAGGCGTCTCCACTCACCTGCCACCTGGAGGTGCCCGCCTCGAGTTCCATTCCCGATCTGTCAATGTGGAATTGTGATGGGTGAAGCGGGTTCGCAGCAGATTCAGTGGGATTTTTCCCTCTTCCTTCGCCTGCGATTTCGTCATTCTCCATCATCGTTCATGTCAAGTCATCACACCAAAACCATTAACCATAAGCAATGCCAAGGGGTGATCCTGTAATTCCGGGTATATTGGCAAATTGGTATATTGGCAATATATGGGGCAAATTGCGGGTATATATGTCATTTAATGACAATCCCTCTTACATTTTTATTTTAAGTAATGGGACATGTATCTTCACAACGTAATAATGTTAGTAATATATTAATATAATATAGTTAATTTCTTACTTAAAAGATGCTGTAATAACTCAAATTATAGCGAACACTATGATGAACTGAATTGTATTTGAACAAAAATCACATCATAATCAATAACAAAAATTTTCAATTTCCTAAAAAATATTAAACTGAAACAAACACTGGTAAACAAACTCTGACTGGGTAAATCCTGGCCTAATCTCGCGTGGAGATACGTTCAGAGACTGCAAAGAAACTGCTGCTTGTGGATCGCCGAGGTGGCTAGAGCGTGTATATGAGGGCCATCGTGGGTACCCGGCTCGGATAGCCGAAATGGTCATCCCCTGAAGCTGGAAAAACCTCAGGGAGAAAAAAATAGCCCCTAATAACTAGAGGGTTCATTTGACGTCAGAATTTTTCATGTTTCTACCTTCGGGTTAAATGAAATTAATATTCTTCAATTCGGAACACATTACGTCACACACAGTTTTCAACTGTTTTTGACGTAAATAATAAAATAAAATAAATAAATGGACGTTCAAAAATTTGTATCAAAATTAAGAATTCGCTTCAAACTGAATTGAAATTAATTGTAGTGCTCAACATTTTGAACTGTAACTTCAGAAGTTATTTACGCTGATGTAATATTTGCTCGCTTCCTCTGCTTTGCTCTAGGCATGAACAGAGCACGAGCAGGTAAGGACGAACGCCGACGGCAGAAGTACTCGGCAAGCCACGGTGACCTTCTGGCTGCGAAGGGCCAAGGGCATACAGTAATGTGCCAACCCGTTTCTTACGTCAACATCATAATCACAAGCTGGCTACTTGTTACCTGATACTTGCATTGTCTCGAAAACCCCCTTCTCCTCCTTCCCAGCTACACTTCGGTTTGTTTGCGGACCCCGGCAGTCGCCCAAGGCCGCAGAAGTGCAAATCGCGACTGACGCCTAGTTGCGTTCGTAGTTCTGAAGTCGATCTAGCCTTTGACTGGCCTAGGAGTGACAGCTTTCATTCGTGCTGAAAATCCCAAGGCATCTTGATGGATATCTTGGAATGTTAGGAACATTAAAATAGTTTCACGTCGTCTCTGCGAGGACAAGAAAATACAGCAAAATCCCGTGAGTGTGGCGTCAGTAGTTTAACTTCTGCCTGTCAAATTTTTCTCACATTTGATTGCTATCGAGTGAAAAGTTACACGTGCATATAAACAAAATAATTCTTCCATTTCCTTTAGTAATGTTAGGTCTTTTTCTCCTATCATTTGGCATATCAAGGACCACACTTGGCTTTTCATTATTATTTTCTTTCCACTTTACTTTCTTTCAGTTACGTTTTTACTTATCTTATTTTAAAGGATACTTTACTTAGTTATGTTCTAATTCTTGCAGTTGCTCTCTTTATTCTTCCGTTCGGTTTGGACCTCTACGTTTTTCCTATGCCCCTTAAAATGTTTCACTTTTGCTCTCAAATCGGCTCTTTATTTTCTTCCTCCATTGTTTACAGTATCTGTTTGAACATGCCTATTTTGATTTAAATGCTTTTGCTAAAAACATTTGCTTGCCTCTCTTTTGAAACGTCATATACATATTGTAAACACACACACACACACACTCGCACACATATTTACTATGTCTTACTATTGCTGATGTTAATATAGGTGGAATTTTGTAATTTGTTCAGCCCACAAGTCGTTAGAAGAATTTTGTGTAGAGATGCCGCCTTATTGATTTTGATCCCATGACACTGTTCTTGTATCAATGAGAGTGCAGGATATAAAGAAAAGTAATGCAAATTTAAATTTTTACCGACTCTGGATTAACATTAATATGAACAGCGTTTTGTAGTTTAGATATCATCAGATCTGAAAGAAATTGAGTGGATATTTACTGATATTTCAAATTACAGTAATACATCATAAGTTCAGAAAATGATTAACACTATTATTGAGTTATTATTATTATTATTATTATTATTATTATTATTATTATTATTATTACCATTACTTATAAATATTATTAGCTTATACAGCATATAGCCGAGCTGACGATGATGTCAAAGTCATTGCAAGGTTCTCATCATTCAAATTATTTATATCTTCATATCATTAAAATGATCGGCATTAATAAAAATGCTAATAAAGACGACGTCATCACAGTCACAGGCGCCAACGCCTCCCCGCCCATTCTCCGCGTGGCATACGGGGCTCGTGGTACGTGGACCTGGCACATGGCACGTGGCACGTGGCACGTGGCACTTTCGCCTGCGGCGGGGGCGGCCCCACAATGGAGCGTGGAAGATTTTCAAGGCTCGGCTCCCAGCGCACGGGGCGGAGAGAGTGAGGGAGCGAGAGTGGAGAAAGAAGAAGCGGGCGGGGGAGGAGATAGGGGCGGAGGCGGAGGAGTGCTCGGGGTCAAGAGCATCATCCCCCCCCCCCACAAGAAATGTGTCATGAGATCAAAACCAATTCGGCGGCATCTCTACACAAAACTCTTCAAAAGACTTGCAGTTTTAGCGAGGACTAGGAGGACGATTTTGACGACCCCAAAATCGCCAAAAGGTATCAATAAAATGCTCTTAAAGGGTTTTCAGAATTCCCTCGAAGCGAAAAGAAAAAAAATAACGTTAGCAATCTTATCAAAACCAGTTCAGATGAGCATCTCACTGTTGGATATGTTACTGATGCAATCGAGAGTTCTTCCTTTCGTTCAAGTGCACTCAGCTTGCAAAGTTTTGGTCGCTTGCAAATCGATCGAACAGATGGAGCTAATAGGCGTCAAATAGGCTTCATTTGTCAAATGGCACTGGCAGACGTCACAGGGACCTTAGATATATACTCAGAATGGCAGACACTACAATTACTGAGCGAAGAAATCGAATAGGCTACTCAGGAATTCTGTGGAGAACAATTTATGCATATTGCAAATATTATTTGATCAAATACCATTAAAATAGATTCAATCAGTGAAAAACAGAATTTGGAAACAGAATATCTCGTGAAATAGTACATGGAGTAGTACAGGTGAACATATACTACTTAACCGGAGTAACAATAATTATATGAATGTAGCAGAAATGTGATACTATACGAATGTTCCTGTTGCATACGCATATATGTTGGCGGGAAACATTCGTTAAATGTTCGTAACACGTTTCGTTTGTTCCTGTCGCGAGCGACGCCTGTCTTGTTATTGTTGCGCTGGTCACAGCCACGGAGAAGTGCTTTTTGCTCCCGAGGCGGTTGTCTCGTGGGTCGTGTCTAGTGATTAAGTTCACCCTCAATGAGAGGTAATGTAAATATAGTAACGGGAGGGTATACGATGATTTCTGCAATAGCAACAAAAAATGAAAGTATATAGTTATTTAACAATATTTCAAATGTGGGTTCTTGGGAGTATTTGCGATTTCTTAGGTGACCCAGACAATTCTCTCATTAAACGGCCTCGTTCTGTTAAAATGTTTGTTCACAGAAAGTTTTACTTTCGTCGTAAGCTGCTATTTTAGAGAAGTAGATGACGCCTGTATTCGTTCCGTAGCAAACCAAGAAAATATTCTTTCATCTTGATAGAATATCCGATAATATTTTTGCACATGTCTTCAATTCCTGAAGGGCACATACTAAATGTGCGCATATATTACGAAGTTGCAAATGCTGAAAATAAGCTGTTTACATGTTACAACCTTTAAAATAAAATAGCTGTAAATATACTACACTAAATATCGTAAAGAAAAGTGGAATTTAGATGACGTGCTGCGTGATAATTAATGTTCCATCGTCCTTAACAACTCTGACCTTAAGGAAATTATAAACATTGATTAGAGAAATGTTTTTATTCTTCCACAACTTATGCCTGAGCGTCATATTTTCTCACCAAATTTCTGAACTTTCTCCCTCCAGTTTTCTATCAGTTTTATGCATTTCCTATGTGTTAATACTGTGAGCTGTAAATTCTCCTCCGCGCTAAAGGCAAGTTAACGTGCAGACTGCGACCGTCTCGGAGATACCAATCAGAGTTTTGTCTCAAGGGATCAAGTTGATTTATTAAATTAACATAAGCAACACATTAAGCGGGCGACCGGCGCGGAGCGCGGGCGCGGTCTGAGAGGGGGAGGGGGACGGGGAGGGAGGAGGGGGAGAGGAAGGGGAAGTTGAAGAACTGCCCCGGCGACGGAGTTGCTCGTTCAAGCGAATTATGAAGGCCGTTAGGCACCTGAGTTACGGGGCTGTCATGCCTCGTCCGCTGCACACGCCTACACGCCTCCCAGCGTCGGCAGTTTGTCCTCTCGAACCGAATATTTTGTGTGTGTGTGTGTGTGTTTTTTACTAGAATCTAAGAATATAATGTATGCTCGATATTGGCGGCATAAATCGTTTATTCAAATATCAGTTTTTTATGAGATTTCTTAAAAAAATAATGTAAGCCGGATTTTAGTTGCACATAGTAATAATAATTCAAAACTACTGTGTTTTTGAGGAGAATTTATATAAAAAAAATATCTCCAAATTTTGGTGTATAGCGTAACCGGAACACGCCACGGAGTTGAAACACTGGAACACGCCTTCGACTATTCCACGATGTATACGCTATGCAGTTTTGTAATGAAGCTAGGAAGAACTGGGTATAAATGGTTGGTTTTATTTCAGAATATACTAATCCACACTTTCCAATGCGATCAGCAATTTTGTGAGAAGTTTCGGGAGTCGCTGAACGATGGAGAGGGAATTATGGCCCATTTTTGTCTGTATCGGTCAATACGCAATGCGGTGCTATTGCTTGAATGTTAATAGATATTTCATAGTATCTGAACTGACGGCAGAAGAACGGTTTTGTAGTTTGTCTGCGTGGCCTACCAATCTCCGTTTTTATTTAAGTTTTTAATATCTGAACTTGGAAAATATCTTGCTTTTTAGAAAATTCTAATTTTAGAAAATACACGATGTTCCTTTCATTCTCATTTGTAGCACTTATTATTTGCAGTTCTTATTGTTTAATTACTTTTCACTCGTTAATTCATTATCAGATCTCTATTGCAACACGTAAGAACTATATTTTCTTTTGAAAAAAAAAAAAAAAAGCGTGGTGAATCGTGCTAGAAGAATCGTGCTAGGTGAATATTTTAGCTGTTCTTGACTAATCAAGAGGACAATTTACAATTGGCATATTTACATAATATTTAAACGCTACTCCATCGTAGTCAGGCAATCGTTATTGTGCTCGTGTAAAAAATGGTGTAATGTGTGCATGATGTTAGTCTCATAATCGCGAAGAAATACCGAAGTCCTTCTTGTGGACATAAGACTGCTTCTTCACTTGTGCCTGACGGAAATGAAATGCGTGAAGTCAGCCACGAAACCGCCACTGCTGGGTTAATAACACTGCAGTAACTGCTAAAAGAAACGTATGTTTCTGAACACGACCGCCAGGTGGCTGCACGTGTTCCTCCCCCCCACTCGATGGCCGCGGGAAATTGAAGCGCAGAAGTCCGCTTTGTGTGATCTGCATGCGCTGCCCTCGCGTGACGGACGTCCCCCTCCCTTCCCCCTCCCCTCCCACCCCTCCCCCTCCTTCGCTTCGCTTCGCAGATTCCCCGCG
This sequence comes from Gryllus longicercus, assembly GCA_038098605.1. NCBI lineage: Eukaryota > Metazoa > Arthropoda > Insecta > Orthoptera > Gryllidae > Gryllus > Gryllus longicercus. The sequence goes on along the minus strand of JAZDUA010000629.1, from coordinate 49,075 downwards.
CGGCGCCAGCAGGTGCCTGTTCGCGCCCCGGAAAAATTCCATTGCACGGCGCCTCTGCCGCCACCGCCACCTCCACCTCCACCTCCACCGTCACCGCCTCCGCCGCTACGACCGCCACCGTCATCGCCGCCCTCCGCTTTGGTAACGTTCTTCTGGTAATTCCTGCTAATGTAGTAAATGAAAAAATGGCACGTGTGACGTTTCGTTTCCCTCGTGTGTAATAGGAGGCATTCGGAAACTTGGGGCCGTGCTGATTAAAAAGTATGCACTATTGCAGGTTTCGTTGGACGTGCTAGAACTGACTGGTTCTAATCGCCGCCTCCGCCGTTATGCCGCCACCGCCATCTCCTCCAAGTCTGTCTCCTCCGTCCCATCTCCGCCATCTCCTCGGCCACCTTCACCGCCATTGCCGCCTCCCTCCTTCTCCACCACCACCGCCCTCCGTTGCTTACCTTCGCCTCCTCAGCTCGCCTCCACCACCTTTACCATCTCCGCCAACGTCACCACTTCCACCACCACAACTACCTCCGCCTCTCCCTCGCACGTTCGCTCCCCCACCCACCTGCGTCTCATCAGCCACCTTCTCCTCCTCCATTTCTGCCCACCTTCGCCTCCTCTTTTCTACCTCCGTTTTCTCCTCCCACTTCCGTTTCAACCTCCCACCTTTGCCATCTCCGCCCACCTTCGCCTTTTTCGATCACCTGTGTCACCTGCGCCTCTTTCGCCGCCACCGCCTCGCCCACCGCCCGCACCGCCCCCACCGCCCCCACGGCCCCCACGGCCCCCACGGCCCCCACCGCCCCCGCCGCCCCCGCTGTGGGGTCTTCTTGGCCACCGCCGCCGCCGCGGGCGCCCCGCGAGGGAAACGGCCGCCGCGGTAATGAACATATTCTGAATGAGTAATAGCTGAGGCCGGGAGACGCGCGCATGTTTGGGCGTCTCCGTCTCTCTCTTTCCGGCGGCGCGCTGGCCGTGTAACGGTGCCGCCGCCGGGCGGTGCGCGCGGCGCCGCGGGCGCGAGCGCGAGCGAGGGCGCGGGGGCGACGGTTGACGCGATCTCCCTCTGCCACGTCTGCCTGGCGGAGGGGGTGGACAGGCGGAGGAAGGAAGCCGCGCGATCGCGAGGAGACGGGCAGGCGGCCCTGGCGCCAACGGCCGAGCCAGCGGCAACCACGGGTTACAAGTGCGACGACTGGCCAGTTCCTAATCCCATCGCTTGCTCTTTGACTTCCTCCTCCTCTTCCTCCTCCTCTTTCTCCTCCTCTTTCTCCTCCTCTTTCTCCTCCTCTTTCTCCTCCTCTTTCTCCTCCTCTTTCTCCTCCTCTTTCTCCTCCTCTTTCTCCTCCTCTTTCTCCTCCTCTTTCTCCTCCTCTTTCTCCTCCTCTTTCTCCTCCTCTTTCCCCTCCTCTTTCCCCTCCTCTTTCTCCTCCTCTTTCTCCTCCTCTTTCTCCTCCTCTTTCTCCTCCTCTTTCTCCTCCTCTTTCTCCTCCTCTTTCTCCTCCTCTTTCTCCTCCTCTTTCTCCTCCTCTTTCTCCTCCTCTTTCTCTTCCTCTTTCTCCTCCTCCTCTTCCTTCTCCTCCTCCTCCTCCTCCTCCTCCTCTTCCTTCTCCTCTTCCTCCTCCTCTTCTTTCTCCTCCTCCTCCTCTTCCTTCTCCTCCTCCTCCTCTTCCTTCTCCTCCTCCTCCTGCTTCTCCTCCTCCTGCTTCTCCTTCTCCTCCTCCTCCTCCTCCTCCTCCTCCTCCTCGTCCTGTTATCTCCTCCACTTCCTTCTCCTCCTTTTTCTTCTATTGCCACGCTGTCCTGAAAATTTGTTGTTCAATATCTGCATGGTGAATCATCCTATTATCAAATTATTAAATTACACCTTCCCTTGGATTGGAGGCGTCCAATGTTTTTTTTAATGTGGTAATCAGAATGTGAACGTAGGCTCAAAAGGTGCTCGTAAGAATCTCGTTTCCGCTTCCTCGATGTGCTTTTTCCTGCTCTTTTTCCTTCTCTTCTGCTTGTCGCTCTTGCCCGCGCATTAACATTGCACACACTTAACTGAATATGAATTCAACATGAAGTTATTCATCGCTTTTTAACTTTCATCTGTTGATTCCTCCTAATGTAAGGAACTGGGGTAAATGAAACAAGTCTCTCTGATTTAAAAACCTTTATTTCGTTTCCCTCGTTCGGATCCTTGCGCCGTGTTGATTAAAAAGTATGCACTATCGCATGTTTCGTTGGACGGGCTACAACGGAATGGATCTTATAATACCACGCTTTTAGTGGTACACAGCTTCACTGAAATGTGTATGAACAATAATATGCGGCGGATCATTTTCAGTCAACTCACTTTTCCATAATTCCATTAATTACTATTGAATTATTGCCAAGGATATTATTCTCGCTTGGGAAGACATTTTTACGTTCCTTGCAAACCTTTTCGAGTTTCCCTAAGGTTTTTCTGAACACGTCTATCAATGTTACGATGAATAATTTTCCGAGTCTTGGGATCAGTAAAGATTCTACCTCGATTCTTTTGTGTCCGGTTAAATGAGTTGTTGAAATGCTATCTTGAAGCCGGCTCTCTATTTTTACAAGAAATGAATAAACGTCGGGAAGGGCGTTACTAGGCATGAAACGACACAGCAGTTTTTAAATTATTTATTAACTGCGCACACAACTTAGAGTACCGAGGGTCATTACTTCATAATCATGTTTTGCATCGGAGCTGTCAAGCTCTGTCCGCCTCCGCCGCAACAAGTTAGAATCTAACGGTCTTGGGAACATCAAAGCATTTTTAGAGAGGGAACTGCATTAATATTTTGCACGACGTTTCTTTTCAACACTTTCAGAATATTCTCTCCATTAATTTCTTAGCCCTACACAGATGTAAAGAGTGTACCAAATGTTCTGAGCGCAATAAAAGTAAACAAGTTTTATTGCAGACATTCGTTTCAAAGAGAAGTGACGTGGAAAGATGAATTTGAGGAAGCACTTTGTTGCACGATTTGTTAAAAAAAGAATACACCTTCATTTATTCGGCAAAACAGTACCCGAGAATTGCCTCCAAGTCTAGCATTAGTGTAAACCTGCCAACTCTGTACACGTTCCTGCGAATGATCACTGTTATTAGAAGTTTTCTTGTCCTCTTCATTGTTCGTGCGAGACTCGTCGAGTCTTTCGGCGGGGCGAGCGGGCAGGCGGTCGCTGTCTATTAGCAGCAGGAACTTCGCTTTAGAGAGGAGATAGGCAGCCTCGACTGCAACTCCAGCCCTTCCGCCTTCACGCCGGCGGAATTGTGGAATTAAGAGCAGAACGACTTCTGCCCGTGGGGCTATCCGAGTGGCAAATTAGGAATTGTTTCGCAGTGAATAGCGTTTACGCCAAATGAAACGTAAAACGCCAGAAAATTAGTGCACAGCTGAAGTATGCATCCGTGCATACGAATGAGTAACTGTACATCCATTTTTTATCTTTAAAAGTGTAGGGTAAAAACAAGTAACTATTCGGTGTGTGTGTGTGTGTCTGTCTGTTACAAAATTATATAAAACTCAATTGCGGATGAACCGAAGTTTCGGATTCTCGTTTCGACAAATATAGCGTTCCTTAATATCTGATTGTCAAGCACGTCTTAAAAATTGATTCGGAAATGTTCTGACGACGAGTTCTGTCGGGTATCATGCACAATTAATTCCTTGCCCTCGAAATCAAATACTCCCTGGTATTATAAGCCAGTCTCAATTTCTCGCACTCGAGGACGCCCTAGAGTTTGTTTTAAAAGATCATTACGTGTTGGAAAACTCGGCACCAGAAATAGTTCGAATGAGTTGCAGTCTTGAAGAAAGTTCAAAACTGGAAGTGGTAGAAGTAATCGGACTATCCTGGCATCTGCTTGGGAGCTGATGTATCATCACACCCTCCACCCTCCACCCGTCTTCATCGCGCCTCGCTCTGCACTCTCCAGTGGTCCACGCACCGCCACCTCTCGTCACACGCCACTACGCCCTTCCCAGCCACGCCCCGTCGCGGGCCGCACCCCTGCCGGTCACGCCCCCGCGCGGGCCGCGTTGAAACGCCCCGCCCCGCCCTGCTCCGCATCCCGCACTACCAAGCGTCCTGCCCTCACGCTACCCGCCACACCGAGCACCCTCTGCCCCGTCGCACCCCGGCAGCTCGCTCCGCCCCCGCCCCCGCGCCCCGCCCCGCCCCGCCCCGCCCCGCTCCGCTTCAGTGCGCGGGGAGCGCCTGCCGAGGGCGGGCAGCCGGGCTGGCTGGCGAGGCGGTAAAACCCCCGGCTCTTCCACCCGAGTAATGAGCCACAGCGCTTTTTCGGCCTTTCGGGTGGGTGGGCAGTCGGGCGGTGCGGTGGCCGCGCGTCCCCGCCCCGGGCCCGCTCCACCTCGCCCGCGTCCCCGCGCCCCGCGCCTGACGTCCTGCCTCCGCCGATACGGCCGGACGAGTTTTTGAGGACACGTTTAAGCAGTTTGCTGAACTCTGCGTTCTTCGTAGCGGCAGTCGCCTCCGCCTCCTCAACCGCTGCCTACTCCTCCGCCTCCGTAGTGAATGGAATTACTCCTCGGGACGTGACGAGGCAGCCGCCGCCGCCGCCGTCGTCCCTCGCTCTGCACCCGCTCGCGCGCGCCGCCTTCCAACGGACACGCAATTAACGAACTCTTTTGCGTGTTTGACGTTTGTTGTTTTTGCGTCGGAGGTTGCCGCCGCCGCCGCCGCCGCCTGGACGTTCGACGCGCCACTCAGCGCCGGGAGAGCTCTGGCTCACCACGCAAATTTGCGGTAAATGTCAAATTCTAGACAGGCAGAGGGTGGACGGGGCCGGCTATCTGGTCGGGTGGCGGCGGGGGGGGGGCTGGAGGGGGCGGGCTGTCGCGGGCTGTTCCTGTCCGCGGCTGTCGGCCTTTATAACCGTCAACAGCCGTGGTCGTGGGCTGTCGCGTCGCGTCGCGTTCGTGGCGCGCGGCAGCGCGGGGGCGGCAGGGAGGGAGGGGGTGGGGCGGAGAAACAAGTGCCGCCCGGCCGCCTCGTGAATTCCAAGGCTTTCGTGCGCAACGCGTAGCGAGGCTGCGGGCGACGGCGGGTGGCGGGGAGGCGAGCTAGGGGGGACTTGGATGAGGAAGGACAGGAGCGGGTGTGAGAGAGACGGAAGGGGGTGAGCGACTGGTGAGGTGGGGGTGGGGAGACGAGCAAAGGGAGACTTGGATGAGGAGGGACAGGAGTGGGTGTAAGAGAGACGGAAGGGGGGTGAGCGACTGGCGAGAAGGTGCGGTGGGGAGGCGACCAAGGGGAGACTTGGTTGAAGAGGTGAGTGAGAGAGACTGAGGGGGTGAATGGGTGGTGAGAAGGTGGGAGTGGGCGGTAGGGAGGGCGATTGTGAGTGGAACAGGGCAGAAAGCAAGCAGGCGCCGCAAAAGAAGCTATGTGGTGGACGGCACTCGCCATCCTCCGCATTTCTTCTGCTGGTCTTCCGCCACCTTTCCGTGCGTATTAAATACATTCATATCTCCAATATGGGTATCTGGTTTTATGCATCATTTATATCCTTTGGAAATTTTTTATCTTTCTGAATTTTAACTTTTTTATACTATTTTTCAGCTAAATTGTTCGTCCTCTTTCCAAGTTTTATTGTACAGATTCCGTGCTTGAATTTTGTAATCTTAGTTTGTTTTGTGTTCTGAGATAAATGGTCTCTTTATATTTTTCATCTGTGTCTCATATTTATCTCGTATTCATCCCTTATTCTGTACATCTCCTAAACTATTGCTGACATACTTTGTTTTCTTTAATCTAATATTTTAACATATTCACCTTCTTTTCAAGGTAAATCAGGGTAGATCGACGGAAACAAATTAAGAGACTAAACTTCGTTAAACATTAAAATATTTTCTAATTAAAGCGATTCACTCTATTCTTATCACTTCGTTAGTAGAAGTACTCTTCGAAAGGTAATTTTCCAAGAAATTCTCTATTTACTCAAACAGAACGCTCGCTCGTTAGAGTGGAACAATTGAGTGGCAGCAAATATTAAGTTTTTGCACGAACAGTCTAAAAAGGCAAAGTTCGTCGCTTATTGGTCGTGAAGCATTGTAGTCCCCGAGGCGTGGCAAGGTGCTGTACCGTTCGCAACCGAGCAGCTCGACGTGTTTTCGGTGGTAGAAGGACATGAAAGCAAGGATACTGATGGCGAGGACCCAACGCCAGGTGAGGGAGGGTACGGACAGCGGGACGAAGACATAGCAGCACTCTGATCCGAAATCGAAAAAAAGTATCTTCTTCGAAAAAAAACAAAACTAGTCCCAACAGAAGTACACGAGCAGGTTTCTAAGTTTCATTCTACTCGTGAAGTTAATGTATAATGGCATTCTTAAAAAAACACCGAAAATGAAGGTAATACACATATTTTTCTTTTAAGAAATGCAGAAAGAATTTCATCAAACATATGGAGAGAAAAATTTAGTTTTCACTATTCACTAAGGTTCTGAGCAACAATATGTGAAGTCCATAATCAATTGAATTTATGAAATCCGGCTTCGTAAATGCCCCCATTTCTACACAATAATGGACAAAGGAAATTAGAAAATACATGGCACGTGAAACACGGGACATTATCTTTTCATAAGTGTTCGAAGGATGTAAAAGGGGGCAGTTTTTTTTTTAATGACATCGTCCTCTTCTTGCGTCTTGGAAGGCCCCTCGCGCCGTCGTGGGTTTTTGGGCGCCAACGGTGGCAGGGCCGGGTGGCATCACGTCTCGCTGAGGCTTTCTGTGTGATCTGGAGCGGCTTCTTCCTGCCGCGGTCTGATCTTCTTCCTTTTTCCTCGACTTCTCGACCACCGGTATTGCCGCCTCGAGTGCGGTATCTTACGAGGAAATTGTACAAGGAGACATGTAACGAATCATGTTTTTTTTGGTCTGCTTGAGCGTATAAATATTGGCATACTCACGAACTATAACTGCTGTTATTTACTGGCAGAAAAATAGGTTAAAATAAGGAGAAGAAAACCTTTGTTACGTAAATATTGCAAAGCGCTTGTTAGTACATATACAATCGTTTTGGACATATTGTAACGTTATATCGTAATTTTTAAAACAATTTTTGATAACTCCCATTTATAAATGTACAAGAAAACATAATATATAGAAGATGGAACAACGTATTACTAACAATTGCATGTGGTTACTAATAGTAACATTTTGAAAAATACAAATGTATATATTGTATGTAAAACAAAATGAGAATAAATTCTTATTCTTCTTATCATTATTACTGTTGTCGTTATTATTATTATTATTATTATTATTATTATTATTATTATTATTATTATTATTATTATTGTTGTTGTTGTTGTTGTTGTTGTTGTTGTTGTTGCAAAGTAGGAGGTAAGGTGCTTATAATAAAAATTAACTGTGTGCTGATAATCCAGCTTAATGAATTTACCAAAATCAATACAGTCAGTTCGAACATCAGAAAGTACAAATATCGGTACTTTAAGTATCGGAAGTTATGCGGAGGCGCCGCAGCAGCCTTCCACGCCTGCCTCCAGCCGGGGATCCGCGGCACCTGCCACCCATGCCCAAACTTGGCCTCGAAGCGACGGCCCGCGGAGTCGCGGGCAGTCGGCACGCATGCACCCCCGCCCCGCCCCGCCCCACCTTCCGCCTCGCCTCCCGCCCCCGCTCCCGGATCCGTGACGCGAACAAAGGAGAGGGGGAGACGTTAAAAACGTGCAGCATTTTAAACTGTAACATCTCAGTGAATTGCGGATGTAGCACATGTATGCGTGGAGAAATTCTTAATTTTTCTCGCTTATCAGAAGAAAGAGATATGATTTACAGATGATGACGTAGTCTTTTGGAATCTCTTCACTCCAAGAAAAATGAAGTAAGAAACAAAACATGCCTCGTTACGGGCGCAACAATTCGTGAATAGTGTGTGTCAACACGGTCGACTCTCGGCTCTAGTTAATCCAGTTCTCGATGTTTCGGCTCTAGTTACTCCAACTGTTCGAGTTTCGGCGATGATGACACTATATTGAATTGGCTTCTTGAGTTCTTACGAGGCTAATTCCAGTCAGATGTAATAATAAAGGCTCCTCCGCAATGAAACTTAAACAAAAACGTAACTTTGCTACCAATTTGCTTGATTGACCCATTCAGAATGATTATCCTAAACGTAAATATGAACATAAACATTAGACGTAACTGTAAGTATAAGACATACTGTGAAAGCACGCCATGTCAGTGATTTCACGTGTACGTTATTGTAATGTAAGAACAACACACTATCGTGTATGGCAGCAAAATTGGCTGCAAAAGTGTCTTACGACACGATTATCATTCTCGCATAGTGGCATCCATTTACCTAAATGACTTTCGATGGTATATAGAATTTCTGAGCCGCGTATTCATTCTGAATGGCCTTTTTTAACATTAAAATTAACTATGATATCTCGAGAATCGATTAGTTATTCTTGATCTAAACTTTCATACTGTCCAAAATTCGTTGTTGGACATATTAGGCACTATATTAAGTGAGCTGACAAAATAAATTGCAAATTTTCTTAACATTTAATTCGAAAAATATTCCTTTGCTTTATTAGCATTGTACATATGTTTGCTTAATTTCTCTACTTCGTTTCGTGCCCCGGTTGTATGCACAATGCTGATCATCAGCAACGCGACACGCCGCTTCTCCGTTATGACGTTCCAGTTTCCTGTGACGTTTGAAGGGTTGTGGAGGCGTTTGAAAGTCCTGAAGTATTTACTGCAGCCCGTGTATAACTGCATGTCAGTCTTGTTTGCCGAGACGAGAGCCGGCGTGGCGCGGGGCTCCGATCCGGTAGCGGGGCGGGAGGGGCCACGGGTGATGGCACGGGGTGGGATGGAATGGGAGGGGCGGGAGGGGCCACGGGTGATGGCACGGGGTGGGATGGGATGGGAGGGGCGGGGCGAGAGGGGCCACGGGCGATGGCGCGGGGTGGGATGGGAGGGGCGGGGCGAGAAGGGCCACGGGCGATGGCGCGGGGTGGGATGGGACGGGGCGGGGAGGGAGGGGTCATGGGCGATGGAGCGGGGTGGGATGGGACGGGGCGGGGCGAGAGGGGCCATGGGCGATGGCGCAGGGTGGGATGGGAGGGGCGGGGAGAGAGAGGGGCCACGGGCGATGGTGCGTGGTGGGTTGAGAGGGGCGGGGAGAGAGGGGCCACGGGCGATGGCGCGGGGTGGCATGGGACGGGGCGGGGCGGAAGGGGCCACGGGAGATGGCGCGGGGTGGGATGGGAGGGGCGGGGCGAGAAGGGCCACGGGCGATGGCGCGTGGTGGGATGAGACGGGGCGGGGAGGGAGGGGTCATGGGCGATGGAGCGGGGTGGGATGGGACGGGACGGGACGGGGAGGGGCGGGAGGGGCCACGGGCGATGGCGCGGGGTGGGATGGGAGGGGCGGGGAGAGAGGGGCCACGGGCGATGGTGCGTGGTGGGTTGGGAGGGTGGGGAGAGAGGGGCCACGGGCGATGGCGCGGGGTGGCATGGGACGGGGCGGGGCGGGGCGGAAGGGGCCACGGGCGATGGAGCGGAGCGGGATGGGATGTGACGGGACAGGGCGGGGTGGGAGGGGCCACGGGCGATGGCGCGGGGTGGGATGGGAGGGGCGGGGGGGCTGCCTGATTTGGCGCGGGAGGTCGAGGGCTGCACGCGAGTCACGATCCCGCTGCTTACTCGCCCTTCATTTATTTTGTATTGTTTGTATTGGACGCCAAAAACGTAAAACACGCTGTGAATGACGTTTTGGGGAAAGGAAGCGTAGAAGTAACGGCAGGTGCTGTGTTTAGTTGAACAAATTATACCACAGTGTGCAATCCGATGTGGAATGCTAGATATTAAAGTATGGTTGATCGTTTTGAATGTATTATTTTATTAATTATTTAATTTGTCGAGTGGGAACGATAAAATATTGTGACATGACGGTGAAGGATTACAGATTGTTTGGATTTGAAATTTCTCTTCCTATATTTTATATAATTTCAACAGATTTTAAAAAAATAAAATAGCTTAATCTTAGTACCCTAATTCGATTATTTGGCGTAAGATTTACATTCACACATAAATAAATCGGGAATGAGTATATGGAAAATACCCTCTCCCATTTTGCCCAAATTGACCCTCTTTTCCGACGTGTGAATCTTGTTGTGTTGTCTCATGTATTGCTGGATTTCTCGCGGTATCCTGCTTCAATTTTTATGAATAATCTCCATACCTGCCCCTCCCTGTGAGCATCTAACTCGAGTTGTGTCAGTTCCTCCGCTGCAAGCGCACCGAAGGCCATGGTAATGCGCGCTGCCCGCCGCCCCCAGTACGCCCCCGAGGGCGGCCACGTGCCACGTGCCACGCACCACGTCCCATGACCAACGCAGAGGCTCCCAGCAAGGAATTCGCCCAGCATTCGCACCTTGCACCGAGGGTTTAGGGCTGCAGTTAGCAAATTGCTCTGAGGCAGGGCCTGCTTCTGAATACGCAAGCGTGAATGTTAAATGTGGTGTGTTAAACGTGCGTAATATGCCTCGCCCCTCGCCCTTCACCTGCAGCTATTGTTGTTGTCCCTCGCCTCCGGCCGTATTCTGAATTGAATTGAATTGAATTGAATTAATGCCTTATGTTACGTTGCGAGACTCAGGCCATGAGGCTTGCTTTTCCGACTGACCACGCAAATTTCGCTACGCTCCTTTCACCAACTAGCAAAGAAAGGAGGTATTTCTTAGGCGAGAAACAGGCGATTTGAATTTAGCTCAGAGGCGTCATTTAGGCTTGAGGATCTTTTACATGCAAGCAAATCTACTAACATGGGATAGCCGGCTTTACTTCCCCTCCGAAGGAAGGTGTACGAAGGATTTTTTCGCCCTTAAAAATCCACGGCTTCGATCGGGTTTGAACCCGCCAACTTGGGTACAACAGTCCGATACGTCAATTATCGTCGCGCTTCTCTCGCCTCTCGCCCTTTCTCTAGCTTGGTCTCGTCAACTCGCCCTCGTTCTCAATCTCCCCTCACTCTGGAGTGATTGATTGATTTGTGATTCCGGGCGCTTCAACCGCTAAGGTAATTAGTCCTTTAAGTGTAGTTGATGTTTTATCGCAGGAAGTGATGGTGATCTTCTCCCACTGGATGGCGTGATCCAACAGCGACATCCCTGTCTGCCAATGTTTTCCCTAGGAGGTATCTTTCTGCATACCAACCGGGACGAGCTCTACGCTCCCGACCAGTCTCCCGACAAGTGTAGTAGAGTAGTGGGTTCGTAGGTTTCCGCGGCCGGAGTCAGTGTGTTCGTGGCTATCCGGGATGAGCCGCGTCTCGGTCAGTTGTACCGACGTTTCGGCCATCTTGCTGTGGCCTTCTTCAGAGCCATACAGAGTATAGCTATACAGAGTTACAGCTCTGAAGAAGGTGACGGCAAGATGGCCGAAACGTCAGTACAATTGACCGAGACGCGGCTCATCCCGGAGAGCCAAGAATACGTGGTACAGTAGTGCACATGTGCGTAATGGATGAGATTATGTCAAGGAAGAGGAAGGAAAGAGGGCGCGCGGTGCGGTCCCTTCACTCTCGCCCTCGCCCTCGCCCTGCCCTCGTTGGCGCCGCGCCCACTTTCTGCTGTTCTTGCGGCGCGTGCCCGCGAGAGAGAACATCGAGGCGGCGGTGGCGGCGCGCCTGAGCGACGGGCACGCGGGCGCTTCTTAGGGGCACAATCGCGCGTTAGCACGCGTCTCGGCGCGCCGACGACGGCGGCGGCGGCGGCGCAGGCGAGAGCGGTCCGGCGACTGCGTCGGGCCGGCGAAGGGGACGGGACGGGACGCGACTTTCCAGAGGCGCGGCTGCGTGGTGGCCGCCGCTCTCCGGTGTCCTCTCACGTCCAGCGCGTGATCCGACGCCACTGCCACTGCTCCCGTTTGCCGCTCACTGCCGCCGCCGCCGCCGACGACGACGACCAAGACGACGCGAAGCGCTCGAGATATTTTCTCTTATTGAATTGCAACAGGATCTGTCATCTGCCCGATCGGCGCTTTCTAAGGCCGTGCACGGTTTTTTTTCCTCGATGCAGCGTGCACGCGAAGTATGGTGAGAGGATGAACTGAAGCCGTTCGTGTTTCCGTTTGCGCGATTCGGAATTCCAGGGCTGTCTCGGTAGTTGGAACATCGCCGCTACCTATAGAGACTGATGATCTTGCGTGAAAGTAAGCGTGATTTGTGGGAGGCGAAGCGACTGATGTGAAATGCAAGGTTGTACATTGACACTTCCGTTTTCTTCAGGTCAACAGAAAAAAGCGTTGTATATTTTGGGTTTTCAGTGTTTTAGAGAAATCGTTTGGAGTTATACCATAATCTGAAACTCCAACTATCTCAGGATATTCATAGTAAAAAGAAGCCGCGAAATGGATTGAAGACGAATTGCGAATCATCTTCGAATTGAAAAAACAAAACACGCATTATGCGGGCATTTGAAAATGGATCTCTGCAAAGAAACATGAAATTAAATTCGATCTGAAGCTATTTCAAACTAGCTTAGGTATTTGCAACTGCAGAAACGAAAGCTGGTAGCGAAAATCTTGCATTGTTGTTGGAGCATCTTTCGTCTTTAGATGACCAGCGCAGCAATCTTCACAGGGCCGATGCTGGATGTTGTTGGGTGTTGTTGGGGGGGTGAAGCCCCTGGGGGGGGGGCAGCGCGTGAACCGGGCCCCACGCGCCGTAAAACCGTCAATGGGCCGCGGCGGCCGCGAAGTTTGACGTTTTTATGGACTGCAGCGCAGAGCCCCGCACGGAAGCCTGCGCTGGGAGCCCTCGCAGATTTACGGGCGGCGGGGCTCTCCTCACCCGCACCACCCCGTCGCCTCTCGTCGCCGCTCCCTCTCGCCAGCCTCACGCCACCTTTGAGTCCCCATCCCAACGCCTCGCCTCCCGTTCGGCTCCCGCGCGCCTCCCTTCGCCACCCTCTCGTTGCGCCACCCGCTCGCCTCTCGCTCGCCTCCCGCTCGCCTCCCGCTCGCCTCCCGCTCGCCTCCCGCTCGCCACCCGCTCGCCACCCGCTCGCCACCCGCTCGCCACCCGCTCGCCACCCGCTCGCCACCCGCTCGCCACCCGCTCGCCACCCGCTCGCCACCCGCTCGCCACCCGCTCGCCACCCGCTCGCCACCCGCTCGCCACCCGCTCGCCACCCGCTCGCCACCCGCTCGCCACCCGCTCGCCACCCGCTCGCCACCCGCTCGCCACCCGCTCGCCACCCGCTCGCCACCCGCTCGCCACCCGCTGCGGACGACAACGATGCCTTATAGATTATTTATCCTCTATCGTTGTGTCGGACTTCTCTCTACGATGGCCTTCGCCAATATTTTATTCACATCACATTTTGACAATGTACTGTGTTTCCGTTATAATAGTGCGTTGGTATCGCAATACTAATTTCAATTACTGAAAAATACATGTTGTGTCGTATGTCCGAAGAATTCGCTGTTGTGTGCACCGGACGACAGTCTTCGCAGCGTATTGAAACAACCTCTAATCATCGTATCGTGGCTGGAAGCGTGGGCGTCGTGCGCGCCGGGGCGGCGGGTGGAGGGGTGGGGGCGGAGGCGGGGAAGGGAGGGGAGGGAGGACGCCCGGGGCTGCGCCTCGCGGGAAAATCAGCGAGCGGCGTGATGAAGATAAACGGCCTGAGGATAATTGTGGCGCCGATGCCGCACCGCCGGCTCCCACGCCGCCCGCCCTCCCCTCCCCCCGACGGCGCTCCGCCCCCACCCCCGAAATTCATTAAGAAAGCGAATGCGCTTCAGCGCGCCTCATCTCCTCAGCCTGCCCTCCGCCCCCGCCGCCTTCGCCAGCGGCCAGAAGATTACCTCCCGGCCGCGCCGCGGGAAATTTCGTTTCTCGGGCGAAATGTGCGGCTGCCGTGGCGTAGAGTCCCTGGGCCGGAAGGGTCGTGGAATCGAGTTCACGCCCTGGCCGAAGAGAACTCTTGCTCTGTTCTGTAGTTTGCCGTGGTTACTCCGATCAACACCCGGCCGACTGTCGGAGCAGTTCCCCAACGAACGGGCATACAATATAATACAATAATATATATTATGGCAAGAATTATTTATTTTTCCGGTTTAAGGGATCCGCAGTACTAGTATTCTCTTGAAAAATCGCCACTTTTTGCTTCAGTATTTCAATACACACCTTTACACACACACACACGTTTACTACGCAGGTACGCAATATGTGAGAATGTACAAATTGTAATCCTTCATTGGATCCTGCGCACTTGCATAAGTCGGCGACTTTATTGATAGACCACGTACTATCACGTGCAGCATGTACATGTTTATTGTTTTCCAGTTTGTGAGAGCGGGCCACACAATACACACTAATCATCGTTAGTGAATGGGTGAGTTGACGGCTACGATATTACGATCCACGGTTTGAGTAAGAAGCAGTCGGCCGCCACCGCGCTTTGTCCCCCCGCAAATTGCAGCTGCAGGGACCGGCATTCGTACCCGGGTATGCCGGCGAGGAAAACTGGCGCGCTGTCCGTTACGGTTTTCGTTGCGTCGTTCGTGAGCAGTTTATGTGTTTGTTTTCAAAGCGGCTCATCGCGATGAGCGGCTGAGGGGGGCTTAACGCATAAAGTCAGGTCATTGCAGTTTCTCTGACCGGAAGGTCCCGGAGGTCGAGTCCTGTCGGCGGAAGGATTTACGACGCTGGCTAGGCAGGTGTATTCAGCCGTTGTCTGGAGGAGAATTCTAGCTGCCGGCTGCTCTCATCGGTAGTTTTGCGTGACTTCTGTCATCAGTACCGGGCAAATGCTGGAGCAGTACTCTCAGAAATGGGCTTCGAGTCGCGTGCGATATTTCCTTCCTCTTTCTTACTATTTCCTCACAGCTTACTTGCACGCAGTTACACTTAAATCCACTACATTGCCACACATCTGGACAGATCAGTCGAAAGCTTAGAGCCCGCCTGTGGGTGGTAACCGAATGGGAAAACCGAAAAACTACCTGTTGGGTGGCGCCTGATCTCACAATCCATCGGGAAGAACATTGCCACCAACCGTAAAAAAGCACTACTAATGTGACTAATGATGATAGCGCCCGGAATCACGAATTCAATCCAAAAGTTTTCACGATGCCGATTGCATCTTTGGAATGGCAGGACACGTTACCCAGACATGACTCTTACATCCACATGGCTTTATTTTAATCTTGTGGCGGTTTGTCTAATCTAATAAATTCCTACAATACTCGGTGTTTTACTGCATGTCTGCGAGTTAACATTTCTTGAATAATAGTCGTCGTAGGATGGGCCTATGAGGTTATGACGAGGAAGACGCTTATTTGACAATTGACTTTGTTTATTTTTGAGCGAAGGAGATGCAAGAGGCTTTCGTCATTGTGCCCTCTTCTTTTGTGAGCAGGTAATCAGTCAGGGGCGGACCCAGCCGATCATCAAATAATGAACATGTTTGTTATTACATTGTATATTATTTATGTACTGTAGCTATGATGCTATAAAATATTTTTGTTTAAATGATTACATAATTAGAACATAAATATTTAAATCAATTTTGCCAAGTAGAAGGTAAACTAGGCCTTTTGGAGCGAGCCATGGCCCCCCTGGATCTGCCAGTGATCACAGTAGTGGTTTGACCAATTCTTCAACCGTATTAAACTGGGAAGTGAGATCGTGGGTGGATGAATGGTGCTGAACGGGATGATGTTAAGATGGAATACGTGGGGTATGAGGAATCTACCGTCGCCACAAGTACACGGCACAATCCTGCGCGTCGATGGTGTAAGTGCGTCGATGGTGTAACGGTTAGCGTTTCGGACTGTTGTACCCAAGTTGGCGGGTTCAAACCCGATCGAAGCCGTGGATTTTTAAGGGCGAAAAAATCCTTCGTACGCCTTCCTTCGGAGGGGAAGTGCAGCCGGCTGTCCCATGTTAGTAGATTTACTTGCATGTAAAAGATCCTCAAGCCTAAATGACGCCTCTGAGCCAAATTCAAAATCGCCTGTTTCTCGCCCAAGAAATACCTCCTTTCTCTGCTAGTTGGTGAAAGGAGCGTTGCGAAATTTGCGTGGTCAGACAGAAGAGCAGGCCTAATGGCCTGAGGCTCGCCACGTAAAATAAGGCATTAATTCAATTCAATTCAATCCAATCCTACTCAGCACTGGAACCAGCAGCCCCCAGCTGCGCGTTATTTGTCACTACTTGGGTACACTACACCAATCTCCCAGCCTCCGAGGCAAGGGGGATGAAGTAAGTGTGCGGGTTGTGATACGTCCGTGTTGCCGCTGGGGTACGACACGCAAAGAGCGGGGACTGTGGCGGTGGCGGTGGTGCAGGAGGCGACGGAGGCGGCGGCGCAGGCAGCCACGAGCGCGCTCGCGTTCCCGTTAGACGCGCAGAAACCACGTGCAGCAGACCTGCGCGCCGCAACTTATTCCTTCCCTTTTTCTCCTTTTTAACGACTCGGGATCAAATTGTCAAGAAAGGAGGTTGCGGTTGCGGCCTTGAATGAAGCACGGCTCCTAACGCCGGCGGGCGTCCGGGGCGACGGACGGGTGGGTTGGCGGTCAAGCGGGAGGGGGGGGGCGGGGGCAGATGCAGGGAGGACGGACGGTGTGGCGCCTGAGGGCGGGAGGACGAGAGAGGGCGGGGTAGGCAAACCGCGAATTGCAACAATCACAGTCGTCAGGACGGAGAGTCAAACACGGCAGTCGCAATGCGGAGGAGGCCTCTAGTGAAGTACGCGGCCGCAGACCGCACCTGGCCGTGCCCTGCACCCCGCGCCCCGCCCCGCCCCGCCCCGCCCAACCAAGCCCCACACTCCGGCCTTCATCTCGCGTATCTCCATCTCTCCGTCTCTCCCGTTTCTACCCGCCTCTCCCGTCCTTTCTCTGCCCGTCTCTGCTTCTCCCAGCCTCATTGTCTCTACCCGTGTCTGTCCTCTTCTTCCCGCTGCTATCCATATCTCTTTCCGCTTCTACCCACCTCACCCTGCGTCGTCTTACTTCACCGTTTCTTCATTTCTTTCATTACCTCCCTGCGTTTCTCCCTGTGGGTCCAGGTCCACGCCCTTCCCTCGGCTCCTGTCCATGTCGTTACAATTGTCGCCCGCCTCCACCCGCTCCCCACATCAACCTGCCTCTGCCTCTGCCTCGGCTGCGGCTCATGGGGATTAGAACCCCGGGCGCTCTGCCCGCGGTATCTTTTCTATTTTGCCCGCCCAGGATCAGTTTCCATAGGCTCCGTTGCGTCTTCGGTGGAGCTTGTCTCCTCCGCGATATTCAGTTCCGCTGGGTGTTGAATTTACTTAGGTTTTCGTCAAGTCCGATCACGTCAGATTTTTCGCTTGGAGGCATCATTCCGTTGGTGTTCCTCGTTTTTAATTTCTTGTGGTTACCGACAGTCACTATCCTCGTGTTTCCCTAAGGGAGTTTTGAATTTCCTAAACAGCTCCCTTCACCATTGGGGCAATCTGTAACATCTATGAACACATGATCAGTGTTAAAGTTCGGATGTTGGATAACGTGTATTGAGGGTAGCAAGGAAAATGTCGGGTAGCAACAGATTCTACACAACTCGTAGTGTAAGTCACAATCTCATAAGCAAAATTAAATGATCAGATTATAACACTCTCAACCCGAAAAAATGATAATATCGTACCATATACTTCTATAATTATTGTCTTAGGTTTGGTAGCGAATGTCTAGCCGCTTAAAATGGCAGTTTCTAAGTTTCCGCTTGCCTTCGATATAACCTAAAAGTCGTATTACCTGAAGCAGGTAACAATATGAGTCCAGGAGGAAACAGCTTTTACCCTCCGGTGCATCGAGGATTCGCAGGTTCAGTGCACTACATGGATTCCGGATTGACAAGAATCCTATCGTGGAAAATTATCTTCGAACTGGATCTGAAGCACGTGGTCATTACGTTTTAGGCCAAGACTTAATTTGGCGACCGTTAATCGAAGCAATTCCCTTTTACTTTGTTTTAATTGGAGCCCGTGGGGGTAGCGGGAGCATCGAAACCTACGAATTTCATTTGCTTGCACGTTGATTCCATCGCACATCCTGCCACAGCTTCCGCAACACTGTTACTTAAAAGAGCGACGTCCGTTCGCGTGTTACTGGCGTCGCGGACGAGTGGAGTGGAGCGATGTAGAGATGAGTGGAGATGAGATGAGTGGAGTGGAGTGGAGTGGAGTGGAGGTTTCCTGCGGCAGGGAAGTGGGTCTCGCTCTACTAGGGAGCAGGGTGTGGGGATGCATTTTTTATTCCGTATGCAATTGGAGCACCTTTACGCTAATACGCTGGATATCCGCGTTGCAATGCGCGGTCTGTGCACACGACAAATTTCCCCGATATATTCCTGGACGGATGCCGATTTGTTACGTGACACTGAATGCATCAGTTACCTTCGTAATACTGATGAGGACTGGTAAACGTGTGCAACTGTTTATTTATAATGAACTATGTATAATTTGTCTCTCAGAGAGAAACTGAAAATAGTTCGATTGAACCAAAAGTTGAATTAACTAACATGCTACTTAAAAAAAATAACCATTACATAGTACATTTCAGTTTGTTTTGACCATCGTTTCCACCTTGGAGCAATTTAAAAGCGCTGGGCAATCATGCATTGTTTGAATAATATCCAATCACACTTGGTAGTGACTCATAAAAAATGAAACATACCCTTTTCTCTATAAGCCGCAATTTTCATATCAATGCCATCATGATGTTTGGGGGTATAAAATATTGTCTGTTTTTGTAGCCTTCGGGTTGCTCATTCCAAAAGGGATGGGACTTCCGTGTAAATCAGTTTGTTTCCTGTGCAACTAGGAAATGTCGAATTATCAGAATGTAATAATTTCTAAAAAAAATAATTACATAATTTTCTTTGATTTCAGTATTAATTTCAGAGGAAATGGTTTTCTTCCAATTCTACGACAAGTAGAAATATTCAGTAGGAAGTTAAGAAGTGCAATTTATGTTTACATTCGTAGCAATATTCTGAAGAAAACGCACGGTAATTCGGTACTAAATTGAGGATACACACTTTTTTAATTTAAAGCCAAATATTAAAAAGTTGAATAGAGAAATAAAAAAAAACTTTCAGATCATACTTTTATAGCCCCAATTATAACGTTAAGGAAATGTAATATGCAGGTATCGGTCTGGGCCGCCTTTGCCCACTCTGCTCTGGTCCAGGCGCCCCTCGCCGGTGCCCATACTGCGAAGCTCGCGATCCACTTGGCCGCCAACCTCCACTCGCTCCACAACTCGCGAACCTGATCACTCCACCTCCCATCCACACGCCCGCCCGTCCGCCCTCCACTTGCATTCCCGATCTGCCCTCCCCCCCCCATCGTCCGCCCACTCCACTCATCAACACGTCTCCTAGGAGACGGTCAGAGAAGCAGACCGTGTATCCATGTGTGTGTGCGCGCGCGCGCCTATCCTGCGCTAATCCGCTGCCTGCTCATCGACATGCATATGCATCTACTCGTTAATCCCACGGGTATCCTCCACTTATCTCGTGGAGGGCCACTCTTCGTACATTCTCACCCGTGGGTCGCAATTCAGTCTTTCGCCCGTTGATCGCCTCGAGACCCGATCATCCGCCTGAGATGTAGAAGTTATGCGGCGGCGATGGTGTAACGGTTAGCGTACCGGACTGTTGTACCCCAGTTCGCGGGTTCAAATCCGATCGAAGCCGTGGATTTTTAAGGGCGAGAAAATCCTTCGTACGCCTTCCTTCGGAGGGGAAGTAAAGCCGGCTGTCCCATGTTAGTAGATTTACTTGCATGTAAAAGATCCTCAAGCCTAAATGACGCATCTGAGCTAAATTCAAATCGCCTGTTTCTCGCCCAAGAAATACCTACTTTCTCTGCTAGTTGATGAAAGGAGCGTAGAGAAATTTGCGTGGTCAGACGGAATAGCGGGCCTGATGGCCCGAGTCTCGTCACGTAAAATAAGGCAAATTCAATTCAAATTCAAAAAGTTATCGCGGGAAACCTTCGCCCTTGAATATGACACTTTGCAGTATTTGTTGTTCCTCCCAGGATAGGAGTGCCCAGTTGCCTTCGTTCCATCGCCCCGCCCCGCCCCGCCCCGCCCCGCCCCGCCCCCGGCCATCCGCCGGTCGCCCGCCGGCCGTCGCACTCGTCGGTCACTCGCCCAAACCCAATTAGCATGGAAATGGAGGAGTGCGACCGCCAGGTCGGCCTGGCCTGGGCCCGGCACGGCCCGGCCCGGCGGCCGCTAGTGCTGGCCAATGCGCGCGCGCGCGCTGGCTGGAAAGGCGAAACGACTGGTCAAAATTATTTTCAGCCCGCACGTAAGAAAACTAATACATTCACTGTTTACGGAATGGAAAATCTTTCTTTGTGGTACGGGCGCAAGAAAATAGACGTTGTACTAGTACCATAGTCGTCACCTAATATAAAACAATTAGGTGTTGCAAAGAAAACAAAACACTGGGTTGGATCCAACATGATTGCCGCGTCGCATATTGGCAATGATCCCAAAAGTATACACTTGCAGGTTGCTAAGGCCTATTGCCCACGCCGCGGCAGAAGCGCGCGCACGTCAATCATCAGGGCTCTTCGCCGACCCTCCGGCGACGACGGACAAAGGGACCGCAGCAGGTACCTGCTTCGGTCCCTTTGTCCGTCGTCGGCGAAGAGCCCTGATGATTGACGTGCGCGCGCTTCTGCCGCGGCGTGGGCAATAGGCCTAAGAGTTCGTGCTAAAAATTATATACGCAACACGTATGCAAGAGTCCTTCTGTTCGGCTTTTGTCGTCACCTCGTCCGCCAACGCTTCATTTGTACGGCAGAGACTTACTTTCAGTAATATTAGTTGCGTAAATACGAATTCTTATTGTCTTTTGAACAAATGTAGCTTCACTAGGCGTAAATGCATAGCGTAACTATGTCTGTGTTATTTTGTCAGCAATATTATAAAATCAAAACTGTCTTTCGTTTGCGATGGAAACAAGTTTTCTATTACTCGGGAGCGAAAATGTCTAGTTTTTAAACTGTTTCAACAATGCGTGTTAACGATTATTAATCTGTTAACTATGTATAATAGAAGAATGGAGTAGGCGTTCTTCCTCATATAATGTTTTACAATTTCCGCTATAAATTAATAAATGGAAAATGAACAATAAATAATGAATTTTATTGCCTACAATGTTTTAATAGTAAAGCGTAGTACATATATGAACAAGGAAATTAATTGAAAATATCATTGACTAATTACCGATCAGTGTTGATGACACATAATCAACATTAAAACAAATCTACGAACATTTTCAGTTTTGAAAATATGACTCAATGGGCTGCTCGCTGTATTATCTGCATTGTCTGTCTGCTGCATCGTCAACTTAAGTATCCATTGATTTACAAAACTTAATGGCTGTTCAATATATTTCATAACAAACTCTAGAATCATACAATAACGCACAACAATTAATTAAAAACAGAGTAATTGGTATTTTAATTAAGAATTTTATTTTAAAAAACTAAATAAATCTTATTTGAAAAGAGTTGCATTGTTAGAGGTTTCAAGATAGTCCAGTTCAGGTGATTCAAGTACGTATAAAAATGTTTCGTACTACATCTTCAGAACTTTTTTAAAATTTATTTTTCTAGGAGCTCGCAATCGAAGTGTGAAGTATCGACTCAGCTGTTTAGCATGGTCGAGTATCGAAAGTAGCACCTCGTATACGTATACGTCGTTGTAGTGTTATTTATTGGAGGATTTTTCGGTCCCTTTTTTCCGAGTTACGATCATTGTGCGGCAGTGGCGGCGGCGGGTGGCAGCGCCGGTGTGGAGGGGAGAGGAGGGGAGGGGCGAGGCGACATACAGAGGTCCGGAATACCTAATCAGCACGCGAACAGTCGAAAAGCTTATAATATTCATAATATTTCGTTTTTCGCACTATCACTTTCTTTAATCGCGTAGTTAAAGTGTGGGAGGATTATGTGCATTATGCGATAAGGTGAGTTTCCTCTCGCGGAGTTTTCTCTTGGTCTTTAAATTCAGAATAGATACACGAACAATTGGACACAATGGCAAATCTTTAATATACTATAACGTGAAAACTGGGATCATGTCACAATAATTTCGTGACTGAACCAGTGGCGAATCCAGGGGGGCCATGGGGGCCATGCCCCCCACACCCCAAGGCCTAGAATTTTCGCTTGTTACCTCCTTTTATTTGGCAAAATTGATCTAAAGATTTATTTATATTAGAACTTAGAATTATATGTAATTATTTTTAAAATATAGTTTAGTATCATAATATGCACTACAAAAATAATGTACAAGATAATAAGGAATGTTTGTTATTTTAACGAAAATATATGATGCCCCGTTCCAAAACAGCCCGCTGGACTGAACGGGGTCCACTCATGATCGTCGGCAACATGCGTGTCATCGCATGTATATTTACTGAATACTTACCTCAATTCGAAGAATGACTGCATTTGGTTCAGAAAATACGCCAAAATGTTGTTTATGTCACTTAAAATCGTTGTATGCGTATTTTCTATTTATTTTCTTTAAATTGTTATAAATTTCCGCTACGTTGATGCAGAATGATCACGTACATTCAGGGTCATACTTAGTGTAAGAACTATGCGTTAATTCTATATTTCAACTTAATCTCCCAATTAACATTCAAGAATGCGTGAAACAGAACATTAATAGTACTCTCGGCAGCTGTCAAATCTCAAACACTATTTCGGTCCCTGGTTCGGAATCTACGACTTGAACTTGCCGTTGGGATGGTCCCGCGTCAGAAAGGCCCTGTGTGTGATTTGGCCCGTTCTGACCCACTGCGTCGGGCGGTGGGCCGCGGGTCCCGGGGCAGCGCTGCCGTGCCGTGCCGTGCAGCCTCGAGTCGTAGCTCTTCTCGATTGCCCCCGTTTTGTGGTGCTGTAAACCGAGCGAATGCCGGTAGGGCGCGGTGGAACGGGCTGGTCCAGCGCGGAGAGGGTGGGGGGCGGGGGGGGGGCGGAGAAGCAGAGGGGGAGCCGGGTACAACTCACGCGGAGCGGACGTGCTGGCCACCGCTTCTAAGAAATTGTGGGTAGAGTGTTGAACAATTAAGTTGGGTACTGACAAAACGGTAATAGAGTGGTACGAGACGGTATACATTCATTATTAGATCATCGGAAGAGTGTCATGTATGAACGAATTTTAAAAATGATATTAATGCTAATTGTCAAGTGTACTTTTCTAAAAATTCGAAACCAATATTTTATTGATTTCAAGGAATATCTTTTACAGTGTGTTGAACCTTCGTATTAAAAATATCAACTATTATTTGAGTACGAGAGCCAAAGGAAACTCTTTTTTAATGGAACTTGACAATCTTAATGCGTAGAAGAGACTGTGTTACGCAATATGAACACGCAATATGACATAACATAGTGTTTTCAAATACTATTTTTTCTTTGTTATAAAATAATGCCCCTGTTATTGATAAATGTAAAGTGTATAGTATTTGACTTTAAAGTTCTCTTGTATCACCTGATTTCAAGAAAATAGTTGAATTTCAATCTTCCATTAAAGAGTTATTGATACATTTTGCATGCCATTTTTCGTTTAAATTAATTACTACAACGTTCAGTCACATGATATATTGTAGGAATAACTCGAGAGGATGAAATAGTGGGAACCAGTCAAGGAGGAAATGAGAGTTACAGGGAATAGGGTGTTAGAATTGATGGTATTGTAAATGCTAAAGAGCGGGGGGGAATATAAAAGAATTAATAGCCAATACACATAATCAATCAATCACCCTGAAAGGTGAGAAATGAAGCAACATTCAGAAGAGATAAATAATATGTTGTTGAATATTAGGAAACAGCGTTTGGATTTTATGCAGCTACAACGACCGGTTATCTCTAATAGTTTGTGCGAACGAATGACCGCACAGCTGTCAGACCTCGATTTATACAGCCACTATCTCATGTAAGTCAATATTGAAATGATTTTGCCGTTTTGAAGATCACCGCAATACAAGTCTCGCATTATACGACAAAAACTATGTAAGAAATGCCATCACCCAAAAATGGGAACCTATCTGATATTGTGCTTCGTTTGACAAGGACCAATTATCAGGTGTGATACGCCGATGAATGGCAGTAGTTCCAGCGGGCTCCATTGCAAGTACGCCCTAAGTATTTTCAGCACGTGCCTGTGGGAACGAAAGTGGTACTCGACGCGTAAGAAGGCAGTTGGCATAACCTGCTTCGTACCATTCACATTCAACTGGTCGTACCCGAAAGAGTCCCTAGTCGATTCACTCTCCTCGCCATCCCGCATTAGGGGTCCTGTGAAGCCAAGCCGATTCTTCTTTCGTATGGACGTGTGAATACTATTGGCAGCTAATGTATCGATATGTTTACTTTTGATATTCGTATCGATACCAATCAACAATGGCATCACTGACAAAATCCAATTATGTCGGCGGTCGGGAGGTAGCGGTGTTCCTCCCCGTGAGATACTGCACCGTCCTACACGGGGTTTGCTGGGAGTTCGTCTCGGCAGGTATCTTCGACAGTCGGGTACCGCTCCAGCTGGGACAATCTCTAAGCTACCTCCTGGTCTCCCGTCATATGTGGTGTTGTAGTGCATTTAAGTGTGTGTTTCAGAGGACAGGATAGCTCAAAAGAGGGGAAACTAAACATTGCGCGCGGTCCGTTGCTTTGGTATTCGCCTGGTTTTGATCAAGGAAACCACGAACAAATTCCGATCAGAGCAAACGACGCCAAGAATTCTCCTCGACGCTTCGGCTTAATTAGGTATCTAGCTAGTATCCAAAATACGCCATGTTCTGCGGGTCGCCCACGGTATGGGCCGAGGCCGTCCGGCCCGTGGGCACGAGGCTGCGTGGCGCGGCGCGACGCGGTGTGGTGCGATGCGATGTGGTGCGGTGTGGTGTGGCGCGGCGTGGCGCGGCGCGGCGCGGCGCGATGTGGTGTGGCCCGATGTGGTGTGGCGCGATGTGGTGTGGCGCGATGTGGTGGGGCGCGATGTGGTGGGGCGCGATGTGGTGGGGCGCGATGTGGTGTGGCGCGATGTGGTGTGGCGCGATGTGGTGTGGCGCGGCGTGGTGTGGCGCGGCGTGGTGTGGCGCGGCGTGGTGTGGCGCGGTGTGGTGTGGCGCGGTGTGGTACGGCGCGATGTGGTGTGGTGCGGCGCGGCGTGGGGTGCGCAGAAGCGCTCGCGACCCGGGTGGGCCCGCGCACGGAAGCGGCCCCTTTGTGGCGGACGGGGTTTGTACGCCCGGCCCGGTCCTCGCCTCGCCTCGCCTCCGCCTCTGTCCCCCGCCCCGCCTCCGATCGCCCCACCCCCGCCCTCGGAGCCCTAATTAGGCGGGGCGGCCTCCGCCTGCGCGCGCAGCAGCGCGGACCCACAGAGGCGCTGCGCCACACGGCGGCCTTTGTGCGGCGCGCGGGAGGGGGCGGGAGCGGGGCGGGAGCGGGGCAGCGGGCGCCGCCACACGCTACGTATCATAACCGATGACTCAGCGCCGGTGATCTTACCTTAAATATGTATTGGTAGAGTAATAAAAATCATGACCGAGCAAATAGCGTAATTACACCTTTACTATTTAAAAGAAGAGAATGGTTTCATTTCATCTAACCGATCATTAACAAGTAATCAGGAGCGAAGCGGTGGCGGGAGCGCGCGGAGGCGGGAAGCGGGTGGCCGATGGCCGAGCGGGGCGGGGCGCGTGCCCCCGGCCGCCCCGCCTCTGCCCGCCGCTCGCGCTGCCAACGTCCTTGGGCGGCTCCCGCGGGAGACAGAGCGCGCAGCGCTCGCGGAGCTGGTTAAGTAGCAAATTACAGGAAATTCTAAGCGGGAGAGTCGGCCGCCGGACCGGGGGCCCTGCATCAATCGGAACAGCGGCGGACGGTAAACTCCACGACCAGTTGTCGGGGGTTGAACCTGGGTCGCTGTGATTGAAAGCGTATTCGCTAGTCATTACGCGAGAAGCCTCCCCCACTTCTTGTTCAGAATACGAAGAAGTAATATCTGATTAGTGAGTAAATACATAGATGCGTATGTATCCACTATTTCTACGTTTTCCATTTAAACGAAGCAAAATTGATTATTGAAGGAAATGCTGTCAACTGGCCAAGTGTGAAAACTTCTGGGAAGCCACCACGGAACGAAAAGGAAAGCAGGGGCGAGTTCAAGACCCAGACTGGTCGCGCAAACTCCTTCATCTGTTTGGATTAGCTCCACCACGAAAGCGAACCACCGTTGCATTCCTCTTCTCGACGATTTATTTGAAGTAAAACTTCTCTGACATTCGATAGTACAATCTCTAGAGTCCAATCAACGTAATACAAAGGAAGGTGAACTACCGGTTGTAATAAAAAGTTCCCCGGGACTAATGCGTGTCTATCAAAGGCCGAACACCGAGTACGTGCGGAGAAACTGTAGACTGCCCAGCGAGATCTTGCCGACCGGTTCGGACGCAATCGATGCCTGGATAGAGCACCGAGGTAACAACGCAGCTATATATTGTGCCTGATGACAAACGAGGGGAAGTGGAAGCGAGAATCCGAGTTCTGCAGTAGTGGATGGCGGGGCGGGGCGGGGCGAGGCGGGATGGGGCGGGGCGGGGCATGCCGGGGCGGGACGCGATTCGAGGTGCGCTGTAGGACGTGTAACGTGTAAGGGAGGTACGTATGGAATGAATTGCGAGGAATGGGACGGGATAGGATAGGTTGATGAGATGGGTTGAGGCGAGAATTGTCGTAAATGGACGGGTCGGGAGGAATGGGTTAGGATGAGATGAAGAGGGTTTGGTTTTGATTGCACGAGATGGAGTAAGTTGTGGTGAGATAAGATGAGATGCGTTGAGACGCAAGGTCATGGGGTGGGATGGATTGAGGCGGGATGGGATGGAGTAGGTTGATGCGGAACGGGATGGAGTAGGTTGATGCGGAACGGGATGGAGTAGGTTGATGCGGAATGGGATAGGATGGATTGAGGCGGAAGGGGATGGGGTGGGATGAATTGACGCGGAAGGGGATGGGGTAGGTTAAGGCGGGATGGGGTGGCTTGGGGAGGGTTGACCTACTTGTATGATGGGATGTGTCGGGGCGCGCCCGAATTGAGAGGAAAGGTGCAGCGCGGAGAGGTATACCGCAGCGCGCCGGGGCGACGGCTGCTCCGTCGTGGGTTCGCGAGAAGTAACAGCAGCAGCAGCAGCAGCCGCTGGCCGGCGGCGTGCGCCGAGACCTACTTCAGGGTCGGGTTCAGGTTCAGCTTGACTGCCCGTCGTCCGCGCGCGGGTCTTCTTGCGGGCCGGCGGCGGCGGCGGGGATGGCGGTGGCGGTGGCGGCCGCGGCCGCGTCCACGCCCAGGCCCGCGATCCCATTTCCTGTGCTCTCACCCCCGGTGCTGGGCCACTGATCTACATTGCACGCGCGCCGCGGCCGCCGCCGCTACGGCCGTCGGTCGCCACGTGTGAGGCGAGATGGTCGCGGTCGACACCGCCTCGGCTCCCGCCGCCCACGCCACCACCGCCGCCTACGACTCCCCGACATCGATTCCTCCGACACCAGTGACTCGCTCGACACCAACGACCCCCGACACCAACGACCCCCGACACCAACGACCCCCGACACCAACGACCCCCGACACCAACGACCCCCCGCAACCAACGACCCCCGACACCAACGACCCCCCGCAACCAACGACCCCCGACACCAACGACCCCCGACACCAACGACCCCCGACACCAACGACCCCCGACACCAACGACCCCCCGACACCAACGACCCCCCGACACCAACGACCCCCCGACACCAACGACCCCCCGACACCAACGACCCCCGACACCAACGACCCCCCGACACCAACGACCCCCCGACACCAACGACCCCCCGACACCAACGACCCCCCGACACCAACGACCCCCCGACACCAACGACCCCCCGACACCAACGACCCCCCGACACCAACGACCCCCCGACACCAACGACCCCCCGACACCAACGACCCCCCGACACCAGCGACCCCCCGACACCAACGACCCCCCCTCCGAGACACCAACGACCCCCCCTCCGAGACACCAACGACCCCCCCTCCGAGACACCAACGACCCCCCCTCCGAGACACCAACGATCCCCCCGAACCCCAACAACCCCTCTCCCGCTCCCGACGTGCAAATATCCTTTCTAAGGCAGTAGATGGTAGCTGGGAAGAGGGTGAGACATCAGGCATCAGAGACACCGGCGACACCAACCACACCATAACAGCAATACCAACGCTCTTGACACCGCTACCACCACCGCCGCCGCCGCCGCTGCGCCGTCGAACGCACTGCACTTTTACTCCCGCGGCTCCGCGCGCGCTCTCGCTCCGCGCTGCATTCTCCGGCGCCGATGCGTGTCGCTGGCGATCGGGGCCGCCGGCGCGGGCGAGGAGCAGCGCGGTGCAGCCGCTCGCGTACCGCCCCGGGCGGAGGGGGGCGGCGGGCGGGCGCCCCGGGGCGCGGAGGCTGGGCGGACGGGGCCGCGGTTTCCGGCAGCGCGGAGTGGCGGCGAGCCGCTCCGGGCCTGGAATTCAAACGTGTGCGCTCCGCGGAGTTGTGCTGTGAATGAACC
Organism: Gryllus longicercus; assembly: GCA_038098605.1. NCBI lineage: Eukaryota > Metazoa > Arthropoda > Insecta > Orthoptera > Gryllidae > Gryllus > Gryllus longicercus. Next base: position 20,397 of record JAZDUA010000629.1, on the reverse strand, counting down.
GTTCTGTTATCGAAAATGGCGTTTTTGTAATAGGCGTAAACAGGCACCGATGGTGCGATAACACATGATACGAGGACGAAGGCAAACTGCCATTCTTTCGTACAATAATTTAAATCATCGATTGGAAATTCGTACATCCCCAGAAAAGCCACACTTGAGTTCTCTCGTCAATCTTTTTCTGTACCTCCTCCCCCTCCTCATCCTTGTCTTGTTCTTCTTCCTCCTGTTCGTCTTCTTTTGCTTCCTCTTCTTCTTGAAGGGGCATATCCTGAGTTAGATGTTGGCGAAAAATTCTAGAGAACTGACACTTGGCTTTCTTGGGCCATTCTTACAATGATCTTTTGCCTTTGTTGTCCAGCCTTCAATATTGTAACGTTTCTCGTGGTGAATTAAAACCAACACAGTATTATTTAAACAAAGACGTTTTATTCGGGAACAATTATACACTAAAATCTACTTGGTCTATTTACAGATATATTACACTTAATTATTTACACTGTTACACACGACTCCGTTCTCTTGATTTATTTACACAGTTCGCTTCTTACACCCTATTTATTTAAACAGTTCTCTTCTTACACCCTATTTATTTAAACAGTTCTCTTCTTACACCCTATTTATTTAAACAGTTCTCTTCTTACACCCTATTTATTTAAACAGTTCTCTTCTTCTACAGTATCAGTCAGTCCATGCACTGTCCACGGTCCACTGCACTTGACCCCAATTCCCTGCACAGACCACAATTCCCCTGTGCAGACCACACTTCACTGCGCACACCAGGGTCCACTGCACTGCTGTTTACCGCGATGCCCACTTCACAGCTCAGCTTGCACTGCAGACTTCAAACTGCTGACTGCTGTTTCCCTACTGCACCACTGCTTACCGCGATGCACCCTTCACAGCTCAGCTTCCACTGCAGACTTCAGACTGCTGACTGCTGTTCAACCACTGCACCACTCTTCACCGCAATGCAGACTTCCCAGCACAGCTTCCACTTCGGACACTCTGACGGACTGACGTCTTACTGCTCACTACTGACTGACTTCTGTAACTCTTTCTCACTAAACTAACTGACTTCTGTCTGACTGACTCGCGGCCGCCGGCAGCGTAGCATTTATACCCGCACGGCGCTTGTCTCGAGGCGCCTGGCTCATTCTCGGCATTTCTCCGCGGCTCGCGGATTGTCCGGAACCGTCTAGTTCGGGGGAAGGGGAGTGGCGGCGGCAGGTGACGCAATCCACGCGCAGCGACTTCGGCAGGTGATGCAATATTCGTTACATTGCCCCCTCCTTAGATGCGATCCGTCCCGGATCGCGTTTAGTGAAATAATGCAGATATTGTTCGCGTAATTCAAGCAAAGTTTTCCCAAGGTTCTGAAGGTGGCCTTGCGATGTGACTTTCTTTTTGTGATAACAAAATGCACATCTTTACTCACGTCGCGGAGAAGCAGGTCATTCCCAATATCCGGTCGCAGGTTCTCCAATTCTTCCATTCTCTTGTATTTTCTTCCGAATACAGCAGCAACACCTCTGGTCATATCCAGATCCTGGGCAACACAATGCGCTAATGAATATTTCTGGAGTACCGTAAACAGATCCTGTTGCACCTCCATTGCCACACCACAACGCGCCATATCATTCCCGCCATTATGAGACATAAACTCGTCAAAAGTGAACATTTTCATGCCCAACTCACAAACTCCTGTGGTGTCTTCTCCGTCATTTTCATTACCTCCCGCGCACGGGGCCAGCCGACTGGAATGGATGACCCGCGTGTTTTCATACCGGGACCTTTCAATTCGGTAGACAAAATCATTTCTCCTCTTCTGGGAGCCATCTTCATTTTCTACAACTCGTTTAAAAACTTCTTTTTCTACTTCTGATTTTTCTTTTGCTGCTTCTTCTTTCGCTGCTGCTGCTTCTTTCGCTGCCGCTTCTTCTTTCGCTGCCGTTTCTTCTTTCACTGCCGCTTCTTCTTTCGCTGCCGCTTCTTCTTTCGCTGCCGCTTCTTCTTTCGCTGCCGCTTCTTCTTTCGCTGCTGCTTCTTCTTTCGCTGCTGCTTCTTCTTTCGCTGCTTCTTCTTCTTTCGCTGCTTCTTCTTCTTTCGCTGCTGCTTCTTCTTCTTCTTTTGCTGCTGCTCCTTCTTCTTTTGCTGCTGCTTCTTCTTCTTCTTTTGCTGCTGCTTCTTCTTCTTCTTTTGCTGCCGCTTCTTCTTCTTCTTTCGCTGCCGCTTCTTCTTCTTCTTTCGCTGCCGCTTCTTCTTCTTCTTTCGCTGCCGCTTCTTCTTCTTCTTTCGCTGCCGCTTCTTCTTCTTCTTTCGCTGCCGCTTCTTCTTCTTCTTTCGCTGCCGCTTCTTCTTCTTCTTTGGCTGCCGCTTCTTCTTCTTTCGCTGCCGCTTCTTCTTCTTCTTTCGCTGCCGCTTCTTCTTCTTCTTTCGCTGCCGCTTCTTCTTCTTCTTTCGCTGCCGCTTCTTCTTCTTCTTTCGCTGCCGCTTCTTCTTCTTCTTTCGCTGCCGCTTCTTCTTCTTCTTTCGCTGCCGCTTCTTCTTTCGCTGCCGCTTCTTCTTCTTCTTTTGCTGCCGCTTCTTCTTCTTTTGCTACCGCTTCTTCTTTCGCTGCTGCTTCTTCTTTCGCTGCTTCTTCTTCTTTCGCTGCTGCTTCTAGTGGATTTAGTAATTTTTCCTCGCTCTTCAGAAATTTCTCTTCAATTTTGTCAACTTTCTCTTCGTTCTTTAAAATTATCTCCTCGATTTCTTCTTTATCCAATCTATTATTCGGCGTTATCTGTTGTTCCAGGTTTTCTGACACCTTTTCTTCCGAAATTCTGGAATTTTCTGTCAGTTTTTCTTCTGACGTTGTGTCAGCTTCCTTCCATTTTTTCCCCCATCTTGTTACGAATGCTCGGACACAGATACCCCCGTAACACATCTCGAAGCGAAAACTCTCTGGATCCTCTCCTGCTGCCTTCAACGCGTTAGCAAGACGTTCTTGTAATATTGCTTTCGTTCCGGTGGTCTCCAGATCCCTGTCTTCTAACTCAATCTTCAACTCGGTTACTTTCAGTTCCCGTAAGGATTTTGTGAAAACCATTTTCATTAAGGTTTTAATTCAACACACGTTATACTGATTTAAACACACACCAACCCCACACACCTGACACCAATTGTAACGTTTCTCGTGGTGAATTAAAACCAACACAGTATTATTTAAACAAAGACGTTTTATTCGGGAACAATTATACACTAAAATCTACTTGGTCTATTTACAGATATATTACACTTAATTATTTACACTGTTACACACGACTCCGTTCTCTTGATTTATTTACACAGTTCGCTTCTTACACCCTATTTATTTAAACAGTTCTCTTCTTACACCCTATTTATTTAAACAGTTCTCTTCTTACACCCTATTTATTTAAACAGTTCTCTTCTTACACCCTATTTATTTAAACAGTTCTCTTCTTCTACAGTATCAGTCAGTCCATGCACTGTCCACGGTCCACTGCACTTGACCCCAATTCCCTGCACAGACCACAATTCCCCTGTGCAGACCACACTTCACTGCGCACACCAGGGTCCACTGCACTGCTGTTTACCGCGATGCCCACTTCACAGCTCAGCTTGCACTGCAGACTTCAAACTGCTGACTGCTGTTTCCCTACTGCACCACTGCTTACCGCGATGCACCCTTCACAGCTCAGCTTCCACTGCAGACTTCAGACTGCTGACTGCTGTTCAACCACTGCACCACTCTTCACCGCAATGCAGACTTCCCAGCACAGCTTCCACTTCGGACACTCTGACGGACTGACGTCTTACTGCTCACTACTGACTGACTTCTGTAACTCTTTCTCACTAAACTAACTGACTTCTGTCTGACTGACTCGCGGCCGCCGGCAGCGTAGCATTTATACCCGCACGGCGCTTGTCTCGAGGCGCCTGGCTCATTCTCGGCATTTCTCCGCGGCTCGCGGATTGTCCGGAACCGTCTAGTTCGGGGGAAGGGGAGTGGCGGCGGCAGGTGACGCAATCCACGCGCAGCGACTTCGGCAGGTGATGCAATATTCGTTACAATATCAAAGTGCAAACACACGTTCTTTCCACAGGATTCAAGACTACAATTCTGAGTGTTAGCCGCCACACCTGTACACGCAGTTTAGCGTGCCTGCTCTCATTAACTCTAATTTATGGATTTTATCTGAAGCGTATATGGAGGAAAAACGTATCTATGCATCTATTGTCGTAGAAGTAGAAAAATTCAAATAAAATATCCAAATGAAATAAAACTTGATAAGAGTTTTGGACTTCTATGCCTATAATTGATTGCACTATCAACCAAAAACGTTCGTATTTGTATAAATTGTAGAAATGAAGCGAACACATTGAACACGTTCACGTCGTATGAAACCTGGGTACATCCAGAGAAACGATGTGGCAGAGAGCCAAAGAAGTCCAACGTTCTCCTCTGTTGAATCATTGTACTACGGCAGCAATTGCCGCTTTAAATATTACTGGGCCGTAGATAGGAGGAGCTGCCGTTTCAACCGGTTCCATTCGTTTTCACGTGAGACTGTTCGCGGGAGGATGTAGAGTCCGAAAATTGCACTGGCTAAGCCGTACTGAATACGGGTACACTTCGCCTGTTAGAAGCTTACTGTATTGGAGCCTCGTCAAGAAAAAATACGTCCCGGGAATGTCGTTAACTAGCACTTGTCCCGTAGGTGCTCCCTAATCACTTTCCTAGGACAGACCTGATTTTTTGCACATGACGCCAGCATTTCTGACAAAGGATTCAGAAATGAAATGTTTCTGATGCATTTTAGTTTCTCACTATAGTCATATTGCTTTGTGCGGTATTGATGGGAACATCAATTGGCATTGGCATTGACAGGAATCAATTGGTATTGATGGGAACATCAATACCCAAAAAAGGTCGTTTTTATGACGTGCTCTTAATTTATTTTCAAATAATTATCACCTCTGGAGCAGTACTATGCAGCGAGTTGCAATCAAACTCGCATCAGTTGAAGCCTTTATCTGATGGTGTCATATATCAAATGTCTTATTTGCATACTTCTTATTATGGCAATTTTTACGACATGATGTGTATATGAAAACATCTATTTCTTCTGATGTCGAAAACATCCATCCATGTTACAAACTCGCTTTTCTCAAACTCATTACTTCCACTTACTAAGGTTCACGGTATTGCCTGATTTCGATTTGTAACATCAGTAAGTTTGCAATGTGAGGAGAGAACTTCAGTACTACGATAAGCAGATGATAATTTATCTCTAAACATTATTGTAATGAATGTTAAGTTATTCTGTATTTTCATACGTGACATTGTCCCCCTGCAGCTGATTGAATTATTTTGTTCAATATTCCTTCACTTCTCATCCCACCATGCTCGTTAAGACCTTGTTTCTTTTCCAATGTCACACCGTGGCAGAGCAACCTTGAAGGCCGCTATACCACTTTACCTCCCGCTTTTCCCCCTCTGCTTGTACGGGTACATAAAAGCGGAAAAGTTCCTTTCTTGTCCTCCTCGTTTTTTCGGGTTGAATTGCGTCGCTATGTCCTGACGTAGCAACACGGCGAAAAGCTTTATAATCACTCTTTGGAATATTGTGTACGGAATAATTTTTTCGATAGTTATAATTTGCCATACGCCAATTTGCCAATAATCTGCAATTACAATTTTGTGAGTATGTAAAATGATATATTCTCAAAATTTGCTAAGAGAAAATCAGAATGTAATTTTAGGAACTTCAGACTCTTAAATATTCACTATGCATGTTTCCCATGGGGTAAAAGACGAAATTACTATTTTTGCGTACTTTTTACCTCTCGCCATATTTCCGGACTTCTAAAATCAGACTTTTTATACACATGGGGCTAAATACACTAAATTACATACGTACATTTATTTGAACCGCTTATAAGTTAATTATAAGTTATAAGCTTATAAGTTAATTAACAATAATTGAACTTATTCCTTAGAGCCCATATTTTAATATCACATCCCCTCTCTTATTCTGACTTTGTTTCATATACACTCAGACACGTATAATTAAACGATCTTCATATACTTGATCCTCTCTAAATTGAACAGATTTTCAAAGAAACACACAACTCCAAGATAGTGATGCTTAACTATACAAACACTACAGCGATGACATGCAAAACGTTCACACAAAGCGGCCCTCCAATCAAATTTAATAAATAATAATAATAATAATAATAATAATAATAATAATAATAATATTTGATTGGTCAAAAAGTAAAGTATAGAGCGCGTGAAGTCTGAGAGCTGGAGGGCGACGAAGAGCAGTGTGGCCTCCGTGCGTTCAGCGCCAGCCCCTCCTCCTCGCGCCGGCGACCTCATCCACCCGTCCACTCTTCCGCTATCTCCATATCTGCCATCGCTGCCCCTCGCCGCCGGTCGCCCCGCGGCCGCATCTGCGGTGAAGGATCGAGAGCGGATATTGTAACGGGAGTGGCGGGCGCGGTGTGGCGTGGCGTGGCGCGGCGCGGCCGGCGCGGGGCGCGGGGCGCGGGGCGCGGGGCGCGGGGCGCGGGGCAGGGCCGTAAACGCGACGCAGGATTATCGAATGGCCGTCGTAAAGCGCCCCGAGCACCACCCCCCTTCCCCCCCCCCTCGCCATGCTGCCGGCCGAGCGACGGCGAGGGTCGAGGAGCAGCGTCCGAAGCCCGTAGCGACGCGGCACGCGACGAGGGAAGGCCGGCCGCGAGGCGGAGGGCGGAGGGCACAGGTGGAGGACGGCGAACGCGAGGTAAAGGATGCAGAACGCAGAACGGAAGAATGGGAACGCAAGACCGAGAATTTAGGACTCGGCTTTGTCCCTTTGTCCATGCCGTTCCCTTTGAACCATTCCACTCTCTCTTTTTTCTCTTTCTCTCATTCTCTCTTTTTCTCTCTTTGTCTCTCTCTTTCTCTCTCTCTCTTCCTCTCTCTTCCTCTCTTTTCTCTCTTCCTCTCTCTCTTTCTCTCTTCCTCTCTCTCTTTCTCTCTTCCTCTCTCTCTTTCTCTCTCTTTCTCTCTTTCTTTCTCTCTCTTTCTCTCTCTCTTTCTCTCTCTCTTTCTCTCTCTCTTTCTCTCTCTCTTCTCTCTCTCTTTCTCTTTTTCTCTCTCTTTCTCTCTCTCTTTCTCTCTCTCTTTCTCTTTTTCTCTCTCTTTCTCTCTCTCTCTTTCTCTCTCTCTCTTTCTCTCTCTCGTTCTCTCTCTCTTTCTCTCTCTCTCTCGTTCTCTCTCTTTTCTCTCTCTCTTTCTCTCTCCCTTTCTCTCTCTCTCTCTTCCTCTCTCTCTTTCTCTCTCTCTTTCTCTCTCTCTTTCTCTCTCTTTCTCTCTCCCTTTCTCTCTCTCTTTCTCTCTCTCATTCTCTCCCTTTCTCTCTCTCTTTCTCTCTCTCTTTCTCTCTCTCTTTCTCTCTCTCTTTCTCTCTCTTTCTTTCTCTCCCCTTTCTTTCTCTCCCTTTCTTTCTCTCCCTTTCTTTCTCTCTCTTTCTTTCTCTCTCTTTCTTTCTCTCTTTCTTTCTCTCTCCTCGTTGCCATATTTTTATTGTATGTTTCAGCTGTTCTTCTTCACCGTTTTGCCAGCCATTTTGTATATTTCATTTTTTCTCTTGTTCGAATTCTTCCATTCTAATATTAGAACTTACCTCCTTCTCTGCAATATGTTCCGTTACCTCATTAATGATAATATTTTTGATTAAATGCGTAATGTTTCTTTGCATTCTCGCTTGTAGAGTTTTCCATTAAGTGAATTACACCGTAGTGTTATAACATATCTTTTCCGGGAATGCCTTTTCATCCCTTCTTGCTCTTTAAACGATGTATTTGTCTGCTATTCGCGACCTCCGTCTTGATTTCTTTTTGCGCCGTTTGCAAGACGGTGATTTCGTTGTGCACCTGTGAGTTCTTTCGCGATGCGCAGTTCAGATCCGCTCGTTTCGAAGATAGTGCGGTTTCGTTCGTTTGAACAGAGGAAGACTCATTATCCAAACCCAACACTCGGCTACTTTGTGTGCTCTTCCGGCGAAACCACAACAGCAGGAGAAGCATCCGCATGCCGTGAAGATGAGCGCGGGCGCAGCTGGCGGCGCTGGTGGTGGCGGCGCGGGTGCTGTGGGTGCACGCATGTACGCATACGCACGCATTGCTCGTTCTCGGACACACGCACACGCTCACGCACACGCAGACTTTCACTCACACACAATACACACACACACACACAACCTTACACAATATATACACGTTCACACATGCACATGCTCTCTTTCTCACTTACACACACACACACACACACACACACACACACGTGTTCTCTCCTTCATACCATCACACGCATACACGCCATGTTTCTGTCTGCCTTTCTATCAATCCTACTATATATTTTAATCTGTTAAGTACATCATTCTTGCTGGACTTTTCTTTCTCCGTTCCTAGAAATTCCTAATCTCGCATTTGGTTTTATTTGGGTCCTTTCTTGTCTCCAACTCCAGCCCCTTATTTGCGTCCGCCTTCTTGGTCTGCTGCAGCACGCGTCGCTCGCAGCCGTTTGCCTTATTATTCGGGCGGTTGAAATTGTCCTCCTGTGCTTCGCCGGCGCCAGCGCTCGCTGAAGTGGCGACGCGCGGGAGGGGGCGACGGAGGGGTTGAGGGGAGGGTGGGGAGGGTGGGGAGGGGAGGGGGACGTCGCGGGTGCATCCGGTGGCCGCGGGCCGGCGCACGGGTCCCGGCAACGGTCCACCCCCGCCCCCCACCCCCACCCCCGCCCCCGGCTTGACCCCGCGCGCCGCCGGTAAGGCGCCTGCTGCCTGGCGTCTTGCACGGTCATCTCGCCAAATTGTCCCCGCCTCGCCGTGCCACGCCCTCCGCCCCACGACCCGGGCTGCCCGCGCCCCTCCCCGCCCGCCGCCCTCCGCCCTCGCCGGGGTGGGATTAGTCAGCGATGCGGCGCCGCCGTCGGCATTCCGTGCTCACGCAGTCCTCAACGGGCGGCGCGGGCGCTTAGATTCAGATTTATTCAGTCAAAAACAGGAAAAACTGTATGTGACGTAGGGGGGAGAAGATTATCTGCGCACGATTTCTTGAGTTCCAGAATCCCTTCCCATCATTTTAACTATAAATAGTTGAACATAAATAAATAAATAAAAATAAATTTTAAAAATCGTAAGAATAGCAATATGTGAAAAATAGTCATTTTTGTTTTCGAGTCATAGAAAACTTATTTGCGTCGGTACACGAATTGGAAGTATGATTTCTGTGCATTGCGAACAAAAGAGCAACTCGCTCTTACCTCTATTCATACCGTTACAAGCAAAAGGAGAGATCAAAAGGTTTTGAGCGCGTAGCGTGCATAGCAAGCCCAAGGTCTCGTTGCAAACGAACGGTCGTCGAGGGCCCGCCATAATCCAAAGAGACGAGGTACAATCCGAAAGTACTCGAAAAACACAATTTCATGGAGAGAATATTATTGTAGCAGATACAGCATTTGTGGCGTTATTGTTTCACTTCATCACCACCAGATGGAGACATTGGTGATACCGATGGATCAATGTTTGCATCCCTAAGTTGTAGAAGACTCCCATCAAATATTACTCCGCCCCTTATTGCAAATTACGAAAACCTACATCAGTGGATAATACATACGAATAGGAAGTGCAAGTCAGTTGAGTATGGCAGTTACCTATAAATAACGACGTGGTGAGATAATGCAAGACGTACACCCAGTGAATTTTGACTCGTCCCTATCTCCTCCACCTTAACACCTGGAATCATTTCACAACCACCACCTCCTTCCACATCCTCCTTCCATCTCCTTCCACCTTCTTCCTCGATCTCCTTCTTCCACCTCCATCTTCCACTTCCTTCTTCCACTTTCTTTTCTCCTTCTCTCCTCTTTCCTATCTCCTTCCTCCTTTCACCACCTAAACCTCACGCCCTCGTTCACCTCCTCATCGATTCTTCTTCCATATCCACCACTACTTGCACATCCACGTCCCCTTCCACCCTCAACATTCCCATCTACGTCCACCTCTTCACGTATGTGTACCAACCCCTCCGCTCACTTCGGTCGCCGGCTGCGATATTTTGTGCGACAGAACAAGGTCAGGCGCCGAGGCGTTGCCGGCGAGAGGGGACGCGCGGGCGCACGCGGGGCGGGGGCGGGGGCGTCGGCGGCGCGCAAGTGGCACACGCGGCCGCGCCCTGCCGCCCCTCCCCCTCCCTCACCCCCCCTCGTCATGCGCTCTTCTTTTATTAGACTCCGCCTTCCGCAGGTGTTTGGCGAAGGCGCTTCCCGCTCGAGGTCTCCTGTCTGTGGGTCCGCTTTTGGACGACTTGAACGCGCCTCCCGGGTTCCCTGCTCTTCTTATTCGTGAAATTTCGTGTGGGCAACGCGGGGGACGCGGCAGGTTTTCCCATTTCCCCTCTCTCTCGCTTCACCGTCGCTCCGTCGTATCATCAATTCTCGTTACCGCTAATCTATCAACCATTCACCCATTCCAGGCATGGCCATAAGAATTACACTGATATCATGATAAAGAATAATGGCATTCTTGTTCCTGTGAAGGAATCGTCCACGGATTGCAATAGTGATAACTGCCCTTCTGCAGTATAATCTTTTAGATCCTCTCGTCCTCCACGTCATTGAACGAGCCTGTGCAATCCACTCAACTCTTTTTAACAATCTGTACCATCAGACGAAGTTGAGTTGCATTTTCTACTCGTCTTTCGTATTTTCATTTCGGAAGAATCATGTAAGGCTAAGAAATATACTTAATGAAGTGGTTGTTGTCTGGGTTAGGACTTCGACCTTTTGCATCCTCAACTACTACACAGTGTGCATTACGGTCATTAAAACCAGCGCTACCGTTCTCCACATAAGTTAATGTTGGTTTGATTATGCACTTACCGAGCCCCGGCTTCTCATATATTGCTTGCTTTGTATCACAATATTCATTACCTTCGCTTGAATAGAGATATTACTTGACGCTTCTGTTTTTTTGTGTTGTAGTTCTGGTTAGTCTTATTTCTATTTTACCATCAATTTGTAATGCAAGTATGTACCCCTCCAGTGTAAAACACTAGGCACGTTATTACACATAAATGAGTTGTAAAATTATGTAGAGGTCATTGAACTGTATTAGATGTTCTGGGGATAGTTTCTTGCTAGTTCCGGTATTACTAAGAAATATGTTAATAATTCCAATCTTGTGCTTACATTTTTCACTTTTAAAGTAATTGAAATCTGTGAGAACCCATGTCGATTCTTAGAGGTATACAGTTTTTTAAGCATTTGCAGTCTTTACTTACGTTCAAATTATTGTCATCTTATTTGGTCTGATCTTAATTCTTGACAATGTCTACCCTTTCAGTGGTCGGGATCGTATTTCCAAACATCAAAAGAAGTACAAAAGTAATTAATAATTAATAGTTGCCGTAAATTACGCTTGGAATTAAGGAATTAATAAAAATATTGAATTAAGTACGCCGCAAGAAAACTTTCTCCAAGGAACATCTCTTTTCAAATATTCGCCCAGTCTCCCAGCTATTCATGAAGTAAATGTACAGATTGTTCCCTGTCGTCTCTTTGGGAGTAAATTCCTTTTTATCTCCCCTCTCATCAAGCATTGCAAAAACTTCTCAATATTCTCCACCCTGCGATATTGTATCTGTCCTCACAACCCAATCGTTCATAACGTTCTTGGCTATCGGCTCTGGTATTGACATTCTTCCTTTTTCCTAGCGTTAGTTCCGCTCAGTTACGGGTCTGCAAGTCATCCCAGACGAAGTATGTTGGTTATAACGAAGTGGGAAAGGACGAAACACGTTTCCCCTCAGCGTCTCAGTCCGGACTGGAGATGTTGATGAAAAAGGGGAAGCAAATAGGAAGGGAAATGTCGCGCCATCCGTGGCCCGTTGTGAAGTTTACTACTCCGGCATTCGCTCGAAAGTGTTCAGGGAAACTACGAAATTCGTCGATTCGGGATTGTGCCAGAAACTTCCCAATGTTGAAGACCTCAAGTTCATTTCTGGCGCTTTGCTCGGATCGAACCTGCAACCTCCCAATAACCGGCACGCGCGAGCCGTGAGGCGTTGAACTTTCTCGCCCTCGCTACCGGTGGCGCTGGTATGGACGTCAATGAACAAAAAAATTAATCCTAGCTGCTTGCGCGACTCGGCGGAGTACTCCACAAAGCTCCCTCCATCCCCTCGCCCCCCCCCCCTCGTGGCGGCGCCTCGCGGTGCGTAGACCTCGTCAGCGCGCGTCCGCCGTTGCTGCAGCCTCCTCGTCTGTCTCGGACACCGGCGAGTCTGCACGCACGGACCGCCGCCGCCGCCGCGGGCACGCTCGCTAAGGCCACGGCCGACGACCGGCCTTGCCCCGTATGGAGATAAGGCGCGCGCCGTGGCGCCGCATCCTTTGCAGCGCGAGCGAGGAGCGAGGGTGGGGTTGTTTCCCGCGGAGGGGATCACCTCGATGTGAGGGTTTTTACTTTTTCGATATTCGTTGATTTTGAGACTAGTGACTGTACTCGCGTAATAAAGGAAATGTTTTCGTTAATGTTGACATCGGAAAGTGATGCAGTTAATGCTGCATCGGAAAGTGACGATTTTTAGTCGGAAAAAACTGGTTTTGACGGTCCTTGGTAGGAAGAAAGTGGATAACTCTTGTACCTGTGGGTAGTAAATTACTTCCTCTAAAACATGGAGTAGTTAGAATAAGCGTTTTGTCTGTCTTTGTTACCGAAAAATTAGTTGACTGCAAAATTCCCGTCTGGCCATTCCAAGGCTCGAGATAAATTCCAAAGACTTGCTATTTTTTGTTTATTGTATATTCAGTCGTTCAATTTCTTCGTTGTCTCTATGCAACTGTGGCCGGTATTCGAAAATGCAGGTTCGCTCTTTCTCATCACAGTGTAACCCAAGTAAGGCCGCGCTCTCAAGCAGTGCCATCCTTGAGTGTCAGCGTGGCTGCGTGGCTGGGGGGCGGTGTGGCGCCCTGGGTCGGGGCGTCGCATTGGTATTCCGCCAAGGCGGAGGAGGCGGGGGGGGCTGGGGCCACGGCGCCGCGGGACGCGCGGCTGGTGGAGTATTAATTACACGGGCATCGCGCGGGCGGCGGCGCCGGCTACCGCGCGATCGGTCCCATGCTGGGCGCCAAATTGGAGCGGTGGCGCGGGAGCGGAGCGGGGCCGAGCGAGGCGGGTCGCAGCGCAGCGGGGAGGACGCGGCCCGCGGGGTCTACACGCCGCAGGGCGGGGAGGAGTGGGGTGTAGCGGTGTACAGTGGGGAGGGGCGGAGCGGAGTGGAGTGAAGCGGAGTGAAGCGGAGCGGAGAGCCGCGTGCGATGCGGGCCAGAACGGAGCGAATAGTGCCGGATCGATGTGGAGCGGGCCGGAGCGGAGCGGTGCGGGCCGGAGCGGAGTGGGCCGGAGCGGAGCGGAGCGGAGTGGAGCGGAGCGGGCCGGAGCGGAGCGGAGCGGGCCGGAGCGGAGCGGAGCGGGCCGGAGCGGAGTGGGCCTGAGCGGAGCGGAGCGGGCCGGAGCGGAGCGGAGCGGGCCGGAGCGGAGCGGAGCGGGCCGGAGCGGAGCGGAGCGGGCCGGAGCGGAGCGGAGCGGGCCGGAGCGGCGCGGGCCGCGTCCATTAGGTTCGTGAATGCCTCAGGGCTCAGTCATCGCGGAAAGACACACCAGAACTAGTCATGAGGCGAAGACATAGAGGCCGCGACATCTCGTCTGGAAGGGCCATGTTCACGGGTTGTCGGGAACGCCGTGTAAGTCCAAGCGATCTGTCAAGTGGATCTTGACATGAGCGTGGTAACATTGGGAGCGTCCGCTTCCCATCCAATGCGGGTTCCATGTCTCGCTTCCAACTGCCATTTCATATTTGCCTCATTTCGTATTCAATCTTTCGAAATGCCATTCTGTTCACGCCCGGATGTATATACATGCTCAGCGGACCGGGCCTCAGATACCCGAATTTGTCAAGAAACATCGAACTAATTCGGTGCTGTGCAATTGTGTTGGACCTGCATTGTAATATTCGACGCTCTCAACGTTGCATTCATATCTACTTCTTCAATCAGATTGATTAGGAAGCTTGCGGCCGATCCACAAAAATGAGAAACATAATAACCCTAGGAGTGATGATTTACAGAGTATACTGTATCGCAGACATGAGACTATTGAAAATTTCTTTATAAAAACAGTCATTTGTTACGATACAGCAGTGTATTGAAACAAATTGTTTGCTTCAATCCACCGGTGTTTTAAAAGGATAATGCTTTTGTGATGCTAGCTCCAGGCACGCCCCGCCTTAGCCCCAGAGGCGCGGTTGGCGTCAGGCGTTCAGGCACTGAAGCGCCCGGGCGCCGAGCAGCGCCCGCCTATTGATGTCGCCGCCAATACGGGCAGCCGGCCTTCGCGGTAAACGTGCAGGTAATTAAGGAACTGGTCGAATCCGCGAATCTCGTTAAGCCCCGGGTCGGCTCCAGCGGAGCTCGTTTAGTTTACGTTACGAAGCGTCCGCCTCGCCTCGTCTGCCCCGCTCCGACCCGCTCCGCCCCGCTCCGTCCCGCTCCGCCCCGCTCCGCCCCGCTCCGCCCCGCCGCCTTCGCCCCGCCCGGCTCCTCCGCACCCCGCTCGCCCGCCGAGTCGTGACGAGCAGCACGCGACCGAGGCGTCTCGCGGTTGTCGGCGCGAGAGCGCCAGGCGGAGGCGGGGTGCGAAGCGGAGGTGGAAGCGGAGGTGGAAGCGGATATGGAAGCGGTCGCGGGGGGTGAGAGTGAGGGTGGAGGTCGCGGCAAACGGGGGAGGCGGACGTGGAACGCAGGGGGGCGAGGGGGATGAAGCGGAGGGGGAGAACAAGCGGAGGAAGTCGAGGAGGAGGCGGAAGTTGAAGAGGAGGAGGAGGAGGGAGGCGTGGCGAGGTGCCGGGCGGGGGGGGGGGGCAGGCAAAGCGGGAGCGAAGGCGGAGGCGAGAGCAGAATAATAATGATAGTGTTCTGAAACTCACAGCGCGTACTGAGGCACGAACGAATTACAGAGGCCAGGAGATGCTCCCAACGGCCTTGTCGATACAACACTGAGTTCTTTACTGTTAGGCAAGGCAGATTTGCAGTCGTTTTTGTTCCACGCCTTATTATTGCTCCTCCGCGTTCAATATCGAACACGTAAAGAGTATCTGTTCGCTTGTTATTTATTTATCTTTTTGGATTGAATTTCGAAGAGATGACGCAGCGCCTGTAGTTCTGAACCCTGATCGTGTACTCTTCGTTAGGTGTTTTGAAAGGCGTTAACGATCATGATGATTATCACATGATACGACGAATAGAGATAGCGATAAAGGAGTAGTTGGAGAAATAGAGGCAGTGTAAAGGGAAGAACTCCGACAAAATGTACCGCAAATTCGCTGACCCCAACTATTTCCTTTATAATTGTCCGGGTTTAAAGTCAGAGATGAAAAAACTAGGGTTGGACCCTACGTTACGACTCGCCTTGGTTCATTTGCACGCAATAATTGGAAAACTAAGATATTTTCCTCATAGTATTGGTAATATATTGTTCCTTTACATTTTTGGACCAGAAGCACTGATTCCCGTAGAAAGTGTTTGTTTTCCAATTTCGTCACATGCTGTATGTCGACGGAACTTTGATTATTTGCCCTAATTGACAAATTTGCGTTTGAATTCGAAAAAAGTATACTTTTTCTTCAGTAATACTTAGAAATACCTTTGAACCTATTCAATGTGGATTTTCCGTAACAAAAATTCCTTCATTTATCTTCCTTCTGATGGGAAGTAAAGCCAGTTGTCACATGTCCAAGGTTAGTGTATAGTAAATAACCTCAAATCTATATGAACCTCTGAACTAAATTCTATTCTATTCATGGTCACAGGTACTGAGAAAGAGTCGTCATAAAATTTATTGTCGGAAACAAGATCGCCAGATCTGCACCGGTGAATAGCTGTAAAAATATTGTAGAACAACTGTCGCTACGGGAACCGTTGGGAAAATGTTATAAGAAACCGTTTCGGGTACCGCTACAAGAACCGTTATGGGAACCTTTACGGGAACCGTTACAGGAACCGTTATGGGAACCGCTACGAAAACCGTTGTAGGATCTGCTATGGGGACGGTTAGAGGAACCGCTACGAAAACCCGTTATGGGAACCACTTCCGAAACCGCTACGGGGACCGTTATGGGAACCGCTACGGGAACCGTTATTGGAACCGCTACGGGAACCGTTAGGGGAACCGTTACAGGAACCACTATGGGAACCGCTCAACCCACAGTGTTGTGTGAATTCTGAAGGTTGGTCAACTTGCCTTCGTGCCGAACTTTCCGAAGCCTTTGCCGCTTCCTGGGCTACAGTCGGTTGCGGTTGCGGTCGCGAGCGCAGTCGCGGTCGCCGACTGGGACGTCCCTCCGATCGACTCCCGGTTGATGTCTCTTCTGAGAAGGCGCCTCCGCCGCCGTCTTACGTTCACGTGACCGGGGGGGGGCGGGTTGCTCGACATTGAGGCCTGTGCTCGTTTCTCCTCTTGGAGCAAGACACTCGCATTCCGGCTGAACAAAGAAATTCCTGCTCCGCGATTGTTTTGCAGCTAAGATGCTAAATGAAAGTTCACTAATAGCTGTGCGTACGATCATTCGTAGCGTTGACAAAAACCGACGTTCTGATTTTCTTTCCAGTTTTGAATAAAACCCACAGGCGGCTCGTTAAATAAGTATTATTAGTGTCAGCCGTCTGCAACTTTTACTGGTCCCGACTCAAACCACCCAAGACGTTCTTTCTGCAATGTTCACTAGCCCGAAATTAAATTTTATTCGGATTTTTTTACAATTCTTAATTACCTACTGAAATGTACTTGTAAACCGTAAAAATGTACTCGGTCTGATCGTACGTTATTTTCTCGAGATGTAAATTTGCTTCTCTGTGTATTTCAATTGGCCGCTTCGCATCTGTTTGCGTCGGCGGCGCGCGGTGGCTACGCCGCACACACGCGCTGTCCGCGACGCCGCAGCCTCCCCACGGCATGTGGGATTTGTGGTAGGGAAAACAGGTCTAGGCAGGTTGGCTTTGGCTACTCTCGTTTCACCTTGCACTGTCATTCTGAGCGCGGATATCATGCACGAGTACTCGCGTCGCTGCTTGCTGATCGCGCAGGAGGGCGGGGAGGCTGGGAGGCGGATAGGCCGGGAGGCGGGGTGGCTGGGAGGCGGGGAGGCTGGGAGGCGGGGAGGCTGGGAGGCTGGGAGGCGGGAGGCTGGGAGGCGGGAGGCTGGGAGGCGGGGAGGCTGGGAGGCGGGGAGGCGGGGAGGCTGGGAGGCGGGGAGGCTGGGAGGCGGGGAGGCGGGGAGGCTGGGAGGCTGGGAGGCGGGAGGCTGGGAGGCGGGGAGGCTGGGAGGCGGGGAGGCTGGGAGGCGGGGAGGCTGGGAGGCGGGGAGGCTGGGAGGCGGGGAGGCTGGGAGGCGGGGAGGCGGGGAGGCGGGGGAGGCTGGAAGGCGGGGAGGCTGGAAGGCGGATAGGCCGGGAGGCGGGGTGGCTGGGAGGCGGGGTGGCTGGGAGGCGGGGAGGCTGGGAGGCTGGGAGGCTGCGATGCGGGTGAGGCCGGAATGCGGGGAGGCTAGGACGCGGGGAAGTTGGAAGGCGGGGAGGCGGGGCGCCTGGCCGAGTGGCGCGGAACGGGGAGCGTTGAAGTGGCAAGGGAAATTTGGGGAGTCTGGAAGGAGGGTCGGGCGAAGCGGTGCGAGGAGGTTGGGAGGAGCAGGGAGAGGTGGAGCGGCGCGGGGAAAGGAAGCAGCAGGCGAGAGGCAGAGCGTGGTGTAGAGAGGGTGCGGAGGGGAGCGCGGCCGTGCGGGGAAAGTGGGGAGAGGCAATGTAGGGCGGGGTGGGGGCGGGCTGGCGTGGGCGAGGTGTTTGGGGTGAAGGGGGTTTGGCGGGGCGGCCCGCCCGCGCTCCACCTGCGTGACAAGGTCGCCGCCAGCGACCCTGGTGCTCGGCGCGTTGCCTGCCCCCCCCCCCCCCCCCCCCCCCCCCCCCCCCCCCCCCCCCCCGAGGCGGTGGCCGCGCGTCCCGACGCCCGGTGCTTGACGCCGCTGGGCGTCGCCTCGAATCACTCATCGCGTCTGGCGCGGCGCCGCTTGGCGCTCAACCGCTCCTATCAGACCCAGTGTCTCGCCAGGCGAAGGGAAAAGTGCCATTTTACCAGTAAATGACTGTAACAATGTGATTTGTAACATTGTAATAGAATACTTTAAATGACGAAAAGTATTAACAATCCCGACCTGGAATTTCATTCGTGCCTTGGAGTTCATATGTCACACAGAACGTCTTTGTTGAGCAGGGCCTTGTATTCCGCGACCAAGGGCAGTGTTTTATTCTGAATACAGGTTGTGGTGTGAACTGTGTTAAAAACATGTGTAATTTTAATTAGTAAAAATATCATGACCACATTTTTTTCATTTAACTAAATGGATGTCATTCTTTTCTTGTGTGCCGACGATAAGTTTGAACAAACAATTTTTCACCATATAATTAATTACGTAATTTTAAAGAAAAAAGAATATGACAATTGTATAATCATAATATTGTGTAAGATCGTTGCTTCGGGATATGCGCTTGCCAGCCAACCAGCCGCTGCTAGTTACTCGCGTATCACGGGAAGGATCGTGGGTTCCATTTAATAGAGTAACGTGTACGGCCATTACTAATTTCGTTGTTCGCGTGGCGCAGCCAGTTACCGACGTATTTGATGTACTCGTCCCATGTGACCATGCGTAAAGAGAATCAATTGGTGAAACGATCTTTAATACGAATGCTGAGATCGTACATTTCGTAAGTACCGTTTCTGAAGATGCAGCTGTTGCAAATGGTCTTTCAGAGTTTGATGATTATTTCATTAATAGGATGACTTTGCGTATTATACTAAATGTAATATCCCATTTTACAATAAACCAATTCCATAATATTGCTTCATTATCAGTATATCAAGGAAATAAATTTTCCGCTTCGCCGAGGTGACGCACACTTGTCGGAATCTAGAAACGTTCTTTTGTTAGTGGGATGAAATGATAGTTGTAGGAAGTGGTGGAGAGCTTGATGATCTCAGAAAAAAATGAAATCTCACACGTAGTTTCATCAAAACGTTTTTATAAAGCCGCAGTCGCGTTGCGGTCTTTTGTAATGCAATTAAGTGTAAAACTTTTAATTAAAAGTGGTAAAACTAAGTAATAAATAAACAATTAAATGATTTGTCATTATTAATTTAATTGAATTGTTTGTCTCGTTTTACCATTCTCAAGACAAGCTTTCTTGTTTTTTATTGCTGCACAGAAAGTAACCTTAATGTATCAGTAAACGCTGCAACTGATATTAAAAAAAAACACCATGGAATGACGCCTATAACGAATGGAAACGACGAATCGCGTCCGAATCATAACGTGGTCCATGTCTTCCTTGCGCCGTCCCAACACGGCAATTCCACGGCCCCTTGGCGGTAGAGGAGAGTGCACCCGATGACGTCATCGCCTCACCTGCGCCGCCGGCACCTAATGGGCCCGGCGGCGGGCGGCGGGTGCGAGCGCCACTCATTCTCCGGCTCCTTCCCGTAATGAGCTAATGGCCGAGTCCAGTTGCGGCAGCCGCCGTCGCCCGCGGTTCTGTCTTTCAGTTTTGTGAAATAATTGTAAAGGTTGTCATTGCCAACAAAAAGTATTTAATGTAATAGCAGCTTTCGATGGCTTAGCCATCATCATCATTACTGATGATGATGGCTAAGCCATCGAAAGCTGCTATTACATTAAATACTTTTGTTCGCAATGACAACCTTTACAATTATTTCATGAAAGATGCCAACGATAACGCACCACAACACCTACTTTCAGTTTTGGCCAAGAGAAGAGCCACCTCGCGGGCTCGCCGCCCCCCACCCCCACCCCCGCCTCCGCCCTCACTCTCGCCGCCCTCCACGCCTCCGCTCACATCCCTTCTCCATCCCCGCCCCACCCTGAGGCGATAGACTTAGCATTTCACATCGTCTTACGCATTCAAGAGTCTTCCTCAGCAATAATTTTCCTATTGACTTAAGCATAATGTTGGCCTTCGTGACTCACGACTACCAGCTCTGATTTTCTCTAAGTTCACAGTTTCGTGATGTTTTCTGTTTATATATTTTTTTCACATTATCATTTATCGGGGACGTATTTACATTTTCTTCTATTCTTTCATACTTCTGGACACGTTTCCTAATTTTATTTTTCTCATTCACTTTTATGTTTCTGACATTCCAATACTATGCACCTGTTGCCTGTGAGTTGCATTTTTCACTTTTCGCTTCTCTGTGTGCTTAGTTTTCGATCTTT